>CM038682.1:559500029-559867806 GCA_021605205.1 Aegilops longissima
CAAATGGTTTAAAAGTGCCAAAAGCCGGAAAACCAAAAAGCGTCGAGAAAACTTGATGTCGAACAAGATCAAGTGTTCGTGCCAATCCGAAAATTGGACTTTAGAAAAAAGTGCTTCGCGTGCTTTAACTTTGCAACGACTAAGAAGAAAAACACTTAGTATGAAACGGCTCAAATAAACATAAGAGCCCCAAGTGACTTGGGTAAAAGTTGACTATAAAATGTAAGGTGACATGTAGAATGCCTTCTAGCGGATTGTAGATCGTTTGAAGTAGCGGACCTTTTCGCTTCAACCTCTGGACCCAATAGTCCGGAGTGTGTCCGAATACCCTCGCGTTATAAAAACGGGGCATGCGTGGAGACCAGGCGTAGGGGTCATTAGTGCTTTATCGGACAAGTGCCCAACTAGTTATGTTATATTACATGGTTAGTAAGAAACATCTTCCAGGAGAATAGTTCCGTTAGGGTTCCTTTCCTCGAGGCATGCCCTAAAGTGCATGTCCGGACTGCGAAAAGAGCAGAAAAACATCTGGGGCAGGTAAATAAATAGGTAAGAAATCAACTTTTAGTTCACCGACCGAGTATTCCCTTAAGAACGCTTAGCTTTGGCTTCACCCAGTCTGAGGTACACATCCGCTGACCCGCATAACAATCGCAGAGGTGCTCCTTTACCACCTAGCCGAACAATCGGGAGCGTGGGGTAAGCACAGAGCCAGCAACCCAGCTTGGCCAAAACTTAAGTCATATCGATGCATATAATGGTGAATAAAAGGTACATGCGGAAGTGTGACACATGTGTTGGGCATAAAGCCCAATTAATAAGCTTCATTAAAGAAGCCCCGGTGTATAATGAGCGGGTAGCGCGTCAAGATGTGCAAACAAAGTTTGGACAAGGAAAATTTTTACAAGCAACTTTTTTTCCAAAAAAGTATAATGCTTGGTCGAACCGAACACAAGTTAGAAATTTAAAACTTTGAGCATGAAGGCAACTTAGCTGGTTAATATGTTCGGTATTGACGACACGGTCCGAGCTTGATGCGGGACAAGTTTCCATCCCCCAAGCCGGTCCCGAGGTGGCGGAGCAAAGAGCTCGGCACTCCGAAGTGGTGACATAGCACGGTCAATGCAGGACGGCAGAGTGATGCCGAAGTCCCTGGCATGGGGTAATGAAGTGTTGACGAAGCCCCCCGTCCAGCCGAGGTGACGTCAAAGGATATAGTCCGGCTGGATCATTTTCCTGTGCACAAAAAATAGTGCAAACCAGAGATAATAGTAATAATAATAAAAAAAATCGTTGCATAATAAATAATTTATGCAAAGTGAGTAATAAAAGAAATATGGCCTGGCGCCGAAGTCGATGCAGGTCGTCGGCGTAATTTAATAAAGGCGTGGCAAAGCCTGGATTCACAGGTCGGTCCGAGTTCCGGATGCGGCGTATGCCGGACTATGTACGGAAACTGACCAAACCATCATGCGACCATCGATAATGCGGCCACCATTTGATAGACCTGTGTATATATGATGGGCAAACCAGAGTAATAATTCCTTGGGAAAAATTAACCCAAACAAGCAAAAAGAAATACTAGAATTAATAGCACCTGGTTTATTCGTTGTAGCAATCCGAAGGAAGGTGATTCCCAAAATTGGGACTCGATCCGCGCACCCATCGCCTGGTCGGCTAGTGACGCCGAAGTGTCCGGAGTAGGTGAATGAAGAGATGGCGAAGCCCCGGTCCAGCCGAGATGTCGAAGTAGGTCGGCGTGATGGACACCAGCTTGAAGAAGCAATAGTGCGGCCCGCCGATGCGGTCGTGGCGTGGTCGATGCCGGCTTGATGAAGCGACCGTGCGGAGATGCGGTATGCCGCTCCGTGTAATCCGTGGGGCGGCGATGTTGTTGATGATTTATCCTTCGCGATGCCGGACTCTCGTTCGGTTTGCCGAGATGATGATCCGGAGAAGTTGAGCTCGGCTCAACAAAGTGACGACGTGTCTAGCGCAGTCGGCAGCCGTGGAGCAATATTGCGGACTGGTTTGACACCAAGCATGACGTTGAAGATCATGTTCAAAAGATCTTAAAGTTAGTGGGATGTGTTGGAAACAAAACACAATACCCCATTCAAAACTTCCTTCAAAAGGATGTCCAAATCCCGTTCATAAAAAGACGAACTCGGTCGGATTCGTTTTCGCAAAAACAGATCCGAAATGTGATGCACTAATCGGAAGGTTACGGAGTTTGGGCGGTCGGATCGAGATGAAATTTTGAGGGTGGTAGATATAGGAATTCGCAGCCGATCAGCGGTTGGATCTTCCAAAGGAAGTCAAGCTAGAAGCTGGACACCACACCCTAAACTCGTCCGGATTCTTGTCCAGATTCAATGCGGCTCGTATA
The DNA here is from genome assembly GCA_021605205.1 of Aegilops longissima. Classification (NCBI taxonomy): domain Eukaryota; kingdom Viridiplantae; phylum Streptophyta; class Magnoliopsida; order Poales; family Poaceae; genus Aegilops; species Aegilops longissima. The sequence goes on from CM038682.1 coordinate 559,502,419, forward strand.
TCGGAGATTGCGGAGATTCCTCCATCGAACTCGGCGAAATTTTCCAGGGTTGTTGTAGACTCAATTCCGCACAATTCCACCGGCAATCGTCCAACCGACGCCGAGGAGGCGCTTAACGGCGATTCAAGTTCGCTGTCCAGAAAAACAGCACATTCGCCCGAGGGCAATGTTGACGTTGAGCCCCCGGGCTCCCTGGATGATTCCTCCATGATCTTGATAGAGATCGGAGTTGATGTTGATGAAGGCCCTCATCCGAACATGACTATCGGGGATAGGGCGCAGTCCTTGGTCGAACCATAGTGACCAGTCGAGCTGGTGACGAAGGTGCCGAAGTCGCAATTGATCTGCAGGCGAGCCATCGACCTTTTACCGATCTCACAGAGGAACTCTCAATGAAAGCACCAATGTCGGTGTCAAAACCGGCGGATCTCGGGTAGGGGGTCCCGAACTGTGCGTCTAGGCGGATGGTAACAGGAGACAAGGGACACGATGTTTTACCTGTGTTGGGCCCTCTTGATGGAGGTAAAACCCTACGTCCTGCTAGATTAATATTAATGATGTGTGTTACAAGAGTGGATCTACCACGAGATCAAGGAGGCTAAACCCTAGAAGCTAGCCTATGGTATGATTGTTGTTCTTGAGATTGTCTATTGACTAGCCTGGCCTCGGTTTATATAATGCACCATAGGCCTAGGATAACAAGAGTCCTATCCGAATACGCCGGTGGGGGAGGAGTCCTTGTCTTGATCGCCAAGTCTTGTGGAATCTTCCTTTTATCGCGGCAATGTCCGGACTGGCCCATGAGTATGCGGCCCTGGGGGTCCTCGGCCCAATCTAACTGATCGGGGGACGACGTGGTGAGTACCCCCTAGTCCAGGACACCGTCAGAGGGAATAAAATGACTTTCCCAAAATAAAGAAATAATGAAGATTTAATAATAAAATCAAATAAGATTTTATTTTGGAGTTTTTCGCCTTTTTATTTGAATTTAGGAAAAATGTGCGTTTTTCAAAATTGCATTTAGGCCCCAAATAAATGTTCATTAAATCCGGATTGATTTTAGAAGGCGGGGAAAATTTATTTCGGGATTTTTTGAGTCCGTTTAGTACTTCTTTTGTTTTTTTTAGCGTAATTATTTTAAAAAAAAGTGAACCGACCTTGGGCCGTGCCCGAGCGGGACACCGCTCGGGGGCACGCTATAAATAGCGGCCGACCTGGTGCCCTAGGCCCCAAAGAGCCCAGCCGCCCGCCAAAGACGCGCCACCCGCCTCGCCCACTGCCCCAGCGCCAAAACCCTAACCTAATCCGTCGCCGCCCATCCGCTACCGCCGCCGCGGGACTCCGCCGCCGTCGCCGGAGCCTCGCCGGAGTTCGCCGCCACCGAGGTTCGCCGCCGCCTCGTGTTATGTACCGGTTTTTTATAAAAACCGAGCGGTTTTTTTGTTTTTTTTTAGTTTTCGTCTTTTTAGTTTTCGGTTTTTTTTCCAGTTTAGGTTAATTTGCGGACGTTCGTCCGTTAGTTCGTTTTAACAAACGAGTTCGTCATATTAGTTTAGTTAACGAACGTTCGTTCGTTAACCCGTTCGTCGTTTTTCTTTTTCTCGGATTTAATCCGCGATTTTTCTGATCGCGATTCCAGATCCGATTTTCGTTTTAGTATAACTTTTCGCTCGTTTATCGGAATCAGGCGATTCAAGCGCCTGGAGTTTCGCCTCGAAACCCTCTTTCCGAATAATCTACTTAAACAAGTTTTTGCTTCTGTAAAATTTGACTTAGATCCATATTAGTAAAACGAAGCTGTTTTCTTCCGCCGTTTGGCTTTCGTTGCTTCGTTTGATTTGATTCTTTTTGCAAACCGGAGTTCTTAAGTTGAACTATCTGGTTAGGTCTATTTGAGTTTTACCTGTGCATTAGATGAGTATTTATTGTATGCTTGTTTGTTTGTCTGCGATAGATTACCCGGAGTGCGCCGCCTGTTACTTCGAGTCTCTAGGTTTCGCGGATCATCAGCAAGGCAAGTAACACTGTGATCATACTCTTCTCATACCCAGTTTTTATGCATTAGATCTATCCTCAAACACTTGCATGATTAGGATCTAATTAAATCGTGGGATGGGAAGTAGTTGAGGTAGTACCTATTACCTGTTTTATTATAAACCTTTGGGAGTTACTTCTACGTTTGCTTATTATGCCATGCTATGCTAGTAGACATGGATTGGGTGAGTGTATCCATGACAGATGTGAGATTGTTATGTAATGGTTTATTTAAGGTGGCAACTTAAACACACATCTGGGTGGATTGAGGCACCTGGTTTCTATCAGGACTTGCCTGTTTTTCTTCGGACCGCCACCCAGGCTCAAAGGGATCATGAGATTATTCAAACTAGAAACTTCCGTGTGTAGCCACAAGCCATTATGGGCTCTGGCATAGTTGATTAAGTTGTGCAAACTCTTACGGGTAGACTAGCAGATGTAGGGGAAAGTAGGTGTACGGTCTACCCACAAGTAAGGTGCTAGTGCTTCGAAGACTATGTCTCGGTCATCCGCTTTCTCAAACACCATGTAGTGCGAGGAACCAAACGGAGGCGATCGAGTCTTGTGGGGAAAAGTCATAAACCTCTGCAGAGTGTATAAACTAATCATGGTTAGCCGTGTCCCCGGTTATGGACATCTTGAGTATCTAGTACCGGATATCATGTGAATCTCATCATGTTACTTCTAATTAATATTGTTGGGTTTGTTAATGAGTACTTTTAATTGGGATTGAGAATGCTGTCAACCATTCTCAATGTTTCACAACCACCATGATAGTTAAATAAATTTTATTCCTTTGTAGTATAGAAAAATTGGCTTTATGCAAAACTGTAACCATAGAGCTTTCCACCAGCCATATATGCATGTAGTATATTCCATTATTCTCTATGTGTTACATTGCCAGCATATTCCATGTGCTGACCCATTTTCGGCTGCAATGTTTCATGTTGCGCACTTTTCGAATTTACGAGTAAGATGCATAGGTCGTGGTTCTATACTCGCTTATGCCGTTGGAGTTGATGGACTCGCTTATTCTTCCAAGCCTTCCGCTGTTATCGTATTAGATGGCCTTAAGCCATATTTATTTTATTAAGTTCTCTCTTGAGACATTCAATTGTAATAAGTGTGTGATTGCTACTCTGTTATAAATCCTTGAGTTGTGTGGTGTCGACATTCTTGATCCGGGATGACACCGAGCACGAGATCGATCGCTTTGAGGTCTGGTCGCTACAAAGATGGTATCGAGCACCACACGACCGTAGGACACGACCATTAAGCTAAAGCCCTAGATCACTACTCTCTCTTCTCATTTCTAACTCCTCATCTTTTCTACTCTTTTAGGATGACGGAGGCGAGGATCAAGTTCACTCAGCCGGATGAGGATACACCCTTTGGACGACACCTGAAGGAAGTCACTACGTACCTTAACATCGGATTACCAAGCTTCACCGGGACCTACAATTCCACTTTACCCGAAGAAGAGCGCTGGAAGATTCAAGCTCGAGTTCCCGGAAGGACGTTTGTGCCAATTACGGAGCCCATAGAGTGTGTTTTCAATGCACCAACCTGGAGTCTGGGAAAGAGCATGGCAGCTCACATAACCATGGGACGCATTGGAGAAGTTTACAAAGAATACCTCAAGGATACTATCTACCAGATTTGCGGACGCCGAGATGAACAATGGGAGATAGTTGGCACTAAGAAGGACCGATCCATTGCCGCTTTCATCTAGGAGTTAAACCAGCACATTCGACGTCAGGAGAACCAGATGTGCGCAGACATGATGGAGTTGAAGACAGCAAAAGCCAAGATTATCGAACTAGAAGGAGAACTGAAGGCCACTCGCAAGGACTACATGGAGGAGATTGTAGCTCTAGTGGGACAAAACGGCGATCTTAAGGAGAAGATTGAAGAACTCATGGGAAATTCAACACCCGGAGGAGAAGATGAAGATAGCACCTGTCCAGAGAACTACATCATCATCGACGACACCGATTTTGATCATAGTGATGATGATTACAAAGATGAAGCTGGAGCAGATATCATGGAGTCTTCATCGGAGCAGTTTTTCTGGTTGACCACCATAACAGTAGTAGATTACCCCCATGTTATATTAGTTTTAGTTTTAGCACTTTGTAACGATAGATAGACTGTTGTATGCCCTTGTTTGAATTGATTGGAGTGATATTGTGTGATTTGTCTCATGTGCATATGGGTAGTGTTTCTCTCTAGACCTCATTCTATTCTAAATTCTCGTCTTTTCTTAAACCCCTCAGATGCCTCCGAGACGCGACCCCGGATTTGTTTTCCCACCAGAGATCACTCAGTTGATTCAGCAGCAGAATGCCTTGATTCAAACATTGATACAGAACCAAGGCAACAACAACAACAACAACAACAACCCACCGCCACCACCACCTGTTGACCATTTGACCCATTTCCTAAGGCTGAATCCGCCGGTGTTTTCCAGTAGCACCGAGCCTATTGTTGCAGATGATTGGCTCCGTAAGATAGGGAGGGAGTTGACCACTGCAGGATGTACAGATGGAGAAAGGGTGAAGTTTGCCGCACACCAGCTTGAAGGACCCGCAGCAGCATGGTGGGAGAATTTTACAGCCACTTACCACAGAGACACCGCCACATGGGATCAGTTTCAGCAAGCTTTCCGTACTGCCCATGTTTCAGCAGGAGCTATGGCCATGAAGAAGCGTGAGTTTCGCAACTTACGCCAAGGAGGACGGACAGTTGGCCAGTATGTAGATGATTTCAGTAAGCTAGCACGTTATGCCCCAGATGACGTTGCTACGGACGCAGCCTAAGCGAGAGAAGTTTCTAGAAGGACTGAATGATGAGCTGAGCATGCAGTTGATGGTAGCCACCTTCAATAACTACCATGATTTAGTAGATCTTGCTCTCATGATTGAAGGGAAGCAGCAGCAGATTGAAAATCGCAAGAGGAAGTATGGACAGGGGAAGAATAACTCTGGAGCTCAGCAGAAACTTCGCTTTACCCCGAAGCCAGGAGGACAATTTCAGCATACCCATGGAGGAGGTAGCTCGCACAACCATAATGGCACCAAGAATGGGAACGGGAATGGAGGAAGCAATGGACAGAACCGCACCAACCCGTCAACACCATCCAAGGTAGACCTGAGCCACATCACTTGCTTTAAGTGCCGCAAGACTGGGCATTATGCAAACGATTGTCCAGAAGGCCAGAATGGAAATGGCAATGGAAGCTCACGAAAGAAGCCGAACCCTTTCAACAAAGGACAAGTGAACCACGTTACCGTGGAGGAGGTTGAAGCTCAGCCAGATGCAACAATAGGTAAGTTTTTGGTTAAGTCATTTACTGCAGTGTTCTTTTTGATACTGGTGCATCGCATTCATTCATATCAAGGGAATTTGCGTATAAGTTTAGCCTACCCACTAAAACTCTTAAGACACCCATGTTAGTAAGATCATCGGGAGCGGAGTATATGGCCAGAGAAGGATGTTTTCAAGTGCCATTAAGGATAGGGAGGCATGTTTTCCCAACGGATTTAATCATATTGGAATCCCAAGGTTTGGATGTAATTCTTGGTATGGATTGGTTGTCGATGTATGAAGGAAACATCGATTGCGCCAGTAAGACAATTTTGCTTACCACCCCAGAAGGAAGGAGAATCAAGTATGTATCACGGCATGAGCTGAGGAGAGCACATGTAAAATCCTTATCAGGAGTTGTGCAGGAGGAAGTACCAGTGGTAAGGGATTTCTCGGACGTGTTTCCGGAAGAGTTGCCAGGCATGCCACCGGATAGAGACATTGAGTTTCTGATTGAACTACTGCCAGGCACTGGGCCAATATCTAAGAGACCGTATAGGATGCCAGCCCAAGATTTGGAGGAAATTAAGAAGAAGATTAAGGAGTTACTGGATAAAGGTTTTATTCTCCCAAGTTCTTCACCTTGGGGATCACCAGTACTTCTAGTGGAGAAGAAGGATGGATCATTAAGAATGGTTGTTGATTATCAAGGATTGAATGAAATGACTATTAAGAACAAATACCCGTTGCCGATGATCAAAGACTTGTTTGACCAATTGCAAGGAGCTAAGGTGTTTTCCAAGATCGATTTGCGATCAGGGTACCATCAGTTAAAGATTCGAGAGCAGGATATACCTAAGACGGCTTTTACCACCAGGTACGGGCTGTATGAGTACACCGTTATGTCATTTGGTCTGACTAACACACCTGCCTATTTTATGAACATGATGAACAAAGTGTTTATGGAGTTTTTGGATAAGTTCGTCGTGGTGTTCATTGATGATATTTTGGTTTACTCGAAGAATGAAGAGGAACATAGGGAGCATTTGCGTTTGGTACTCGAGAAGCTCAGAGAACATCAGTTGTATGCCAAGTTTAGCAAATGTGAGTGTTGGTTGAAGGAAGTTGGGTTTCTTGGACATGTTATATGCGGAGAAGGTATAGCAGTAGACCCCACTAAAGTTGTCACTGTAACAAACTGGCAAGCGCCAACGACGGTTGGAGAGATCCGGAGTTTCCTTGGACTAGCAGGATACTACCGGAGATTCATTGAGAATTTCTCAAGGATTGCGAAGCCTATGACAGAATTGTTGAAGAAGGATACCAAGTTCATTTGGACTGAGGAGTGTGAAGCTAGTTTTCAAGAGTTGAAGAAACGTTTGGTTACCTCACCAGTGTTAATTCTGCCAGATCAGACCAAGGATTACGAGGTATATTGCGACGCTTCACGTCGAGGACTTGGAGCAGTGCTTATGCAGGAGGGGAGAGTTGTTTCGTATGCTTCACGACAGCTTAAGCCTCATGAGCTAAATTATGCTATGCATGATTTGGAGTTAGCAGCCGTAGTGCATGCATTGAAGACATGGAGACATTTCCTCATTAGAAACCATTGTGAGGTGTATACGGATCACAAGAGTTTGAAATACATCTTCACGCAGAAGGAGCTAAATCTCAGGCAGAGGAGATGGTTGGAGCTCATCAAAGATTATGATATGAGATTGCATTATCACCCGGGAAAGGCTAACGTTGTAGCAGACGTGTTGAGCCGTAAGAGTCACGTCAACACAATAATGACGGGAGAAATACCAAAGGAGTTAGCCGAAGATCTTCGAGAGCTATGATTGGAAAATAGTTCCGAGAGGCTATGTATCAGCATTGGAGATTCAGTCAACTTTGATGGACAACATCAGGGAAGCTCAGGAGACTGACAAAGAGATTGCCTCTATAAAGGAGAAAATGAGCGAAGGAAAAGCAAAGGGATTTCGTGAGGATGAGCACGATACCCTATGGTTTGAGGACCGTGTTTATGTGCCCAATGACCCGGAGATCAGGAAGTTGATTCTACAAGAGGCACATGATTCACCATATTCGATTCACCCAGGAAATACCAAGATGTATTTGGATTTGAAGAATACTTTCTGGTGGACCGGAATGAAGAAGGATATTGCAGAGTATGTAGCAGTTTGTGATGTTTGTCAGAGGGTGAAGGCAGAACATCAGAAGCCAGTAGGATTGTTACAGCCATTGCCTATACCCGAATGGAAGTGGGATAAACTAGGTATGGATTTCATCACGGGATTGCCCACGACTCGTTCAGGCTATGACTCGATTTGGGTTGTAGTCGACCGTTTGACGAAGGTAGCTCATTTCATTCCAGTAAAGACTACTTATAGCAGTGCCAAATTGGCCAAGATATACATGACAAGGATTGTATGCTTGCATGGAGTTCCGAGGAGTATCGTATCAGATAGAGGAACCCAATTCACCTCAAAGTTCTGGAAGCGGTTGCACGAAACTTTGGGAACCAGGCTGGAGTTTAGCACAGATTTTCATCCACAGACAGATGGACAAACCGAGAGAGTCAACCAGATTTTGGAGGATATGCTTAGAGCTTGTGCTTTGGATTATGAATCAAGTTGGGATGACAATTTGCCATATGCGGAGTTTTCCTATAACAACAGTTACCAAACCAGTCTGAAGATGGCCCCTTTCGAAGCCTTGTCGAAGGAGGTGCAGGACCCCGTTGTTGTGGGATGAAGTTGGAGACCGCCAGTTGTTTGGACCGGATTTGTTTAAGGAGTCTGAACATAAAGTAAAGTTGATTCGCGATAGGATCAAGGTAGCCCAGTCAAGACAGAAAAGCTATGCGGATTCAAAACGCAAGGAGATGTAATCTGAAATCGGAGAGAGTTTATCTTGAGTATCACCACTTGAGGAGTTAAGCGTTTTGGAGTTAAGGGAAAGTTAGCACCTCGATTTGTTGGACCTTATCGTGTTTTGGAACGTATGGGAGAAGTTGCGTACAAGTTGGAATTACCCGAGGGATTGTCAGGAGTTCATGACGTGTTTCATGTTTCTCAGTTGAAGAAGTGTCACGCAGAGATGGCTGATATACCACCGAGAGATACTTGTGCACTTTAGGCGATTGATTGAATGATGATTTGACCTATGAGGAGAAACCGGTTAAGATTTTGGAGTATGCTAGCAGAGTCACCCACAGCAAGGTTATTAAGTTTTGCAAAGTTCAGTGGAGCCACCACACAGAGGATGAAGCCACCTGGGAACGAGAGGAAGATTTGCTTAAGGACCACCCTCACCTATTTTCTAGCCAACCCGAATCTCGAGGGCGAGATTCATCTTAAGGGGGTAGGTTTGTAACATCCCAAATTCCCAATTTGGAATGTTATACATAGAGCATCATTGCATATCATATTTTTCATTGCATTTTATTTGCATTTTGCTCGATCCTAGAAATTCTACACAACTCAAGGACTCACGGGGAGAGTTGGGGATTTTCGTTATTTTCATATTTGAGTTTTCTTAAATTTTGAAAATAGGATCATTAATTTTAATTATTTTATCTTCAATTATTTCTATTACAAAAATATGAGAGAGGGAATAAAATGACTTTCCCAAAATAAAGAAATAATGAAGATTTAATAATAAAATCAAATAAGATTTTATTTTGGAGCTTTTCGCCTTTTTATTTGAATTTAGGAAAAATGTGCATTTTTCAAAATTGCATTTAGGCCCCAAATAAATGTTAATTAAATCCGGCTTGATTTTAGAAGCCGGGGAAAATTTATTTCAGGATTTTTGGAGTCCATTTAGTACTTCTTTTGTTTTTTTTTCGAGCGTAATTATTTAAAAAAAAGTGAACAGACCTTGGGCCATGCCCGACCGGGACACCGCTCGGGGGCACGCTATAAATAGCGGCCGACCCGGCGCCCAGCCCCACCGCCCGCCAACCCGCCACCCCCGCCACCCGCCCGCCCACTCTCCCCACGCCCCAAAACCCTAACCCTAACCCTAATCCGCCGCCGCCGCCACCGCCATCACAAGCCAGCCGGACTCCGTCGCCGTCGCGGAGCCTCGCCGGAGTTCGTCGCCGCCGAGGTTCGCCGCCGCCTCGTGTTACGTGCCGGTTTTTTTTTATAAAAACCGAGCAGTTTTTTTTTTAGTTTTCGGTTTTTTTCCGGTTTAGGTTAATTAGTGGACATTCGTCCGTTAGTTCGTTTTAACAAACAAGTTCGTCAGATTAGTTTAGTTAACGAACGTTCGTTCGTTAACCCGTTCGTCGTTTTTTTTCTCGGATTTAATCCGCGATTTTTCTGATCGCGATTCCAGATCCAATTTTCGTTTTAGTATAACTTTTCACTCGTTTATCGGAATCAGACGATTCAAGCGCCTGGAATTTCGTCTCGAAACCCTCTTTCTGAATAATCTACTTAAACAAGTTTTTGATTCTGTAAATTTTGACTTAGATCCAGATTAGTAAAACGAAGCTGTTTTCTTCCGCCGTTTGACTTTCGTTGCTTCGTTTGATTTGATTCTTTTTGCAAACCAGAGTTCTTAAGTTGAACTATCTGGTTAGGTCTATTTGAGTTTTACCTGTGCATTAGATGAGTATTTATTGTATGCTTGTTTGTTGGTCTGCGATAGATTACCCGGAGTGCGCCGCCTGTTACTTCGAGTCTCTAGGTTTCATGGATCATCGCAAAGGCAAGTAACACTTTGATCATACTCTTCTCATACCCAGTTTTTATGCATTAGATCTATCCTCAAACACTTGCATGATTAGGATCTAATTAAATCGTGGGATGGGAAGTAGTTGAGGTAGTACCTATTACCTGTTTTATTATAAACCTTTGGGAGTTACTTCTACGTTTGCTTATTATGCCATGCTATGCTAGTAGACGTGGATTGGGTGAGTGTATCCATGACAGATGTGAGATTATTATTTAATGGTTTATTTAAGATGGCAACTTAAACACACATCTGGGTGGATTGAGGCACATGGTTTCTATCAGGACTTGCCTGTTTTTCTTCGGACCGCCACCCAGGCTCAAAGGGATCATGAAATTATTCAAACTAGAAACTTTTGTGTGCAGCCACAAGCCATTATGGGCTCTGGCATAGTTGATTAAGTTGTGCGAACTCTTACGGGTAGACTAGCAGATGTAGGGGAAAGTAGGTGTACCGGTCTACCCACAAGTAAGGTGCTAGTGCTTCTGAAAGACTATGTCTCGGTCATCCGTTTATCAAACACCATGTAGTGCGAGGAACCAAACGGAGGCGATCGAGTCTTGTGGGGAAAAGTGCGCAAACCTCTGCAGAGTGTATAAACTAATCATGGTTAGCCGTGTCCCCGGTTATGGACATCTTGAGTATCTAGTACCTGGATATCATGTGAATCTCATCATGTTACTTCTAATTAATATTGTTGGGTTTGTTAATGAGTACTTTTAATTGGGATTGAGAATGCTGTCAACCATTCTCAATGTTTCACAACCACCATGATAGTTAAATAAATTTTATTCCTTTGTAGTAGGGGAAAATTGGCTTTATGCAAAACTGTAACCATAGAGCTTTCCACCAGCCATATATGCATGTAGTATATTCCATTATTCTCTATGTGTTACATTGCCAGCATATTCCATGTGCTGACCCATTTTCGGGCTGCAACGTTTCATGTTGCAGACTTTTCAGACGACGAGTAAGATGCATAGGTCGTGGTTCTATACTCAGTGATGCCGTTGGAGTTGATGGACTCGCTTATTCTTCCAAGCCTTCCGCTGTTATCGTATTAGATGGCCTTAAGCCATATTTATTTTATTAAGTTCTCTCTTGAGACATTCGATTGTAATAAGTGTGTGATTGCTACTCTGTTATAAATCCTTCGAGTATTGTGTGGTGTCAGCATTACTGATCCAGGGATGACACTGAGCACAGAGATCAGACTGTTTGAGGTCTGGTCGCTACACTTTACCTCTCGACCATTTCGAGACTCCTCAACATGTCCGTGATCTCATCCGGGAATCCGAACAAACTTCGGTCATCAAAACACATAAATGATAATACAAATCGTCATGGAACGTTAAGCATGCGGACCCTACGGGTTCAAGAACTATGTAGATATGACCGAGACTCATCTCCAGTCAATAACCAATAGAGGAACCTAGATGCTCATATTGGCTCCTACATATTCTACGAATATCTTTATCGGTCAAACCGCATAACAACATATGTCATTACCTTTGTCATATGTATGTTACTTGCCCGAGATTCGATCATTGGTATCATCATACCTAGTTCAATCTCGTTACCGGCAAGTCTCTTTACTTGTTCCGTAATGCATCATCCCGCAACTAACTCATTAGTCACATTGCTTGCAAGGCTTATAGTGATGTGCATTACCGAGAGGGCCCAGAGATACCTCTCCGATACACTGAGTGACAAATCCTAATCTTGATCTATGCCAACCCCAGAAAAACCTTCAGAGACACCTGTAGAGCATCTTTATAATCACCCAGTTATGTTGTGACGTTTGATAGCACACAAGGTGTTCCTCCGGAATTCGGGAGTGGCATAATCTCATAGTCAAAGGAACATGTATAAGTCATGAAGAAAGCAATAGCAATAAAACTAAACCATCATTATTCTAAGCTAATGGATGGGTCTTGTCCATCACATCATTCTCTAATGATGTGATCCCGTTCATCAAAGGACAACACATGTCTATGGTCAGGAAACTTAACCATCTTTGATTAACGAGCTAGTCAAGTAGAGGCATACTAGGGACACTCTGTTTTGTCTATGTATTCACACATGTACTAAGTTTCCCGTTAATACAATTCTAGCATGAATAATAAACATTTATCATGATTTAAGGAAATATAAATAACAACTTTATTATTGCCTCAAGGGCATATTTCCTTCAGTCTCCCACTTGCACTAGAGTCAATAATCTAGATTACATTGTAATGATTCTAACACCCATAGAGTCTTGGTATTGATCATGTTTTGCTCGTGGAAGAGGCTTAGTCAACGGGTCTACAACATTCAGATCCGTATGTATTTTGCAAATCTCTATGTCTCCCTCCTTGACTTGATCGCGGATGGAATTGAAGCGTCTCTTGATGTGTTTGGTTCTCTTGTGAAATCTGGATTCCTTCGCCAAGGCAATTGCTCCAATATTGTCACAAAAGATTTTCATTGGACCCGATGCACTAGGTATTACACCTAGATTGGATATGAACTCCATCATCCAGACTCCTTCATTTGTTGCTTCCGACTATGAGACCCCTCATGGCCAGTTCGGCCGCCTTGTGCAGCTCGACCAGTTGCTTCAACTGGTCGCTCAGGGGCGTTGGATGTTTGGTCCCAGTATACTGAGACTAGAACAACTTCTCCATCAAGCTCCCTTCCTCAGCCCGGTAGAACTCCGTGGCATCCGATACACTACTGGGTAGATCTGTGAACGCTCCTGGAGAGCTCCGAATTCGGGTAAGTAAAATAAATGTTTCCTTCACATGCTTTGCATAATGAATGCCTTACTCGCCGCTATCTTCTTGATCGCCTTAATTTCAAGGCCTTTTGGGCTTCGGCCTTGGAATTTTGTGCGTTGTCGAGGGCCTTCGCAAGCTCGGACCCTTGCATCTTAGAGTCACGCTCCAAGGACTTGTATTTTTTGACGACAGCCTGGAGCTCTTGCTGCACCTCGACGACTCGGGCCTCTTGCTTCTCTCGCTCGATGCGCTCCTTGGCCGCTTGTCTTGACCTCGGGACAAGTTTTCTTCTTGTGGCCGCCACTTCGGTTGTGGCCCCTAGCAAAATTCATGACGATCCTATTACTCAAAAACCACATTTTTCTTTATCAATATACAGACGGGGTATCACTTACCTTTGTTCTCTTCGAGCTGCCTCTTGGTAAGGCCGAGCTCTTCCTTGGACCGCTCAAGGTTCCGCTTCAGTACGGATACCTCCGCAGTACGTGCATCAGTGGCCAGCAGTGAAGCCTTCGTATGCACATAGACATATTCTGATTAGACTCCTGCGGTTATTATTTGATCCTCTATTCGGCTTTTCTTTGCAAACGCCAAACAGAGCATTAGGGGATACTGTCTATGCTGTAACATTTTCTTATAACTTGATTACTAACCTCAAAGCATGTTAGGAGGCTGGCACAGGCTTCAGTCAGCCTGCTTTTGGCGGACTAAACCTTCTCGACCACCGCACTCATGATAGTGCGGTGCTCTTCGTCGATGGAAGCGTTGCGAAGCGCTTCCAGCAAGTTGTCTGATGCCTCTGGGTGGACAGAGGCCATCAGCACGGACGGCTTGCCCCTCTTAGCGAGCGGTTGCCTGATAGAATCCGGAACCACTGGAGGTTCCGGCGCAGTATTCGGCTGGAGGCTAGACTTGCTACCCCCGGCGTTAGGGCCCAGGGGAGTCTTGCCCCTCGTGCGCCTAGCACCTGGAATGTCGCCTTGGGGGGCCTCCAGAACTGTCTCCCCTTGGTTCAGTGCCCTTTGAGACAACACCTCGGCGTCGTCCGTAGGGCGGGGGGAGGAGGCGGTCGGGAGTGAATCGCTGTTCATATCCGACGGACCAAAGAATCATCCGAAGAAGATACGTCGATGTGGGCTCGGGATGGTCTGAGTAATCATGTCTGGCGTGATAAGAAGCAATAAAATAAAACATACCAAGAACTTATGGTATCCGGATACTTACAACTTCGCCAGGGGCTTGTCCCTGGGTAACCACTCCTCGTCGCTAAAAGCGGCCTCCGTGGAACGGTCCGGAAGGAGAGTCCTTCCCTTCTTGGACCCTTCGACCTCCCCAGATGGGGCGGCCTTCCTCTTCTTGTCTCCCCCGGCTGGGGGGGGGGGAGAACTTTCCTCTTCCTCCTCCTTGTTTTCGTGGGAGGAGTGCGCCTCGGTGTTTTCAGACGATGAGTCCGATATAACCTTGCGCCGGAGACCTTTCCTGGTCCCCGTGGCCTTCTTCTTGGCCTTCTTCTCCGGCCCCTCGTAAGGCGTCGGAACCAGCATCTCCGTTAGGAGAGCATCTGCTGGATCTTCGGGCAGGGGGGCTGGACAATCGATCTGCTCCGTTGTCGCTACCCAATCTTGTTAAAAGGCATGGAGGCTTAGATCACTCGCACGGTTATGTTGGGGAAAAGAACATCTTGTGAGATATAAAAGACTTACCAGATTAGCAGGGCGCTTTGCGCTGAGCCCGCAATCCTCGGTAAGGGGAGGAGGTACCTCGGCACCCTTGAACAACACCTTCGAGACGTCCTTGTGCATCGTTTCGAAGAGCTCTTGCAGCGTCTAGTGCTCGGCCGGGTCGAACTCCCACAAACTTAATGCCCGTCTTTGGCACGGGAGGATCCGGCGGAAGAGCATAACTTGGACCACGTTGACAAGCTTGATTTTCTTGCTTATCATGTTTCTGACGCAGGTCTGAAGTCCGGTCAGCTCCACCGATGAACCCCGGGATAGGCCCTTCTCCTTCCAGGAGGTGAGCCGCATGGGGATTCCGGATCAAAATTTGGGGGCTGCCACCCAGTTGTTGTCGCGCGGCTCGGTGATGTACAACCACCCAGATTGCCACCCCTTTACGGTCTCCACATAGGAGCCTTCAAGCCAGGTGACGTTGGGCATTTTTCCCACCATGGCGCCTCCGCACTCCGCTTGCTGACCGACCACCACCTTCGGTTTAACATTGAAGGTCTTCAGCCACAGTCCGAATTGGGGCTTGATGCGGAGGAAGGCCTCGCACACGACGATAAACGCCGAGATGCTAAGAATGAAATTGGGGGCCATATCATGGAAGTCCAGCCCGTAGTAGAACATGAGCCCTCGGACAAATGGGTGGAGGGGAAACCCCAGTCCGCGGACGAAATGGGTAAGAAACACGACCCTTTCGTGAGGCTCGGGGGTGGGGACGATCTGCCACGCATCTGGGAGCCGGTGCGCGATATCTGCGGCTAGGTATCCGGCTTCCCGGAGCTTCGTAATGTTCTCCTCCATAACAAAGGAGGCCGTCCACTTGCCTCCCGCTCCGGACATGTTTGGAGTGATTTTGCGGGGAAGATGCGAACTTGGGCGCTGGAGCTCGAGTGCGCGAGAATGGATGGGCAGGGAAGAAGAAGGCACGGGTAAAAAAGGAGGAGTCCTTGTCCCTTTATAAGGGCGGAGCAAACTATGCGCCTCCTCACCTGCCTGGTAAACTTGCTTATTCCCCAAGCGCCGTAATTGATGGCGCGGTTGGGTTACCCACAACCGTATTGATGAGAATCCCGTGATAAGGGGACACGATCTCTGCTTCGACAAGACGTGCCAAGAAAACCGCCTCGCAATATGTGCAGTAGCTGGTTGAGAAAAGCGGTTCAAATAATGACCGGGTCATGGCGTGATGTCATGTTATGAAAAGTTGTCAGCAGATTAGATTTGTGGAAATATAATACTCTCTACGGTGGTATGTGGAATTTGTTTTGCAGATCCGGACACTATCCTTGTGTTCAAAATCTTCTATGGAGTATTCGGAGGAAGAACCCGCCTTGCAATGCCAAAGACAATCTGCACGCCGGACTCATCGTCATTGAAGCCTGGTTCAGGGGCTACTGAGGGAGTCCTGGATTAGGGGGTCCTCGGACAACCGGACTATATCCTTTGGCCGGACTGTTGGACTATGAAGATACAAGATTGAAGACTTCGTCCCGTGTCTGGGTGGGACTCTCCTTTGCGTGGAAGGCAAGCTTGGCAGTTCAGATATGTAGATCTCCTCCCTTGTAACCGACTCTGTGTAACCCTAGCTGTCGGTGTCAAAACCGGCGGATCTCGGGTAGGGGGTCCCGAACTGTGCGTCTAAGGCGGATGGCAACAGGAGGCAGGGGACACGATGTTTACCTAGGTTCGGGCCCTCTCGATGGAGGTAATACCCTACTTCCTGCTTGATTGATCTTGATGATATGAGTATTACAAGAGTTGATCTACCACGAGATCGTAGAGGCTAAAACCCTAGAAGCTAGCCTATGGTATGATTGTTGTTGTCCTATGAACTAAACCCTCCGGTTTAGATAGACACCGGAGGGGGCTAGGGTTCCACAGAGTCGGTTACAAGGGACGAGATCTACATATCCGTATTGCCAAGCTTGCCTTCCACGCCAAGGAGAGTCCCATCCGGACACGGGATGAAGTCTTCAATCTTGTATCTTCATAGTCCAACAGTCCGGCTAAAGTATATATTCCGGTCGTCCGAGGACCCCCTAATCTAGGACTCCCTCAATAGCCCCCAAACCAGGCTTCAATGATGATGAGTCCGGCGTGCAGATTGTCTTCGAAATTGCAAGGCGGGTTGTTCTCCAAATTCTGAATACTTGTTTGAGTAGTGTCTGACTTCCCATAAATGTTGCACTCCTTGGCTTTCGCGCCTAATAATGGATATTCTCCACGTATCAAGCGAATGCGAGAAGTCGGGGCATTTTTACAATTGCCACCCTAGCCATGTGGGTAAATCGTCTATTAAAGAGACGGGGATTCTCAGATCCAGATCACACCATCCTCCCATAGCGAGTATCCATCGGAGTGCGCCCGAAAAAAATCAATTCCAACATGGCCGGTTGTTGCAGCTCCTCCTCTCGCTCCCGTAGCCCTAAGCCCGGCAATTGGGAGAAGTGTTCCATCCCCCACAGCCAATTAGTAGAGCTACAGACCCATGGTTTCTCCGTCCAGCATATATGGTCCCTGTTCGAGCCGGGCTCGCCACCTCTAACGATGGGGAGCAAGCGGAGATCTCTCCCAGCCCATCCATGGGGGAGCGGGTATGCCTCGTCCCTTACTTATTAAGAGGGCTTGGATTTCCAATTCATCCGTTCCTCCGCGGGCTCCTGGAGTTCTATGGCCTCCAGCTGCGTAATTTCACTCCCGCCTCCATATTACACATTGCTGGCTAGCTATGTCGCCCTTTGCGAGCTGTTTCTAGGCTGCGAAGCTCATTTCAAGCTATGGAAGAGGCTATTCTGCCTCGTACCCCGTACACAGGAGGGGTCATTGTATCAAGTGGGCGGAGCCGAAATATGGCGCATCGCCGGGACTGGATACCTGTCCGGTACTCCGAAGAAGACATCCGAGTACTGGCCTTCGGAGTGGTTTTATATGGAGGACGTCCCCCTTCCGAACCCTATTCGGATGGGCCTCCTTGAGTTCGACAACGCTCCCCTGAAGAAACGCCGCAGCGGGCGCCCTCGGAGCCCTTAGGAGGAAGATAACGGAGAAGTATTTTACCTGATGGGCCGGATAAAAATGCTGGCTCAATCAGGAATGACAATAACCGAGGTTATGTCAATATGTATAATGCGGGGAGTATAGCCACTTCAATATCGAGGGCACCCCATGTGGCACTTTAATGGGGAAGATGACGCCACCCGCTGCGGGCGTAAGGGACCGGACTCAGTTGCTGCTCTAGCAAAAATTCTGTCCAATTTGTACAAGGGAGAGGAAGAGGAGTTCATCGGCATTAAGCCACGGGACGGATTCTCCATGTACAACCCTCCAAGCTGGGTGAGCTGTCACTTTTTACTCCCAACCTTCCCGCATTCTTCGTCATAAGTACTGACCTTGCCGTTTCATGGCAGGAACTGCAAAAAGCTGTAAGGGAGGTCCACGGCCCGCCTCCACGACCGGAGGACCCTGACCGGGCCCTCGATCCCGGACTCGAAGAGGATCCGGACATATTTGTGGAGCTGATCGACAGGAAATTCTATCAATTGAGCTGCGATGATGCCATGGTGGCCATCGTAGCCGACTATCCTGGCCTACTCCCCGCATCGCATGTAAGTAAAACCGGAGTCCCAACTTCCGAGAAGGATCCCTTTTCGCACTTCACCTACCGTACACATATGGTGTCTTACAGGAAGGCCCTCGACGCCATGCCGAACCCGCAGTGACTCGCCAACAAGGCACCGCCGGGTAGGCTAAAGAGGAAGGTCGTCAGATCGAGACGCTGCCGCAGGTATGATACGTAACCTCTCCGTGGTTATCGTCTTTTAAAATATAATAACGTCCAAGTTTCCTAGTAGGAAAAACGCTCAGCGGACTATATCCGGAGAGGTTGCCGATCACGCCCACCGCCGGGCTCTGTATTTTACATAGAGCCGGAAGCTAACACGGGGCGAACGCTGGATGCTCCTCCTACAGAGGATGCGGATAGATTATCCACTACAAATTCCGAAGTGGAGAGCGCCATGAATCACAGGTGTCGCCGGGCCGTACTCCGTGACGCTTGTTTTTCCCAAGAGGCGTTTGATGCCTTCAACTCAGGAGACGCGTACATCCATGCTGCTCAAAATGGTCTTGCCAGAGCCACGGACCAGTATGCAATGGCTATACGGGTAAGAAAATCTGATGATGATATATATATATATATATATATATATATATATATATATATATATATATATATCAGTATCCCCTGAGACTTGAAACAGTTGACACAACTGATTTAAGGATCATTATTTGTGCAGGTTCTTACAGAGAAGAATACCCAATTGTCTCAAGAGCTGGAAGAATGCAAAGCCCAGCTACGGGCCGTAGTTGCCGCGCTGAAGGAGTCCAAGAAGGCCCCCTCTGGTAACACTTGTCTCTATTGCAGAGAATGACAGGTACCAGATAGTATGCGGCATGCATGCAAATCTAACAATAGATTCTGCAGATGACTCCGGAGTGAATCCGGAGGCCGTGATAGGGAACGAGCCGCATGCCCAACGACAGCTAAAGGCTGGTGAGCGCATTCTTACAAAGGTTAGGCAGGAGAAAAACAATCTCCAAGATGCCAATATCCAGCTGAGCGTGGAACTGAAGGATGTTCGGGCCCAACTTGCTGACTCCGTGAAGGAGAATAAGCGGCTTCGAAGCGGCATTTTCAGTAAGTGCTTGAACGAACCTTTGAAACAGTTCGGCGAAGAAGCCGACTAATAGAGTTATGTCTGCAGGTATGCTGACGGGTCGTCTCGTGGAGGAGATGCCCGGGTCTGCGGGTGATCTTCTACCAGAGCTCTCACAACTGCACGAACAAGTTCGGTAGGTGATGCAGGGTATTGCCCAAGCCTTGTAGCCATCCGCCTCCCTGCCAGGAGGCATGGGGGAGCTTATAGAGAAGCTCAAGGGAGTGTGGCGGCGCTTCCGATTATGGAAGATATCAGCCTGCCGACAAGGTGCAAGGGAAGCCTGGGCCATGGTGAAGACACGATATACGAAAGCTGACCCAAACCACATGGCCGAGGTCGGACCTGTGGGTCCCGATGGGAAAGAGATCCCCATCAGTTTGGTGTATGACCAAGTAGAATTAGCCGCAAAGTATTCCCAACAGGACTGTAGGCTAGACAGCATGTTGGATGGTATAGAAGAAGAATTTAGTCAGTCTAAGTGACTATATACTTCAAGTGGCATATATTGTCCCTAGCCGGATTGTAAATCATTTATCATGGCAGACCTTTTCGCTTCGAACTCTGGACCCGATAGTCCAGAGTGTATCCGAATACCCGCTCAGTTATTGATACGTCTCCAATGTATCTATAATTTTTGATTGCTTCATGCTATATTATCTACTGTTTTGGATTATATTGGAATTTATTTTCCACTTATATATTACTTTTGGGACTAACCTATTAGCCGGAGGCCAAGCCCAGAATTGCTGTTTTTTGCCTCTGTCAGTATTTCAAAGAAACGGAATATCAAACGGAGTCCAAATGGAATGAAATCTTCGGGGACGTGATTTTCTCATCAGATAAGATCCAGGAGACTTGGACCCTCGGTCAAGAAAGGAGGGAGGTGGCCACGAGGGTGGAGGGCGCCCCCTAGGGCGCCGCCCCGCCTCGTGGGCCCCAAGCTCCACCCACGCATTCTTCCTCCTATATATACCCACGCACTCCCAACAGATCAGATATGGAGCCAAAAACCTAATTCCACCGCCGCAACTTTGTGTATCCACGAGATCCCATCTTGGGGCCTGTTCCGGAGCTCCGCCGGAAGGGGAATCCACCATGGAGGGCTTCTACATCATCATCATAGCCACTCCGATGAAGTGTGAGTAGTTTACTTCAGGCCTTTGGGTCCATAGTTAGTAGCTAGATGGCTTCTTCTCTCTTTTTGGATCTCAATACAATATTCTCCCCCTCTCTCATGGAGATCTATTAGATGTAATCTTGTTTTTGCGGTGTGTTTGTTGAGACCGATGAATTGTGGGTTTATGATCAAGATTATCTGTGAGCAATATTTGGATCTTCTTTGAATTCTTTTATGTATGATTGAGTTATCTTTGCAAGTCTCTTCGAATTATCCATTTGGTTTGGCCAACTAGATTGGTAGTTCTTGCAATGGGAGAAGTGCTTAGCTTTGGGTTCAATCTTGCGTGTCCTTACCAAAGGATGTAAAGGGTTGCAAGGCACGTATTGTATTGTTGCCATCGAGGATAACAAGATGCGGTATTTATCATATTGCATGAATTTATTCCTCTACATCATGTCATCTTGCTTAAGGCGTTACTCTGCTTTTCATTAACTTAATACTCTAGATGCATGCCGGATAGCGGTCGATGAGTGGAGTAATAGTAGTAGATGCAGGCAGAGTCGGTCTACTTGTCTCGGACGTGATGCCTATATACATGATCATACCTAGATATTCTCATAACTATGCTCAATTCTCACAATTGCTCAACAGTAATTGCTCACCCACCGTAAAATACTTATGCTCTTGAGAGAAGCCACTAGTGAAATCTATGGCCCCGGGTCTATTTTCATCATATTAATCTTCCTACGCTTTATTATTGCTTTGCTTTTTACTTTGCCTTTTATTTTACTTTGCATCTTTATACCAAAAATACCAAAAATATTATCTATCATCTCTATCGATCTCACTCGTAAGTGACCGTGAAGGGATTGACAACCCCTATTCGCATTGGTTGCAAGGAGTTATTTGCTTTGTGTAGGTACGAGGGACTTGCGCGTGGCCTCCTACTGGATTGATGGCTTGGTTCTCAAAAACTGAGGGAAATACTTACGCTACTCTGCTGCATCATCCTCTCCTCTTCGCGGAAAACTAACGCAAGCTCAAGACGTAGCAAGAAGGATTTCTGGCGCCGTTGCTGGGAAGTCTACGCAAAAGTCAACATACCAAGTACCCATCACAATCCCTTATCTCTCGCATTACATTATTTGCCATTTGCCTCTCGTTTTCCTCTCCCCCACTTCACCCTTGTCGTTTTATTCGCGCTCTCTTTTCCGTTTGCCTTTTTCTGGTTCGCTTGTTTTCTCGTGTGTTGGATTGCTTGCTTGTCACTATGGCTCTACCTAGATTTGGTGATCTTCACCTTAAAAGGTTGGAAGAGATCGAGAGCAACGTCAGGAGTTTTATGGTTTTGCAATTTGAGCATAATAATTTCTTCAGAAACGAGCTTAAGGAACAAAAAAGTTTTATGAATTATTTGAATAAAGAGCTCGATGATATGTCTAAAGAATTTGAAGGTTTTAGATCCCAAATTTCTTGTCTTGAGAAATTGACTACTGAAATATCTGATAAGCAAGCTACCTTGGTCAACAAGATGGCTGCTAAACCTGATTACCATGAAAATCAAGATGAAGATCTAAAAGTTATTGATGTGTCCCCTATCAAATCCTTGTTTTGCAATATGAATCTTGATAATGATGAGATTGAATATGAGACACCTTTACCTAGAAGGTGTTCTAAAAATTCGGAGATTTTAGAGTATGATGCTAAAATTTATAAAAGTGGGATTGAAGAAAGTAAAACCTTAGATGTTGCTAAACCCACCATTTTGGATTTCAAGGAATTTAATTATGAAAGTTGCTCTTTAATTGATTGTATTTCCTTGTTACAATCCGCGCTAAATACTCCGCATGCTTATAGTCAAAATAAAGCGTTTACCAAACGTATCGTTGATGCCTTGATGCAATCTTATGAGGAAAAACTTGAGTTGGAAGTCTCCATCCCTAGAAAACTTTATGATGAGTGGGAACCAACTATTAAAATTAAGATTAAGGATCATGAATTTTATGCTTTATGTGATTTGGATGCTAGTGTTTCCACTATTCCCAAAACTTTGTGTGATTTGCTAGATTTCCGTGATTTTGATGATTGCTCTCTAAACTTGCACCTTGCGGATTCCACTATTAAGAAACCTATTGGAAGAATTAATGATGTTCTTATTGTTGCAAATAGGAATTATGTGCCCGTAGACTTTATCGTTCTTGATATAGATTGCAATCCTTCATGTCCTATTATTCTTGGTAGACCTTTCCTTAGAACGATTGGTGCAATTATTGATATGAAGGAAGGGAGTATTAGATTCCAATTCCCATTAAAGAAAGCCATGGAACACTTCCCTAGGAAGAAGATAAAATTACCATATGAATCTATTATGAGAGCCACCTATGGATTGCCCACCAAAGATGGCAATACCTAGATCTATCCTTGCGTTTATGCCTAGCTAGGGGCGTTAAAAGATAGCGCTTGTTGGGAGGCAACCCAATTTTATTTTAGTTTTTTATTTTTGTTTCTGTTAGGAATAAATAATCCATCTACCTTCTGTTTAGATGCGGTTTTATGTTTTAATTAGTGTTTGTGCCAAGTTAAACCTATATGATCTTCTTGGATAATAGTTATTTGATCTTGCTGTAATTTCCAGAATTTTTCTGTTCACGAAAAAAAATTGTTAAAAATCACCAGAACGTGATAAAATAGTGATTCCAATTGATGATGATCTATAAACAAATGTCCTAGGTCGTCCTATTTTGTCTGAATTTTTGGAGTTCCGGAAGTTTGTGTTAGTTACAGATTACTACAGACTGTTCTGTTCTTGACAGATTCTGTTTTTCGTGTGTTGTTTGCTTATTTTGATGAATCTATGGCTAGTAAAATAGTTTATAATCCATAGAGAAGTTGTAATACAGTAGGTTTAACACCAATATAAATAAAGAATGAGTTCATTACAGTACCTTGAAGTGGTCTTTTGTTTTCTTTCGCTAACGGAGCTTACGAGATTTTTGTTGAGTTTTGTGTTGTGAAGTTTTCAAGTTTTGGGTGAAATCTTATGATGGATTATGGAACAAGGAGTGGCAAGAGCCTAAGCTTGGGGATGCCCATGGCACCCCCAAGATAATACAAGGACACCAAAAAGTCAAAGCTTGGGGATGCCCCGGAAGGCATCCCCTCTTTCGTCCACTTCCATCGGTAACTTTACTTGGAGCTATATTTTTATTCACCACATGATATGTGTTTTGCTTGGAGTGTCTTGTATTATTTGCGTCTTTGCTTGTTAGTTTACCACAATCATCCTTGCTGTACACACCTTTTGATAGAGCCATACATGAATTGGAATTTGTTAGAATACTCTATGTGCTTCACTTGTATCTTTTGAGCTTTATAGTTTTGCTATATGTGCTTCACTTATATCTTTTGAGCTTTATAGTTCTGCTCTAGTACTTCACTTATATCTTTTAGAGCACGGTGGTGGATTTGTTTTAAAGAAACTATTGATCTCTCATGCTTCACTTAGATTATTTTGAGAGTCTTAAATAGCATGGTAATTTGCTTAAAATAATAATATGCTTGGTATTCAAGATTTGTAAAACTTTCTTTTGAGTGCGTTGAATACTAAGAAAAGTTTGATGCTTGATAATTGTTTTGAGATATGGAGGTGATAATATCAAAGTCGTGCTAGTTGAGTAGTTGTGAATTTGAGAAATGCTTGTGTTGAAGTTTGCAAGTCCCGTAGCATGCACGTATGGTAAACGTTATGTAACAAATTTGAAACATGAGGTGTTATTTGATTGTCCTCCTTATGAGTGGCGGTCGGGGACGAGCGATGGTCTTTTCCTACCAATCTATCCCCCTAGGAGCATGCGGGTAGTGCTTTGGTTTTTGATGGCTTGTAGATTTTTGCAATAATTATGTGAGTTCTTTATGACTAATGTTGAGTCCATGGATTATATGCACTCTCGCCCTTCCATCATTGCTAGCATCTTCCGTACCGTGCATTGCCCTTTCTCACATTGAGAGTTGGTTTAAACTTCGCCGGTGCATCCAAACCCCGTGATATGATATGCTCTTTCACACATAAACCTCCTTATATCTTCCTCAAAACAGCCACCATACCTACCTATTATGGCATTTCCATAGCCATTCCGAGATATATTGCTATGCAACTTTCCACCATACCGTTCTTCATGACACATCCATCATTGTCATATTACTTAGCATGATCATGTAGTTGGCATAGTATTTGTGGCAAAGCCACCATTCATAATTCTTTCATACATGTCACTCTTGATTCATTGCATATCCCGGTACACCGCTGGAGGCATTCATATAGAGTCATACTTTGTTCTAGTATCGAGTTGTAATCATTGAGTTGTAAATAAATAGAAGTGTGATGATCATCATTATTAGAACATTGTCCCATGTGAGGTCAAATAAAAAAAGAGGCCAAAGAGCCCACAAAAAAAAGAGGCCAAAGATCCCACCAAAAAATGAGAGAAAAAGAGAGAAGGGACAATGTTACTATCCTTTTCCACACTTGTGCTTCAAAGTAGCGCCATGTTCTTCATATAGCGAGTCTCATATATTGTGCTTCAAAGTAGCACCATGATCTTCATAATAGAGAGTCTCTCGTTTTGTCACTTTCATATACTAGTGGGAATTTTTCATTATAGAACTTGGCTTGTATATTCCAACGATGGGATTCCTCAAATGCCCTAGGTCTTCATGAGCAAGCAAGTTGGATGCACACCCACTTAGTTTCTTTTGTTGAGCTTTCCTACATTTATAGCTCTAGTGCATCCGTTGCATGGCAATCCCTACTCCTTACATTAACATCAATTGATGGGCATCTCCATAACCCGTTGATTAGCCTCGTTGATGTAAGATCTTCTCCTTTTTTGTCTTCTCCACATAACCCCCATCATTATATTCTATTCCACCCATAGTGCTATGTCCATGGCTCGCGCTCATATATTGCGTGAAAGTTTATAGGTTTGAGATTACTAAAGTATGAAACAATTGCTTGGCTTGTCATCGGGGTTGTGCAAGATGAGAGCATTCTTGTGTGGCGAAAATGGAGCATGACTAAACTATATGATTTCGTAGGGATGAACTTTCTTTGGCCATGTTATTTTGAGAAAACATAATTGCTTAGTTAGTATGCTTGAAGTATTATTATTTTTATGTCAATATGAACTTTTCTATTGAATCTTTCGGATCTGAATATTCATACCACAATTAAGAAGAGTAACATTGAAATTATGCCAAGTAGCACTCCGCATCAAAAATTCTCTTTTTATCATTTACCTACTCGAGGATGAGCAGGAATTAAGCTTGGGGATGCCTGATACATCTCCAACGTATCTATAATTTTTGATTGCTCCATGCTATATTATCTACTGTTTTGGACTATAATGGGATTTATTTTCCACTTTTATATTACTTTTGGGACTAACCTATTAACCGGAGGCCCAGCCCAGAATTGTTGTTTTTTGCCTATTTCAGAATTTTGAAGAAACAGAATATCAAACGGAGTCCAATTGGAATGAAATCTTCGGGAACGTGATTTTCTCATCTGATAAGATCCAGGAGACTTGGACCCTCGGTCAAGAAAGGAGATAGGCGGCCACGAGGGTGGAGGGCGCCCCCTAGGGCGCGCCACCCGAAGCTCCACCGACGTGCTCCTTCCTCCTATATATACCTCACGCACTTCAAAAGATCGACACGGAGCCAAAACCTAATTCCACCGCCGCAAATTTCTCAGATCCACGAGATCCCATCTTGGGGCCTGTTCCGAGTCCACGGGATGGGGAATCCACCATGGAGGGCTTCTACATCATCATCATAGCCTCTCGATGAAGTGTGAGTAGTTTACTTCAGACCTTCGGTCCATAGTTAGTAGCTAGATGGATTCTTCTCTTTTTGGATCTCAATACAATGTTCTCCCCCTCTCTCGTGGAGATCTATTCGATGTAATCTTCTTTTTGCGGTGTGTTTGTTGATACCAATGAATTGTGGGTTTATGATCAAGATTATCTATGAGCAATATTTGAATCTTCTCTAAATTCTTTTATGTATGATTGAGTTATCTTTGCAAGTCTCTTCGAATTATCCGTTTGGTATGGCCAACTAGATTGGTAGTTCTTGCAATGGGAGAAGTGCTTAGCTTTGGGTTCAATCTTGCGGTGTCTTTACCCAGTGGCAAAAAGGGTTGCAAGGCACGTATTGTATTGTTGCCATCGAGGATAACAAGATGGGGTATTTATCATATTGCATGAATTTATTCCTCTACATCATGTCATCTTGCTTAAGGTGTTACTCCGTTTTCATTAACTTAATACTCTAGATGCATGCTGGATAACGGTTGATGAGTGGAGTAATAGTAGTAGATGCAGGCAGGAGTCGGTCTACTTGTCTCAGACGTGATGCCTATATACATGATCATACCTAGATATTCTCATAACTATGCTCAATTCATCAATTGCTCAACAGAATTGCTCACCCACCGTAAAATACTTATGCTCTTGAGAGAAGCCACTAGTGAAATCTATGGCCCCCGGGTCTATTTTCATCATATTAATCTTCCTACGCTTTATAATTGCTTTGCTTTTTTTACTTTGCCTTTTATTTTACTTTGCATCTTAATACCAAAAATACCAAAAATATTATCTATCATCTCTATCAGATCTCACTCTCGTAAGTGACCGTGAAGGGATTGACAACCCCTATTCGCGTTGGTTGCGAGGAGTTATTTGCTTTGTGTAGGTACGAGGGACTTGCGTGTGGCCTCCTACTGGATTGATACCTTGGTTCTCAAAAACTGAGGGAAATACTTACGCTACTCTGCTCCATCATCCTCTCCTCTTCGGGGAAAACCAACGCAAGCTCAAGACGTAGCAGTTATGTAAAAACCGGGTTACACGTGGAAACCAGGCGTAGGGGTCATAAGTGCTTGAACAGACAAGTACCCAACTAGCTATGTTATATTACATGGATAGTAAGAAACATCTTCCAGGGAGAATAGCTCTGTTAAGGGTTCCTTTCCCTGGGTACGCATGCCCTAATGTGCATGTACGAATTGCGAAGAGAGACGCGGGCTATAAACATCTGGGGGCATGTATTAAAATAAATAAAAGTCATCTTTTGTTCACCGACCGAGTATTCCCTTGAGAATGCTAGCTTTTGGATTCACCCAGTCTGAGGTACACATCTGGCTGACCCGGCAGTAACAATCGCAGAGGTGCTCCCCTTATGCCCTAGCCGAATTAACGGGTACGTAGGGCATAAACACAAGAGCCAGGCAACCCAGCTTGGCCAAAACGTAAGTCATATCGATGCATATAATGGCGAAAAAAGGTACATGTGGAAGAATAACACATGTATTGGGCATAGAGCCCGAAGAAAAGTTATATCAAGCTTCTATATAAGAAGCCCCCAGGTATAATGAGCGCGGTTAGCGCGTCAAGATTGTGTAGTCAAGACACAGTTGAGCCTTTTAAGGCCTTGATGAAAAAGGCAAAAAGAAAGAGATAAAAGATAGATAATATATATGTAAAAAATTGACGGAGGTAAAGAGACGAACGGAGTCCGGCACTAGGCGTAGAACCTTCGGAGTCTGGCTGTGTTCCATGGATTTGGCTCGAGTCGATTGTCCGATGCATCCCATGCATCGTACGCCCACCGGTCGAACTTGGTCAATAATGAAGGACCTTCCCATTTGGGCTTGAGCTTGTTCTTTTCTTCTCCGTAGGCGAGAACGAGTTCGCCAACGTTATAGGTTTTGGCCTGTACTTCTCTGTTTGGTACCTTCTAGCCTGTTGCTGATAGAATGCAGAGCGGGCTTTTTCTACATCATGCTCCTCCTCCAGGGCGTCCAAACTGTCATGCCGATCAAGCTCAGCCTCTTTTTCTTCATACATGCGCACTCGAGGTGAGTCATGAATTATATCGCAGGGTAGTACCGCCTCTGCTCCATACACCATAAAAAACGGTGTGTATCCGGTAGTGCGATTCGGTGTGGTCCACAGCGCCCATAGTACGGAGTCGAGCTCCTCTACCCACTGCATGTTTGATTCCTTTAAGGCCCACACTAATCTGGATTTAATGCCGCTCATGATAAGACCATTTGCTCGCTCGACTTGACCGTTAGTTTGTGGATGATAGACAGAAGCATAATCGAGCTTGATGCACATGTTGCTGCACCAAAGTTTTACCTCGTCGGCTGTGAAGTTCGAGCCGTTATCGGTGATGAAGCTATGGGGGACGCCATAACGGTGTACAACCCCGGATATGAAGTCTATCACTGGTACGGATTCGGCCGTTTTAACAGGTTTGGCTTCTATCCATTTGGTGAATTTATCCACCATGACCAGTAAGTATTTTTTCTTATGGCTTCCCCCTTTAAGGGGTCCGACCATATCAAGCCCCCAGACCGCAAAGGGCCAAGTAATGGGGATTGTTTGGAGAGCGGTAGGCGGCATATGGCTTTGGTTTGCAAAAAGCTGGCAACCAACGCAACATTGAACAAGATCCTGTGCATCTGCTCGGGCCGTCGGCCAATAGAAACCTGTACGGAAGGCCTTGCATACAAGGGCCCGGGCTGCGGCGTGGTGGCCGCCTAGTCCAGCATGGATTTCTGCCAAAAGTTTCCGCCCTTCTTCTTCAGAGATGCACCTTTGAAGGACTCCAGTAGTGCTTTTCTTATAAAGCTCTCCCTCGTGGACCTTGTAGGCTTTAGACCGCCGCACTATGCAGCGTGCCTCGTTTTGGTCTTCGGGTAATTCCTGCCTAATTAAGTAGGCCAAGAATGGTTCTGTCCACGGGGCGATGACAACCATTATCACGTGGGCTGAAGGTGTTATTTCGGTGGCAGAGCCTCCAATTGTGTCAGAGTGTTCGGTATCTGGTGTTGTGGCCGGGTCCGGACTATTGTTACCGGTTTCCCCTTCCCATACCACGTATGGCTTAAACAGCCTTTCCAAGAAGATGTTAGGTGGGACAGGGTCGCGCTTGGCGCCGATGCGGGCGAGGATATTTGCCGCCAGATTATTTTCCCGAGCCACATGGTGGAATTCGAGCCCCTCGAACCGAGCTGACATTTTGAGGATGGCGTTGCGATAAGCCGCCATTTTCGAATCCTTGGCGTCAAAGTCTCCATTTATTTGAGATATTGCGAGGTTCGAGTCCCCACGCACCTCCAGGCGTTGTTGGAGTCTGTGTATAGTATTTGGAGGACGTATTGGACTGTACCTCCAGTGGGGGACGTCAGGACGACGCCAGCCCCCAGACCAGCCAGCATTTTGGAGCCGTCGAAGTGCATGATCCAATTGGAGTACGCGCCGTATTCTTTAGGGAGCTCGGCTTCTGTCCACTCGGCGAAAATTCAGCCAGTACTTGCGACTTAATGGCTCGTCGTGGTTTATATGTTATGTCAAACGGGAGGAGCTCGATAGCCCATTTAGCAATCCGGCCCGACGCATCGCGGTTGTTTATTATGTCGTTGAGTGGTACTTCCGAGGCCACCGTAATTGAACACTCTTGAAAGTAGTGTCGTTGTTTCCGGGATGCCATGAATACCGCGTATGCTATCTTTTGATAATGTGGGTACTGTGATTTGCATGGAGTGAGGACCGTGGATACATAGTATACCGGCTTCTGAAGTGGGAATTTATTTCCGTCCATCTCTCGTTCGACGACGAGCACTACGCTTACAACTTGGTGAGTTGCCGCTATATATAACAGCATTGGTTCACCGTCATTTGGCGCGGCCAAGATTGGGTTGGTGGCCAGGATGGCTTTTATTTCTTCCAATCCGGCCATGGCCGTATCCGTCCACTCGAAGTGTTTGGTGCGCCGAAGAAGGCGATAAAGGGGTAGTGCCTTTTCTCCTAATCGGGAGATAAAACGGCTTAAGGCCGCCATGCATCCAGTTAGTTTCTGAA
The DNA here is from genome assembly GCA_021605205.1 of Aegilops longissima. Classification (NCBI taxonomy): domain Eukaryota; kingdom Viridiplantae; phylum Streptophyta; class Magnoliopsida; order Poales; family Poaceae; genus Aegilops; species Aegilops longissima. Next base: position 559,532,761 of record CM038682.1, read on the forward strand.
TTTGCTTAAGGTCTGTTGGGATAGCCAACTGTGACATAGCTCGGATTTTAGCCGGATTTGCTTCGATTCCTCTGCTGGAGACGATGAAGCCCTGGAGCTTTCCGGCGGGTACGCCGAAAACGCGTTTTTCCGGATTGAGCTTGATGTCGTATGTACGCAGATTGTCGAACGTGAGCCTCAAGTCGTCTATTAAGGATTCGATGTGTCTGGTTTTAACAACCACATCGTCTACGTATGCCTCCACTGTTTTGCCGATCTGTTTTTCCAGGCATGTCTGAATCATGCGTTGATACATTGCACCGGCGTTCTTAAGCCCGAAAGGCATGGTGTTAAAACAGAAGGGGCCATATGGGGTGATAAATGCCATTGCAGCTTGGTCGGACTCCGCCATCTTGGTTTGATGGTATCAGGAGTATGCGTCCGGGAAACACAATGAGTCGTGTCCTGCAATAGCGTCGATAATTTGATCGATGCGGGGGAGGGGGAAGGGATCCTTGGGGAACGCCTTGTTAAGGTCCTTGAAATCGACACATAGGCGCCAGGATTTATCCTTCTTTGGTACCATCACCAGGTTTGCTAGCCAGTCCGGATGTTTTATTTCTCTAATGAATCCGGCCTCTAGTAACTTGGCTAGCTCCTCTCCCATGGCTTGTCGCTTAGGTTCAGAGAAACGCCAAAGAGTCTGCTTGACCGGCTTGAATCCCTTTAGAATGTTAAGGCTATGCTCGGCCAGCCTGCGTGGGATTCCTAGCATGTCTGAAGGATGCCAGGCGAATATGTCCCAATTCTCGCGCAGGAACTCCCGTAGTGCGGCGTCTACATCGGGGTTTAACTGTGCCCCGATGGATGCTGTTTTGTAGGGTCCGTTGGGTGGACTTGGAATTTGACTATTTCATCCGCTGGTTTAAAAGAGGTGGACTTGGATCTTTTGTCGAGTATCACATCGTCCCTGTCCACTATGGAGCGCAACGCAGTTAATTCCTCGGCCACGAGGGCTTCAGATAGTGCCTCGAGGGCGAGTGCGGCTGTTTTGTTTTCGGTGCGGAGTGTTATGTCCGGATCACTAGCTAGAGTGATGATTCCGTTGGGCCCGGGCATTTTGAGCTTCATGTACCCGTAATGGGGTACGGCTTGGAAGATAGTGAATGCCTCCCGCCCTAGAAGGGCGTGGTATCCGCTACTGAACGGGGCCACTTGGAATGTGATTTCTTCGGACCTATAATTCTCCGGCGTGCCGAATACCACATCTAGTGTGATTTTCCCAGCACATCGCGCCTCCCGACTAGGGATGATTCCTTTGAAGGTCGTGCTGCTTTGCTCAATGTGGTTTCTGTCTATTTCCATTTTTTTGAACAGTCTCCTCATAGATGAGGTTTAATCCGCTGCCGCCATCCATGAGCACTTTAGTAAGCCGAAAGCCGTCCACAATTGGACTAAGGACCAAGGCGGCTAGTGCTCGGGCTGTTCGGAATTTAGGTTCGTCACTGGCATTGAAGGTGATAGCCGTGTCGCTCCACGGATTTATTGCTGCCACGTGGTAGACTTCGGCAAGGATGCGGAGTGCTCGCTTACGCCTATTATTTGAGGCGAAGGTCTCGAAGACTGTCAATACTGTATTGTTGTTATCCACGGGATGGTGCTCTACGGTATTTTTAATGAGGAGATCCTCACCGCTCTTGGCCACCTGCCGGAGTACCCAACATGCTCTAAGGCTGTGTGTTGGTATGGTATCCGCTGTACTGTGAATTTTGCATGGACCATTAAGCCATCCCTTCAATACGGTTCCACGCCCTGTAGTGGGCTTTTGCTTCTTTGTAATTGAGTCGGGCGACTTATGAGAATGCACCCTTTTAGTTCGGACTGGGGGTTTTGTCAGAGCCGGATTATCCCAAAATTTTGTTTGGGTTTTCTAGGTGCTTTCCATCGCACAGTACTTCCGTACTATGGCGCCAAGTCAGCAAAGTGTGCTATGTCACGGCGACTTATGGCGTTGAGGATTCCCTTGTCCGTGCAATTATTGCAAAATAATGAAATTGCGTCTTCCTCGCGACAGTCCTTGACCTTGTTCATTACAAGGAGGAATCTGGCCCAATAGTGATGTACTGTCTCCTGGGGCTCTTGCCTAATGTGGGAAAGATTGCTTATATCTGGGTGGGTGGGTGTATTTAAGTCCGAATCCTAACCCGATCTGAGACCCAGGGGCGGAGGAGTTTCTGATCTTGGAAGTTCGGGCTCCGGGATGTTGCCCAGTAGGTCTAGCCCGCCGCCTGATTCTAGGTTCAGGGTTTGGGGGATGTCCTCCCGTAGACGGGTACCCAGCTCGGAGAGCTCGGGAATCCGGACATAGTTTGTCCTCAAGATAGAGGAAGAATCGCCGGATTGCTCCTCCACCACCGCTATCTGATGGGTGACCGGCAGAGAGTTAATCTCCCATTGGTCGGGTTTAAGCCCAATCCGATCATAGTCTGTAGCGACTCCCAAAGCAGCGATGCGATCCAAGAGCTCGTTCAAAGAGGAGAGCTCCATTGGATTCATTCGTTCGGTAAGTTCCAAGCCGATGTGGAGGCTGTTTTCGATGACCCGAGAAGTCATCGTCGGCGCAGCGGTCGAATAGGCGGTCATGATGAAGCCGCCTAGTCGGAGAGTTTGGCCTACAGCCAGGGCTCCCCCAGAGGTGATGTTGTCCCTGACAACGAGACGAGCCATCAAGCCTTACGGTGACGGCACAGCGGAACTCTTAATGAAAGCACCAATGTCGGTGTCAAAACCGGAGGATCTCGGATAGGGGGTCCCGAACTATGCGTCTAAGGCGGATGGTAACAGGAGGCGGGGGACACGATGTTTACCCAGGTTCGGGCCCTCTTGATGGAGGTAATACCCTACTTCCTGCTTGATTGATCTTGATGATATGAGTATTACAAGAGTTGCTCTACCACGAGATCGTAGAGGCTAAAACCCTAGAAGCTAGCATATGGTATGATTGTTGTTGTCCTACGGACTAAACCCTCCGGTTTATATAGACACCGGAGGGGGCTAGGGTTACATAGAGTCGGTTACAAGGGAGGAGATCTACATATCCATATTGCCAAGCTTTCCTTCCACGCCAAGGAGAGTCCCATCCGGACACGGGACGAAGTCTTCAATCTTGTATCTTCATAGTCCAACAGTCCGGCTAAAGTATATAGTCCGGCCGTCTGAGGACCGCCTAATCTAGGACTCCCTCACTAGCCCCCTCCGGTGTCTATATAAACCGGAGGGTTTAGTCCGTAGGACAACAACAATCATAATCATAGGCTAGCTTCCAGGGTTTAGCCTCTATGATCTCGTGGTAGATCAACTCTTGTAATACTCATATCATCAAGATCAATCAAGTAGGAAGTAGGGTATTACCTCCATCGAGAGGGCCCGAACCTGGGTAAACATTGTGTCCCCCGCCTCCTGTTACCATCCGCCTTAAACGCACAGTTCGGGACCCCCTACCCGAGATCCGCCGGTTTTGACACCGCAGAGACACCTGTAGAGCATCTTTATAATCACCCAGTTACGTTGTGACGTCTGATAGCACACAAGGTGTTCCTCTGGTATTTGGGAGTTGCATAATCTCATAGTCAAAGGAACATGTATAAGTCATGAAGAAAGCAATAGCAATAAAACTAAACGATCATTATGCTAAGCTAACGGATGGGTATTGTCCATCACATCATTCTCTAATGATGTGATCCCGTTCATCAAATGACAACACATGTCTATGGTCCGGAAACTTAACCATCTTTGATTAATGATCTAGTCAAGTAGAGGCATACTAGTAACACTTTGTTTTGTCTATGTATTCACACATGTACTAAGTTTCCGGTTAATACAATTCTAGCATGAATAATAAACATTTATCATGATATAAGGAAATATAAATAACAACTTTATTATTGCCTGTAGGGCATATTTCCTTCAGCGCGTACAAGTAATGGGGGTCAAAGTGTTCGAACCCTTTGATACGTTGCCTCAGGCCTCCTTTTATAGGTTAAAGGGGTGACCACAATGGCAAAATTGTCATTTGGGTGTGATTAGATAGTTAACAGTGTTATCATACCTAACTCTGGGAGTTAGGACAAAGTGCATTAAATGCACTGCTAGGTGTCGTGCTGAGGGCTAATCTCGGCAAGCCTGTTGCGCGGCTTATCGTCCTCTTCTTACCATATTGACACGCCTCCTGGACGGGTGTTAATAGAGCTAGTCTCCTCTCCTCGATGTCGCCACATGTTTGATATGATCCACCTAGTTGCTTGGTCCCTTGACACCGCACTGATGAGTGACTTGGGTGCGATGAGGTGGAGCGGTGGCGTCTGGGTGATGATTCCTTGAAGGAGCTTGGCGGGGTTTGATCTTGGCGGTCCCGGCAAGCCTGCCAGGGCGAGTCTGGGCTCGCCGTCGGGTGTGGTCTCGACCATGTCCAGGCCCTTCTGCCCTGCAAGGGAGGCCCTCCCAAGGTGGCCTTCTGCTTCCTTGCTCTTCTTAAGGCTCTCCTTGATCTCACGGAGAGCCGCTTCTCTGGCTTGACCTTGTGTTAAGCATTGGTGCCTTATGTACGATCATCCGCACACCTGTGCATGAGTCCGTTCAGCAAACGTGAATATTTGTTGCACCGACATAAGGTATTTTCTGCAAGCACTGAAATAGTCCATAACAGGTAGTTTGATAGTAAGATAATTTGTAATGAACAAGTAAGTGTAACGGTAAATAAAGTGTGGCAAGGTAGCCCAATCCTTTTGTGGCAAAGGACAGGCCAAAACGGTCTCTATATTAAGCAAAGAGTTCTTGAGGGTACACAGGAATTTCACCATGTCACTTTCATCATGTTGGTTTGATTCGTGTTCGCTATTTAGATAATTTGATATGTGGGTGGACCGGTGCTTAGGTGCTATTCTTACTTGAACAAATCTCCTACTTATGATTAACAACCTTGCAAGCATCCGCAACTACGAGAAAAGTATTAAGATAAAATCTAACCATAGCATTAAACATATGGATCCAAATCAGTCCCTTACGAAGTAGCGCATAAACTAGGGTTTAAGCTTCTGTCACTCTAGCAACCCATCAATTAATAATTACTCCACAATGCATTCCCTTAGGCCCAAATATGGTGAAGTGCCATGTAGTCGACATTCACATGACACCACTAAGGGAATCACAACATACATATCATCAAAATATCGAACACATATCAAGTTCACGTGATTACTTGCAAAATGACTTCTCCCGTGACCTAAAAAACAAAAGTAACTACTCACAAATGATAATCATGCTCAAGATCAGAGTTGTATTAAATAGCATAATGGATCTGAACATATAATCTTCCACCAAATAAACCATGTAGTAATCAACTACAAGATGTAATCAACACTCACTACAAAAAAAAGACACATCCGTGACATTTTGGGCCGAACGAATTTTTTATCTGTCATACATATGACACTTCTATGACGATAATTGTGGCAAAACCCGGTATCATCATAGATGTGGTGGGCTCCTACTTCTATGACAAAAAATCATGACAGAAAATGGGCTTTTCGTCCTGGGCGGGCCGGAGACGCAACTGCATGACATTCTTTGGGCCGTCCATGACGGAAAAAACCGTGGTAGAAGCCGAGCGATGGGAGGTCGGGGGCCGAGCGATGCGCGTTTCACTCAGACGTCGCTGCAGCAGTGTGCGGGTGTTCGCCTAATCAACCCGAAGCGAGGCGTTGGGCTCTAATCGAACCCGAAGCGACAGACCGCAGCGACGCTACGTTCATCGAACCCGAGCGATCGATCGATGGCTGTTAATCGAACCGGATGGAGCGGTTCTTCGCTATCGCTGCTAATCAAGCCGATCGATTGATGAACAGTGAGCCTTGCGGGGGGTAGATGAACAAGGAGCGGTGGCGTTGCCTCTGGATGAACAGGACCCCGTGGTGTGGAGGGCTGGATGAACAGTAGACGGTGGAGGGGTGGCCGTGGAGGGGTGGTTGAACAGGACCCTGTGGTGTGGAGGGCTAGATGAATAGTAGACGGCGGAGGGGTGGCCGTGGAGGAGTGGTTGAACAGGACCCCGTGGTGTGGAGGGCTGGATGAACAGTAGACGGTGGAGGGGTGCCCGTGGAGGGATGGTTGAACAGTAGCCGGTGGAGTAGCGCGCGGTGGAGGCTGGATGAACAGGAGCCCGTGGAGGCTGGAGGAGGTCGACGGTAGCCCGTGGAGGCTGGAGGAGGTCGACGGTAGCCCGTGGAGGCTGGAGGAGGTCGACGGTGGAGATGAACAAGATCCCGTGGAGTGCCGCTTACGGCACGCCACACCCTCCCGATGAACAGACCCCTGCTTTGACCGTGAAGCGCCCAACACAGTTCGCTTTTGTCCGCTTTTGCGCACGCCACACCCTCCCGATCAACAGGACCCCATTTCACCATAGGAGGTCCGCTTCTCCGCTTTTGCGGCACGCCACACCCTCTCGATCAACAGACCCTGCTCCAAACGTGGCGGTCGAACACAAGGTTGTTTCTCCGCTCTGCGGTACGCCAGCCTCGCTTCCATCGCTTTTCCGCCTAAGCCTCCCGATGAACATGACCATGCATTCCGTTCCGACCCACCGGTTGGCTCCTGCCGCCCGCTGCCTCCCGATGAACACGATGCATTCCGTTGCCTCCCCATGAACACGACACATTCCGCTGCCTCCCCATGAACACGATTTACGACGATGTTTCTCCGTTCCGACCCAGCCATGTACGTGATGCGCGAGTAGGCGTTCGAGACCCTGCCCGTATGTACGTGCGTGGCTGTATTTTCTTTCTTGCACCCTCGATGTAATGACGTGTACATGCTACGTCGCGCGCTTACTACGACACGCGCGCTTCTACAACGACTCAAGATGTACATACACGTCACGACCAGAATGACAACGCCACGTGCGCTTCACCAGGTGGGTCCCGACCGCCGTGCACTTCCTTGCTCATAAGATGTAGCTGGTGGGTCCCAGCAATGTGGGGCGAATCGCTTTGGTATTTTTGCCCGACACACTTCCTTGCGTGCGAAGGTGTAGCTGGTGGGTCCCAGCAATGTGGGGAAACGTTTTTTCATTAAATATGGTGGCCCGTCCGGTGAGTCCCTCGCTGTCGTGGAGGAATAATTATTTTGCGCGTAATAAGGAGGCACTTCCTTGTCGCGCCATGGACCCAGTTGTCCGCCTCTCCACGTCAGATCCACGTCCGATGGAAGCCGCCTTGACCACGCTGACCACGCCAGCACCGAGAGCACCAGGGCGGTGGACGACGGCGAGGCCTAGGAAGGGGACGACGCGGAGCCGGGGAAAACGCGGCAGTGGATGCCCACGCCTAGAGGAGTACGAGGGTTCACCGTTCACTACGGTGTGAGGCTGCCGCCGCCGCAGAATAACAGGGGTGTTGGTGAGTAGAGGATGGCCTGCCAGCGGTGGGAGTAGTAGGGGCGGTGAGGCCTCCGCAGATCGCAGCCGGCCACGGGAGGCAGGAGCACGAGGCACGACCGGCCCTGGTTTGGGCGGCTGGAGCAAGAAGACCAGAGGTTGAAGAAGCACTACGGCCGTTGGATGGACATCGTACGGTAACTGGAGCTAGAATCGTGCATATTGACTAAGTTGACAAAGCCCTCTGTCCCCGTCAACTTAGTAGGCCCACAAGTCAGCCTGCCACTATACTGGGTCCCAGCTAACAGGGGGAGTATTCATTTTTTTTGTGCGTAATAAGAAGGCACTTCCTTGCGCGCGAAGATATAGCTGATGGGTCCGAGCTGTCAGCGGCGGTAACGTTTTTTTCACGAAATACAGAGGCCCTTTCAGTGGGTCCCTGAGGAATCATTATTTTGCACGTAATAAGGAGGCATTTCCTTGCGTGCGGCCGTGGACCCAGCTATTGGTCTCTCCACGTACAGTCCACTTCAGATGCATGTCGGTCATTGACCACGTTGACCAGGCCGCCGAGAGAGCACCAGTGGCGGTGGACGACGGCGAGGCCTAGGAAGGAACGACACGGAGGCGAGGAAGACTCGGCAGTTGTTTCCCACGCGGAGGGGAGTACAACTATACGAGGGTTTATCGTCTGCCTCGCCTTCGCGGAGAATAACAAAGCAGTGTGAGTGAGTAGAGGGATGGCTAGGCCGAGATGGGAGTACGGTGGGCGGTGAGGCATGCTTGGCAAAGACAGCCACCATGAGGAGGAGGGAGCAGCAGTCCCCCGGCGCTTGTTTGAGCGGCCGGAGCAGGAAGAGCAGAGATTGAAGAAGACGACGGCCGTTGGATGGACATCCAACATCACCGCTAGTCGCCAACCTTTTTTAGGAAAGCCTCAAATCTGTGGAAAACAAAGATACAACCCATCTGCCATTATTTCTAATAATTTACAGCCCATTTGCTAATTCTTAAGGTTTTTTGGAGCCCATATTATTTTTGTTAGCATTACAGCCCATATCTGGCCACAGTTAAAAATTATACTAAATTTTGCATATTTCAAAAGGTCCGAACTATTTTTAATCCCAAATTTCGACTCACATTCAAACTGATTTTAAAATAAATGTATATCAATATAAAATCCAACAAATTCTCCACGCATAAAAATTAATGTAATTTAAAATCTCGAAATGAAAAAAATATATTTGAAACTAATTGCCGGTTTTATGTGTTTTAAAAATGTACAACCCATTTCTCATTACTGATGGGCCATTTTCTCGGCCAGCCGAATGAAAGCTCTCCTCGTCTTGAAAGATTTGCAGCCCAACAGGCCTGACAAAGCGACTTACTTGGCAAATCACAAAAAACCTGGGCTGTGGCCGTGGACCCAGCTGTCAGCCTCTCCACGTACAGTACTCTTCCGATGGAATGTCGTTGACCACATTGACCACACCGCGCCGAGAGCACCAAAGCGGTGGACGACGGCGAGGCCTAGGAAGGGGACGACGAGGAGCCGGGGAAGACGCGGCAGTGGATGCCCACGCGTAGAGGAGTATGAGGGTTCATTGGTTCGGCTGCGGTATGAGGCTGTCGTCGCCGCAGGGCCTGGCTAGCGGTGGGAGTAGTAGGGGGCGATGAGGCCTCAACGGCAGCTCAGCCGGCCACTGGAGGCAGGAGAGGGCGGTTTCCCCGGCGCTGGTTTGGGCGGCTGGTGCAAGAAGAGTAGCGATTGAAGAAGCAGCAGGTCCGTTCGATTCAAATCCAACAGTTACTGCTGTTAGAATCGTTTGTTGACTAAGTTGACAAGCCTCACAGACGCGCCAACGAGGAGGCCCACAGTGTCAGCCTCCCAACCGTGCGCCCAGATGTCGATGGGAGGAATCATTTTTTCAAGCGTAATAAGGAGGCAGTTGATTGCGTGCGGCCAGGCCAGCGGAGGGAGTAGGGTGGGCTGGGAAGCTCACATGTATCACAATGGGCCACAAGAGGAGGGAGCAGCAGTCCCGCGGCGCTAGTTTAGGCGGTCGAGCAGGATTTGCAAATTTTTGAAAATTCGCAAATTTTTGCTGGGGAACAAAACATTCTTAATCCAAAGATTAATAGCCATACTAAAACAAATTTAAAAATAAATTAGTACTATGTCATGTTAAATTCAATGAAATACGATAAGATATTAGTGAAGAACAAAATTCAAAAAACTAATATCCCATTTGCTATAATTTTTTGGAATTTTCAACCCTTTTGATATTACTTTTAATGACATTGACCATACTCTTTGGCCAGGACGGAATGCATCCCTCCTCGCCTTGAAAGATTTGCAGCCCAAGACTGGAGAAAACAAATAGGCCTAGCTTGGGTATTCTTCAAAAAGAAATACTGGGCTACCTATTTTCCCAAAGAACTGGTGCATGAGCATTTAGCTTTATTTATTTATTTACTTATTTATGTTTAGGGACCATGAGCATGTACCGGGCCGGATTCATGTGAGAGCCGCCTTCCAGCTTAATTATGGGCTTCTATTGGGCCTTCATTAGTGGGCTGCATGTTATCAACAAGTGGAAAATGTGTTCCGCATTTAAAAATAGTATGAGCTACGATGGTACAGGGCACTAAAGGATCGAACTGCAACGACTTCAAAACAACACATTTATTCAACCAATGTATCTAAATATACTACTGATTGTACATTGAAAACAGCAGCAGCAGAACCAGGGCTGGGGTGCAATGTATAAAGAAGGTGCTAGAAGAGTGAAGACGCAGCTTTCTTCCAAACCAAACATCAGCCATCATTACAAAAGGGCTAGCAAAAAGAACAAGTGTATGCATCAAACTAAATAAAGATCCTATCGCACCAAGTGTACGATCTAACTAACTGCCTCGCTTAGACGTTACTATTTATTGTTGTGGAGATTGGTGACGGCTTGAACCAGATGGGTGCTCGACGGGGAAACTCCAGCCAGCAGGTCGAAGTCCGATACTTGCAACCCTCTCTCCTACTTTGGGCTGCAGAGCGTGGCGGCACATATCGTAGTATGGTGCATGCAGAGACGATGGTACGCTGTGTACACACAGCTTTTGCTCGATGAACGAAACCGCTGCCATCATGATCCTTGCCGCCGGTTATCTCCTGGTTAATCGATAATTCAGTCCGACAAATAGAGAGCGCTACCAAGGTTACTTACCAGCCTCCAAAGAAAATTCCGAAGGCCCAGAGAAGCTGGGATCCCGCTCAAAGACTTGGCAGTGATTGTGATTGTATTCCGCTAAACAACACGTCCGCACGCGTCGCGACGATCATCAATCTTTCGCCGTCGTTCGACGAGCCAGAACCACCTACAACTTCCATGCCGCTTTTTGAAAGGTTCTGGGATTAGGAAGGGTAGGGACACCAGTGCCTACAACATCATATAAAGTTGAGTCAAATAAAAAGGGCTCTTGATTTAGTCAATCTTAAGAACAGCATGTTATGAGCATGAATATTTTTGTAGTAAATGTTGACATAATATAAGCAAGCCATCATGATATCATAGGAAAGTAACATACCGCTGTAATAGTTGTTTGTAGCGATGATCGGAGTAGGCCAGCAATACGCCCAGCCATAGAAGGAGTCGACAACAGAAATGAAGCCCTTGTGTTCAATGGCATCGAGAACCATGGAGGATGTATGATCCTCGCGATGGACGTGCAGATTTATCCACTTACCGCAGTGACTGCCGATAGGCGAGACCGCGGTTGAAGAATGCAATTAGCCTGAAATCTTTATAATTCGCAGATCTTGTGGGCACTTGGCAGATTACAACCTCGAGCAAATCAAACTTGGTATCATGTTGGCTACCGTAAGATTCCGAGTATTCGGGCCGCAGTGCAAAGCAAAGCAAAGGTTAATCGGGGAAGGGGGATCAAGACGGGTGTAGACCTCCACAAGCATCCAGCTGCCGCGACCGTCGACGAGCACCATCCAAGACGTGTTCATGCCGACCCAGTACATACCGTTAATGTAGCTGAGGCTGACGGGGATCGGATTGCAGTGAAGGGGGTTGATGCTCGCCACCCTATGATCGTTATGCTGCGTGACACGCCGTTTCTGAAGATCAGGCGGCATCAGCAAGCAAGTAGCTGGCTTAAAAAGCTCCAGCCTGAGGGCTTTGAGTAAACGGTACAGCCCCGACGAGCACGCGACGAGCGGCATGGTACTGAGATTGTCCACACGCGAAACAATGAGCTTGATTACCTCTGTGGGGAGCGAATTCCAGCCACTCTTTCGGCGGACGCTGCTCGGTTCTGCCATTGTTAGTGCTTGGGTTTTGACGAGGGGGAGGCGCTTTAGCGGGATGGAAGCTTGGACGAGATTATATGCGACAAAGATGGAGAAGCTAATATGTGCTGGGGAAGTGGACAAGTGATGATGACTACAGCACGCTTGACTTACGAGACACATACCAACAGCGAGGGTCATATCGATGCGCATAACTTGCTTGAGTGATCACAAGATCGGTACTCCCTATAGTACCTACTACAAGATTATGCCCTAGCTTGCTAGAGTAGAGTAGTAGAGTAGGACTCGCTCTACTACTAGCACCGGAGGAGTAGTATATTCTAATCTAAAATAGTTCCAAACTTCAATGCCCGTATGTGGAACCACTACTTACCGTGCTCAAAGACCGTGGTTCACGTGGTGATTGGACTTATATGCAAAAAAATAGCAAGATGCTCGTGCATTGCACGGCACACCATCATCACCAACTTGATTTTTTCTCTACTCCTACTCCTATAAAAGACTCAGCTGGTGATGATGGAGGCGAGGAGGCATGTCCAGCCGGGCGTGCAGCAGACGGCGCAGGACTATTCGATTAGTTGTTAAAAAAGTAGTAGAGATAGAGACATAGGGAGGAGCACGTGGCTGTGGGAGATAAGGATGAACGAGGCAAGGCCTTATCTGTAAATGTGGAGAGAGGTGCGGGTATCTTTTGTAAAATTGTCATAGTTGGCTTTCTATCCGTCAGATATAGATCCGACGGTCTATATTACAAGATGGCAGGCATACCATCATCACCAACTCAGTTTTCTATAAGAGTAGATATATATAGATATAGATAGATAGAGACTAGGGAGTACTAGTAAGAAAACCATCTACTGCTTCGTGTGCTACTCCTGCGCCCATTCGGCGGCATAACGTCCCTACAGCACACTCCTCCTGCTCCATTCATGGGCGCTGTTGAAATCTGGGAGCGACTCGCGATCGCCGGCAGCCACGACTTCACCGACGACGACTTCTTCCCCGACCTCGCAACCTCTTCCTCAACGAAATGGGCGATAACTCAATGCCAACGGTGCTGCTCCTGCTGCACCGTATGTGTTTCTGTCCTTCCTGCTCAAATCATGGTAGAATTCATGTTTCTACTCAGATCCTACCACTATGCTAGTCCACATGATTAGTTTCATCTCTGTTATAGCCGCCATGATTTATTTTGTGCTTATTCAGATTAAATCTCGTAGTAACTTGCTCACATATTCAATCGGCGCAACGCCCCTACAGCCACTCCTGCTTCATGGACGGCCTGGTCGATGCCTCCAAGGAGCCCTTCGCCCATCGCTATGAGTGCCCGATGCCGCTTTGTGGCTCGCCCGGCGGACATGGTGCATCACCTCACGGATGCGAGCAGCGGTCACTGTTGGCCCTTGGCGGAGAACATCAAGTATGACACGTGCTACCGGTTCACCATGCCGGAGTCGCTGGAGGATCACCGCCGCCTGCTAGTCTCGGAGGAGGACGGCAGCGCCTTCCTCTTGATCGTGGGCACCGGCGAGGCTCACAGCAGGCCGCCGCCTGCCTTTTGTAGCCGACAATCGACACGAGGCAGATGTACGGGTGCGAGGTCAATGTTACTACCCCTCCGGGTCACATGGTGTAACATCCCAAATTTCCTATTTGGAATGTTTTACAATTATAGCTAAGCATCTATGCATTCTGTTTGAATTTGAATGCCATTTGAAGTTTCAGAGGATTTTGAGTTTTCAAATTTGAATTCAAACTATGGCAAGTGGGAATCATTTCAAAAACTATACCTGATAAATACTTGAGCAAAAGTATGAGAGGAGCAAACATGACACTCCAAAAATATCAGAGGAAACAATGCCAAAAGTTTTTGAATTCAAACTTGAGATTTATTTGAATTTGAAAAAAATGAAATTTTATAAAGTTTGGATTTTGCCTTTGGAAAAATGTTCAAATGATAGGGAATATTCCCCTGATCATTTTGGTATATATATGTGCTATATAAAATATTTATAGATTATGTTTTATCTCTGTTTTTGTTTTATTAAAAAAAATTAAAAAAAACCCCCAGCGCCACCAGCCCTGGCCCAGCCAATACCAAGACTGCCCACCAGCGGCCCAGAGGCCAGCCCAATGAGCCAGCCGAGCCGACCAGGCCACCTCACACTGAACGCTTGGCTCGGTGGCCCGACCGCACCGCGCCCTCCTCTCTCTCTCTGAAGCGGACCCCACCCTCCTCAACCTCGCCCACGCCAGCCATCGCCACGGAGATCCCGAGATCTCCGGATCTCACCGATCTCCCCGATCCGCCCTCCCGAAGGCTTCGCCCCGCCTATAAATACCGGGCCCCGCACCCCATTCCCCCTCGCCCCTCGAACCTCTCCTCTCTCACACGCACTCGCGGAGCCGAGCCTACCGCCACCGCCATTTGCGTGCCGCCCGCCTAGCCTCCCGACCTCCACCGACTCCACCAAACACCTCCCGAGCTCGTCCGCACTCGCCGGAGTTTCTCCGCCGACCTCCCGACGACCGAGAGGCTAACGACTTCGCCATTGCCGCCGCCCGCCATCCGAGCTCCGTAAGTCGCGGAGTTACTCTCCCCGTCCGGCGCGTTATAGACGGTTAGGATTAGACCTCAAGGGGTACGTTTTTTAAATAAAACCGCCGGTTCGCTTACGGTTTATTTTAGTTAGGGTTTATTTTATTTTAGCCCGCCCGATTCAGTTTAACCCTAGGCCCGCTTAGTTTATATTACGCTCGGTGTAGGTTAGCCCATTAGGCCCTTTTTCATTTATTTTCGTTTTCTGCTTTAATGAAATAGTTCCTGTTTTGAAAAATTCATATCTTTTATTCTGTTTAATATTTTTGAGTCATATTTTTTGTTGGTTTGCAAATTTTCTGTAGTTTCTGTAGAAAATATAATTAGCTATGTTAAAATTAAATAAATTGCTTTCATTTAGTTTTAGTCAGAATAGTAAATCTGTTATAACATGAGCTAGGAAAGTTATTTTTATATGATTCTTTTGTTCCAACTTTGTTTTGTCATTGCCAAACCATAGAAATTAATTTGGGTATTGTAGGATTAATAAAAATAGTTTTAAGCAGAATCTTGTTAATCCTAATTAATTAACTAGCTACTGTTTTCCTATTATTTTAATTAGTAAATAAATTTATTTTTAACATGTGATTGATTATTCTAGGATAGTTTCTGTCACTTTATAGGATGAATTTTATTTATAATAAATAAAATTTTTATTTTATTTTTCTTAATAGAAATTGAATTAGGCCTAATAGGAGTTTCATAATAGATTTTAAATTAATTCTTTTTGCTCCTAGTTGCTTAATGAAATCTTTTCTGTTAAGTTAACATAAAACCATGATTAGGTTATGTTGAGAATTTTTTTTGTTATATAAAACTATTCTAGTTGTTGTTTGAAGTAGGAAACTTGAGTTGGTTTTTCTTTGAGTTTTCCCTTGGGTTTTGATTTGGTTGTTTTGATGTGTTATGTTGCTATTGCTATGCTATTGTGTTATGTGATCCTATGCTATATGCTTATTGTGATTATTGTTTGTCTCGGTAGAGTTTCCGAGTGCTAAGCTTGCTACTACTTAATCTTTAGCTTACGAGGATCATCAACAAGGCAAGTTTTGATCATGTTATTTTCAATACCTATGATTTTGTGCATTAGAGATTATACCACCCCCACCATGCATGCAGTAGTTGAAATTTTGAAGTTATTAATCTTGAGTAGTATCATGTGGTAGGATGAACCAATCCCTTGTTACCATGACCCCGGACGAAGTAGTTTACTTTGCTATGCTCAGAGACGGTTTTGGTTGAGTGAAATTCATAAGAAAGATGTGAGAGTCAATGATGATGACAACCCCATGAACTACAAGAATCAAGATGGACTTCGAATTCACTCATCGGGTGGAGGATTTGTTGACGGGCACCCCGAGAACCCAAAGGTTGGCCGGGATGCATGGAGAAGTGCCATGACATCTTGCGGAAAGCTTCACCCAGCCACGAAGAGACGGATGGATGCCCCATTGACCGAAGCTTACTCAGCAGCCGCAAGCCATTATGGGCTCGCTGGGTCAACCCTAGTAGTGACGCTGGCTGGACGGTACTACGAGATGTAGAAGAACGGTAGGATTGATGGGTACCGCAGAGCTGAAGAACTCTTTGGAAGACCTGTTTATCTGCCTCGCCTTCAAACACCATGAAGTGCGAAGACTTAAAAGGAGGGAATGACTCTTGCGGGTAAAGTGCGCAAACCTCTGCAGAGTTAAAGATCTAATCGATTAGCCGTGTCCCTGGTTACGGACAATTTGAGCCTCTGGAACTTAGAAGTATTCGGAAATCTCAACACTAAAACTAATGAATTAATTTGAGGGTTTATGACTTAATAATTTGGGAATGAGATATTGGTTGGCGGAACCATCTCAATAACTACCAACAATTTGTAGTAATTTTGCAAGCAAGTCCATCAGTAGTAGGAGAAAATTGGCTTTTCGCAAAATGATGAAACTTAGAGCTCCACACCAAAATGCATATAGTGTTAGTAACTTTATTATTGTTATTCTCTTCATGACTTGCCAGCTTATTCAAAAGCTGATTCCTACGGCTGCAACGCCTTATGTTGCGTAGATTTATTCCGATCGAAGTGAGGCTACGCCCGCGCTTGGCGATTGCCCTTGGAGTCGGATGGACTCGCTTATCTTCTACGCTCGCAGCATTAGTAGTTTATTTCTCATGAGTTGGCCTTGAGCCTAATTTATTCTCTTGTAATAAAGACTCTATATGAGAATCGTAATAAAATTCAGGTGTGATTGAACTTTGATTATTTCATCGATGTAATCGTGAGTACCAAAGATGATCTTGGGATGGTATGCATACGTAGATTCGACCGATTTTGGGTCAGTCGCTACAGAGATGGTATCAGAGCACACGCTGACCGTAGGATCGTAACCCCTAGGATCGGAAAGCCATAGGAAGAGACCATTTACTTTATATCCTTATCATTCCGTAATTCTCCCATGTTCATTTCTAACTCCTCTCCGATTTTCAACATTCTAGATGGCCGTCGAGTTCACCCCAGTTTTGCTACCGGAGTTTTGCCAGCCCGATGAGACGATGCCCTTCGGCAGGAAGCTGGTCCAGATGGTGAAGAAGATGAAGATTGCTCTGCCCTCGATCACCGGGAAGCCAACCAATGCACTTCCGACGGACACCCGCTACCGGATTGAAGTGCATATCCTGTGGAGAACCTTCGAGGACACACGGAGCCTATTGACTTTGAGTTCACCGACTTCAACCGGATCATCGGAAGGGACATGGCGATCTATCGTGCCCTTGGACATCTCCGAGAGGAGTACAGGCCGAGCTCGATCCCTCGACTCGCCATGGTTTCTCGCAGGGCAAGGAATGGAGATATCATCCGCACCGTGGAGGACGACTCCATTCTCTTATGTCCAGGACTTGGAGTGTCTCCTCAGAAAAGGGAGTATCGACTCGCCGAACTCAAGGCACATAGGAGGCTTTTGTTCCGTGAACTGAAACTGGAGGAGAAGGCACACGCAGACTTCCTTAACCATGAGGAAGAAGTCGCGACTTCATGGAGACAATGACGACCAAGATGAAGCTTTCCGCGATAGAGGAAAAGATGGACTTGGGAGAGGATCTTTTTCCGAGTGGAGATGACGGACCCCTCGTGAGCAATGATCAGGATTATGAAGGGAGTTCCACCGGAGGAAGCCGCAAGAGGAGGCGCCATAACAGAGGACATCACACTAGAGGACGCAAGGATTATTGATGAAGACTTTTTAGTCGACCACCATGTTATTTTTTTCCTTTTTCATCGATCAGTTAGGCCGATATTTTCGATTAGTCATGAGCTTTTGTAATCGAGATTGAACCATGTTTGAGTGGAATGAATAAATGATTGGTGTGTTTATGATTGTGCATTCATATGGGTAGTGTTATTTCTCATTAGACCATTGTTCTATTCTAATTTTCTCATCCACTCCAAAACACCAGATGCCTCCGAGACGTGACACCGGTTTTCCGCCAGAACTCACCCAGCTGCTCCAGCAGCAGAATGCCCTCATGCAGCTACTCATCCGTAATCGTAACAACAACACCAACAATCCACCGCCACCACCCCTATGGACAACTTGACTCGATTCTCGAGGCTGAATCCGCCAGTTGTTCTCTAGTAGCACCGAGCCGATTGTGGTGATGATTGGCTCCGCAAAGTCGGAAGAGAGCTAATCACCGTTGGATGCACCGATGCAGAGAAGGTGCGCTTTGCACAAGATCAACTTGATGGACCTGCAGCTTCTTGGTGGGAGAACTACACCGCCACTTATCCCATTGGTGCCATCACATGGGATCAATTCCAGCAGGCCTTCCGCACCGCTCATGTTTCAGCTGGAGCCATGAGTCTAAAGAAGCGTGAGTTCCGCAACTTACGCCAGGGGAACCGTACCGTGGCACAGTACGTGGATGAATTCAGCAAGCTAGCCCGCTATGCCCCTGATGATGTGGCCACAGATGCCGCAAAGCAGGAGAAATTTCTCGAGGGACTCAACGACGAGCTGAGTATGCAGCTTATTGTGGCTACCTTCAACAACTACCAGGAGCTGGTAGACAAGGCCACCATACTTGAAGGCAAGCAGCAGCAGATTGAAGTCGCAAGCGGAAGTACAACCAGGGAAGCACAACTCAGAGCTCAGCAAGCCCCGTTATGCACCATACTCGGGAGGGCACACCCATCATAACCATGGAGGTCATAACCATGGAGGAAATGAGAACAACCGTAGCCAGACAACAAGTCGTGCCATGGCAATGGCAATGGAAACGGTAATGGCAATCAGCACCGTTCTGCCCCGGCCCAATGATCTGAGCCACATCACCGCTTCAAGTGCCGAAGACAGGCACTATGCCACCGACTGCCCGGAGGCCAAGCAGAGGAATGGAAACGGCAATGGAAGCTCAGCGAAGAAGCCCAACCTGCTCCTCGTGCTCGTGTGAACCACATTGACGTGGAGGACGCCTATGATCAGCCGTACAATCGTGGTTGGTAAGTTTTATTGAATTCACGCTCAGATTGGTACTCTTTGATTCGGTGCAACGATTCATTCATATCAAGGGTAGTTAGGAAAAGTACGGGTTTCCCACTAAAACCCTTATAAGCCCCTCCGCCGGGCCCGCAGAGGAGAAATGATGGCAGGCTTAGGCTGTCATGCAACCTCAACATCGGAAACCATAAATTTCCGCAGACCTCATAGTGTTGGAAACCCGCACCTTGGATGTAATCCTAGGCATGGATTGGTTGACGGTTTGAAGGAAACATAGATCGTGCTCAAGAAGTCTATTCTCGCTCACCACCCCGGAGCGTAAGAGGATCAAGTATGTAGCCAGCACAGCCGATGAAGAATCAGTGAATTCCCTCACGGAGTTGTTCAGAGGAAGTGCCAGAGTGCAAGACTTTCCCGATGTTTTTCCGGAGGAATTACCAGAATGCCACCGGACAGGACATTGAATTTTGATTGAGTTATTGCCCAAGACCGCCCCAATATCCAAGAGACCTTATCGGATGCCACCGAATGAGTTGAAAGAGATCAAGGATCAAATTAATGAGTTATTGGAGAAAGGGTATATTCGCCAAGCTCATCACCTTGGGGAGCCCCAGTTCTTTTGGTAGAGAAGAAGGATGGAAGCTTGAGGATGGTTGTGGATTATCGTATGTTGAACGAAGTAACCATCAAGAACAAGTACCCTTGCCGATGATTAATGATCTGTTTGATCAGCTAGTTGGAGCCAAGGTATTCTCTAAGATCGATCTTCGATCGTGGTATCATCGCTTGAAGATCCGTGAAAAGGATATACCCAAAACAGCATTCACTACTGTGTATGGTTTATATGAGTATACCGTCATGTCATTTGATTGACTAATGCTCCTGCATACTTCATGAATTTGATGAACAAGGTGTTTATGGAATATCTGGACAAGTTTATCGTGGTGTTCATCGATGATATATTGATTTTCCAAGAGCGAGGAAGAGCATAAGGAACATTTGCGCCTAGTTCGAGAAACTTCGAGAACATCAGTTATATGCCAAGTTCAGCAAATGTGAATTTTGGCTGAAGGAAGTTGGATTCCTGACATGTAATTTCAGGAGAAGGAATAGCAGTTGATCCCGCCAAGGTTGAATCACCACCGATTGGCGCCACCCACCTCGACCAAGGAGATCCGCAGTTTTCTGACTCGCAGGATATTATCGGAGGTTTATTGAGAACTTCTCGAAGATTGCCAAGCCCATGACTGAGCTGTTGAAGAAGGAAGCAAGGTATGTTTGGACCGAGGAATGTGAAGCCAGTTTTCAGGAATTGAAGAAACGGTTGGTTACAGCCCCAAAGTTGATTTTGCGGACATACATAAGAAATACCAGGTTTATTAGACGCTTCTCGTCAAGGACTCGGAGGAGTACTAATGCAGAAGGAAAAGTTGTAGCTTATGCCTCCGCATAGCTACGACCTCATGAGATGAATTATGCCACACATGATTTGGAGTTAGCAGCCGTAGTGCATGCACTCAAAACTCAGAGACATTTCCTCATCGGAAATCGCTATGATGTTTACACAGATCACAAGAGCTTGAAGTATATTTTCACGCAGAAGGAATTGAACCTCAGCGCAGAGAGATGGCTAGAGTTGATAAAGGACTATGACATGAGATTGCATTACCACCTGTAAAGCTAATGTTGTAGCAGATGCTTTGAGCCGTAAGAGTTATGTGAATACTCTTACAGCAGGAGGATTACCCAGGAGTTAGTCGATGACCTCGTAGATCTCCGATCGAGATAGTTCCAAGAGGATATGTTGCAACTCGAAGTTCAGTCCACTTTGGCCGAAAGGATTCGTGAAGCCCAGAAGTCGGACAAGGAAATTGATGAGATAAAGCAAAAGATGAATGAAGGAAAAGCTAAAGGATTTCGTAAGGATGAACACGGAACTATATGGTTCGAGGATCATATTTATGTGCCCAATGATCCCGAACTCAGAAGCTAATTCTTCAGAGGCTCATGATTCACCATACTCGATTCACCCCGCAACACCAAGATGTACCGGATTTGAAGGAAAGTTTCGTGGACAGGTATGAAGAAGGATATTGCCGAGTACGTAGCGATGTCGATGTTTGTCAACGAGTAAAGGCGAACATCGAAGCCAGCAGGGTTACTTCAACCTTTGCCGATTCCCCGATTGGAAATGGGAGAAACTGGAATGGATTTCATCACAGATTACCCAGACCCGCTCAGGTTATGATTCCATCCGGTAGTGGTTGATCGTTTGACCAAGGTAGCTCACTTCATTCCCGTGAAGACTACCTATACCAGTGCTAAGTTGGCCAAGATATACATGACCAGGATCGTATGTCCGCATGGAGTTCCGAGGAAAATCGTGTCGATAGAGGAACGCAGTTTACCTCAAAGTTTTGGAAGCAGCTTGCATGAAACTTTGGGTACGAGGCTGGAATTCAAGACAGCTTTTCATCCGCAGATGATGGATGACCGAGAGAGTCAACCAGATTACGGAGGACATGTTGAGAGCTTGTGTGCTAGACTATGGGTCTAGCTGGGATGATAATTTGCCATACGCAGAGTTCTCATACAACAACAGCTTATCAATCCAGTTTGAAGATGGCCCTTTCAAGCTCTATACGGAAGGAGGTGCCGAACACCATTGTTGTGGGATAGTGTTGAGATCGATCACTTTTCGGTTCCGACCTTATCAGGATTCGAAGAGAAAGTCAAGCTGATTCGAGACAGACTCAAGATAGCACAGTCGAGACAGAAGAGTTATGCCGACAGTAAGCGCAAGGAAGTGACTTACGAAGCGGGAGACCGAGCATATCTTCGTGTGTCTCCACTTCGTGGAATCAAGAGGTTTGGTGTCAAAGGGAAGTTAGCACCCCGATTTATTGGCCCCTACAAAATCCTCGAACGTCGTGGAGAAGTTTCTTACAAGTTGGAACTGCCGGAAGGATTGTCCGGAGTTCATGATGTCTTCCATGTTTCCCAGCTGAAGAAGTGTCATGCCGACATGGCCGATATACCGTTGAGAGACACAGTGCCCCTAGAGGCCATACAGCTTGACAGTGTTCTGACCTACAAGGAGAAACCCGTCCGAATTCTCGAGACTGCGAGCAGAGTCACCCGCAGCAAGGTCATCAATTTTTGCAAGGTGCTGTGGAGTCACCACACCGAGGAAGAAGCCACCTGGGAGCGCGAAGAAGACCTTCTTCGAGACCACCCGCACCTATTTGCTAGCCAACCCGAATCTCGAGGGCGAGATTCATCTTAAGGTGGGTAGGTTTGTAACATCCCAAATTTCCTATTTGGAATGTTTTACAATTATAGCTAAGCATCTATGCATTCTGTTTGAATTTGAATACCATTTGAAGTTTCAGAGGATTTTGAGTTTTCAAATTTGAATTCAAACTATGGCAAGTGGGAATCATTTCAAAAACTATACCTGATAAATACTTGAGCAAAAGTATGAGAGGAGCAAACATGACACTCCAAAAGTATCAGAGGAAACAATGCCAAAAGTTTTTGAATTCAAACTTGAGATTTATTTGAATTTGAAAAAAATGAAATTTTGTAAAGTTTGGATTTTGCCTTTGGAAAAATGTTCAAATGATAGGGAATATTCCCTGATCATTTTGGTATATATATGTGCTATATAAAATATTTATAGATTATGTTTTATCTCTGTTTTTGTTTTAATAAAAAAATAAATTAAAAAAAAAGAAAACACCCCATCGCCACCACCAGCCCTCTGCCCAGCCAGCTACCAAGACTGCCCACCAGTGCCCAGAGGCCAGCCAATGAGCCAATGAGCCGACCAGCCACCTCACGCCCAGAACGCTTGCTCGGTCGCCTGACCGCACCGCGCCTCCTCCTCTCTCTCTCGCAGCGGACCCCACCCTCCTCAACCCCTCGCCCACGCCAGCCACACCGCCACGGAGATCCCGAGATCTCCGGATCTCACCGATCTCCCGATCCGCCTCTCCCGCAAGGCTTCGCCCCGCCTTATAAATACCGGCCCCGCACCCCATTCCCCCTCGCCCCGCCGAACCTCTCTCTCTCTCACACGCCGCCGAGAGCCGAGCCTACCGCCGCCATTTGCGTCGCCGCCGCCGCCTAGCCCTCCCGACCTCCACCGACTCCACCAAACACCTCCCGAGCTCGTCTGCACTCACCGGAGTTCTCCGCCGACCTCCCGACGACCGAGAGGCTAACGACTCGCCGCCGCCGCCGCCGCCGCCGCCGAGCTCCGTAAGTCGCCGAGTTACTCTCCCCGTCCGATCGTTATCGACGGCTAGGATTAGACCTCAAGGGGTACGTTTTTTAAATAAAACCGCCGGTTCGCTTACGGTTTATTTTAGTTAGGGTTTATTTTATTTTAGCCCGCCCGATTCAGTTTAACCCTAGGCCCGCTTAGTTTATATTACGCTCGGTGTAGGTTAGGCCCATTAGGCCCTTTTTCATTTATTTTCGTTTTCTGTTTTAATGTAATAGTTCCTGTTTTGAAAAATTCATATCTTTTATTCTGTTTAATATGTTTGAGTGATTTTTTTTGTTGGTTTGCAAATTTTCTGTAGTTTCTGTAGAAAATATAATTAGCTATGTTAAAATTAATTAAAATTGCTTTAATTTAGTTTTAGTCAGAATAGTAAATCTGTTATAACATGAGCTAGGAAAATTATTTATATATGATTCTTTTGTTCCAACTTTGTTTTGTCATTGCCAAACCATAGAAATTAATTTGGGTATTGTAGGATTAATAAAAAATAGTTTTCAGCAGAATCTTGTTAATCCTAATTAATTAACTAGCTACTGCTTTTCCTATTATTTTAATTAGTAAATAAATTTATTTTTAACATGTGATTGATTATTCTAGGATAGTTTCTGTCACTTTATAGGATGAACTTTTATTTATAATAAATAAAAGTTTTATTTTATTTTTCTTAATAGAAATTGAATTAGGCCTAATAGGAGTTTCATAATAGATTTTAAATTAATTCTTTTTGCTCCTAGTTGCTTAATGAAATCTTTTCTGTTAAGTTAACATAAAACCATGATTAGGTTATGCTGAGAAAATTTTTGTTATATAAAACTATTCTAGTTGTTGTTTGAAGTAGGAAACTTGAGTTGGTTTTTCTTTGAGTTTTCCCTTGGGTTTTGATTTGGTTGTTTTGATGTGTTATGTTGCTATTGCTATGCTATTGTGTTATGTGATCCTATGCTATATGCTTATTGTGATTACTGTTTGTCTCGGTAGAGTTTCCGAGTGCTAAGCTTGCTACTACTTAATCTTTAGCTTACGAGGATCATCAAGAAGGCAAGTTTTGATCATGTTATTTTCAATACCTATGATTTTGTGCATTAGAGATTATACCACCCCACCATGCATGCAGAGTTGAAATTTTGAAGTTATTAATCTTGAGTAGTATCATGTGGTAGGATGAACCAATCCCTTGTTACCATGACCCCGGACTAAGTAGTTTACTTTGCTATGCTCAGAGACGGGTTTTGGTTAAGTGAAATTCATAAGAAAGATGTTAGAGTCAATGATGATGACAACCCCATGAACTACAAGAATCAAGATGGACTTGAATTCACTCTCGGGTGGAGGATTTGTTGACGGGCACCTGGAGAACCCGGTGGTTGGCGGGATGCATGGAGAAGTGCCATGACATCTTGCGAAAGCTTCACCCAGCCACGAAGAGACGGATGGATGCCCCATTGACCGGAAGCTTACTGTGCAGCCGCAAGCCATTATGGGCTCGCTGGGTCAACCCTAGTAGTGACGCTGGCTGGGCGGTACTACGAGATGTAGAAGAACGGTAGGATTGATGGGTACCGCAGAGCTGAAGAACTCTTTGGAAGACCCTGTTTCATTCGTCCCATCTTCAAACACCATGAAGTGCGAAGACTTAAAAGGAGGGAATGATTCTTGCGGGTAAAGTGCGCAAACCTCTGCAGAGTTAAAGATCTAATCGATTAGCCATGTCCCCGGTTACGGACAATTTGAGCCTCTGGAACTTGGAAGTATTCGGAAATCTCAACACTAAAACTAATGAATTAATTTTAGGGGTTTATGACTTAATAATTTGGGAATGAGATATTGGTTGGCGGAACCATCTCAATAACTACCAACAATTTGTAGTAATTTTTGCAAGCAAGTCCACTGTAGTAGGAGAAAATTGGCTTTTGCAAAATGATGAAACTTAGAGCTCCACAGCCAAAATGCATATAGTGTTAGTAACTTTATTATTGTTATTCTCTTCATGACTTGCCACTTATTCAAAAGCTGACCTACACGGCTGCAACGCCTTATGTTGCGAGATTATTCCGATCAGAGTGAGGCTACGCTCCGCTTGGCGATTGCCCTTTGGAGTCGGATGGACTCGCTTTATCTTCTACGCTTCGCAGCATTAGTAGTTTATTTCTCATGAGTTGGCATTGAGCCAATTTATTCTCTTGTAATAGAGACTCTATATGAGAATCGTAATAAAATTCAGGTGTGATTGAACTTTGATTATTTCATCGATGTACCGTGAGTACCAAAGATGATCTTGGGATGGTATGCATACGTAGATTTGACCGATTTTGGGTCAGGTCGCTACACATGGGCGGCGAAACCAGCCTCATCGGACAGACTTGGACTCTGAGGAGCTGGGACTATCCCGCCAATGTGGACTTGGAAAACCCATGGCATCCGTTCTATCCTTTACCCGGCGACTCGGTGCACGGGACTCCAAGGAGGTTCACCTGGACATACGCATTATCAAGTGCACTTAGAAAACATGTAGTGTGTGTGTGGGCGCTTATGGCCCGTGTCTTTGCCGCTTTTGATTCTGTAAGCTTGTCGTTAAACTTGAGTGGCTTTCACCGCAGTCCTTCCTTTGAACTGCTCCTCTCAGTGAGCTGATGTAAGACACTTTGGGTTTCATTTGATAATGGAACCGGGGAGGAGCCTCCCTGTTCTTCTAAAAAAATACGCATTATCAAGTTAAATGTTGATCATTAGTCTTCGCTCAATGTAATCCGCTGTCTAAGCATGTGGAGACTTCCATGCAGGATCTTGCTCTATTGGAGTATCACGCATGAATAAAAGTGTATCCGCTTATGGTTTAGTCTAGAATCTTCCATGTATGAATTTTACTACAAGATCGGTGAAAGACTTACGATGAACCATTTCTTACATCTCCTCTGCCCCTTGCAAGTCATCCTGATTTAATCCTCCGCCTAGGTGTATAAGGGCATGGTTAATATTACTTAATAGTATAGCCAACTGTTGACTATAATAAAAGTGCCATGTCATCTGTAGCCAACATGTATAACAATCGATACTCAAAACTAATTTTAAAGATCATTTCTTGCAAAGCACAATAAGTGTTATTTCTTCACAAGTTTTGGATGCAGGTTGAATAGTTGAACGCTTTTGTTTGCAAAAGATACCTTTTATCTATTTCACCCGGATGTTTGTGAGCTCTAGAGATGAGATAATATCCAAGAAACCTATCGATACCCGTTACACATGAGATGACCCCCACATCCTTTGTCAAAATAAACAACTCCCCGATCAATGCATTTCACTCTTCGGTGCAACGCACGGGCACCTTACTACTATAGATTAGTACGACCAAGAATTGAACTAACATTATATATAGTACGATAAATACTGATGCATGTCACCTAAAATTATATCATTCAAAACTATGTTCAAATACGAATCCAACGATATAGTTTTGTTGACATGCCTAACATTTTGTCAGTTAAATCTTCAGTCAAATTCAATGAGGGACTAATAAACCATGACCGATGTAGTACAAGTGTAGAGGGCGGCGCTGCACGGGAGTCTCACCTCTCAATCGTGGCGCGGCAGTAAAGCTGTCATATCACAAAACCCAACCACTCCCAGTAATAAGTGGCGTGGTAAAATAAACGGACAAGCAACCATCACATCCCTCCGTCTTTTTTGCATTTCATCTCTCTGCATTTACTTTCGCCGGTTCATCCCCCACACTCGATCCCTAGCTACTACTCCTAGGGCCAGTTCTTTTGGCGGCTTCCCCAGCTTTTCCCACAAGACTAGTCACAATGGAGAGTAACAGTAAGGCGCCTCACTCATTTATTTGGGCTTCTAAACTACTACTCCGTCCTGGTTTATTCCTCACCATTGTAATTTGTGCTAAATTTTGACCAAAGATTTAACTGATAAAATGTTACTCAAAACACTTAGGCGCGGTGCATCTAGGTGTGTAAGTCATCTTCTGAAAACCAAATAATCCCAAAACACTTAGGCGCGGTGCATTAACTTCTACCTCGTTTCTTGTTTCTTGACATATCAACCAATAAGAGATAAAGAGTGTGCATGCTTTTAATGACTTGAGATATCAAACACGACATGCAGTGGTCAGTTCATTGCATGCAATACTATTAATTAGAAAATAAACATTAACGTTTCTCGTTTTCTCCTCCTCCTTGGTCATGGTGCACTGCCTAAGATGACTTACTCACCTAGACGGATGGAGTAGTGCATGTGGCATGCACTAACATTTCATTAGTTAAATTTATGATCAAAATTTGATAGAGATTACAATGGGGACCAATAAACCAGGACGGAGGTAGTAGTTATGGGATTACTAATCTAGAAGCGTAAAAGAACTGGCCCCTGGTACTCCTACTAGTAGTAGTACTCACGTTGGAATCGTTTCACAAGCTTGACTAGTGCTGTTTTTCTAAATTTACAAAAACCGCATCGTAATGTTTAAACGTCCATTTGCACGTACATAAGTAATAGTAGTACTCCCTCCGTCTAGGTGTACAAATCTTCCCTCCTTGGTCACCGTGCACAACCAAAGATGACTTAATGACCTGGACGGAGGGAGTAGAAAAGTCTGCAAGCATATATCGAGAGAGACGTAGTCCGATAGTCTATAGTAAAGTTTGTGCTATATGCACGCATTTGCAAAATGCATAATAATACACAATGTTTCCAAACTTTCCCTTTACATACTTAATTAAGGACGCTAAAATTCCTGAACGCTCGATTTATCATTTGCGTCCAAAACTAATGAGATTGCCTTACCAAAAAAAAATTATACTCCTCCTAAAGCCACGACGCCGCAGAGCGCTTGCGGCGCGCCACGAGTGCCCCGATGCGCGGCCGTTTCCCAAGACGCCGACACAACGCTTCTTCCTCAGCCTCGCAACTCGCGAGGTGCTGATTAGCGGCTTGTCGGGCGAAGCGAGCGATCTCACCGGTGTGGTGATCCGCGCCAACAGTACTCCTCCTGGCTGGAAGCGCACCGTCCACGCATCGCCAAGCGTAGATGAGGAGCTTGGGCCCGACTGCACTTAGGGCGTCGGCACGGGCGTCCTCCGCCACCCTCACGGCCCTCGCACGAGCCTTCTGCCAAAGAACCAATTGCTTGACTCTCTCGGACGCGACATAGATATCCCAGAAAGCTTGTTGCGCGGTGCGCTTCTCTTCCTCGGCCTTCTTCTCCGCCTCTATTTTGGCGCACTCTGCTGGAGGCGAAGCCTCCCACAAGGCGACATCCATTTCTTGCCAAAGCTCCTCAAGGCTGGGGGGCTCGGCGGGCGGTGAGCGTTCTCCTTGTAGCGGGGAGCCGACACGTCCTCCGACGCACGTGCTGGGGAGATTGGGAACGCCGACGCGTCCACCTCGACACGTCGCGGCGAGGAGCGGAACGCCGACGCGTCCTCCTCGACTAGTGGCGGCGAGGAACGGAACGGTGGTGCGTCGCATCGCGACGAGGAGCGGAACACCGGCGCGTCCTCCTCCACTAGTGGCGGCGAGGAACAGAACGGTGACGCGTCGCGTAGCGGCGAGGAGCGGAATGCCGACGCGTCCTCCTCGACTAGTGGCGGAGAGGAACGGAACGGCGACGTGTGACCGTCCGCTCGGTGCAGCGAGGGGCTCCTAGGGCTTGGGAGGGGCGATGCCATGGTGGTCGACGTGAGAGGGAGGGGGAGGAGATAGCGATGAACGTGAACGTGAGGGGTGGAGATAGCGATTTCGTGGGAGGCGCAGTATTTATAGCGAGCAATGGCACACCTCGTAAGATATGGATGAGCTGCACCGACTTAATCAGGTCAGCTCGTCATCGACATGTGGGCCAAGATACACTGCTGGGCCCGTATCTCGAAGACCCAATGCAACTGAAGTTAAGTAAAAGCTACGTGGGCATATTTGTTGGAGTAAATTACGGGGGAGCGAAGGGGTGGAAATATTGCTGGTCACAACGGATTGGACGAGCATGGGGGGAGGAGGGTCATGCATGCAGATTTATTCACACGGGGTGGAGTGGTGGGACCGCCGGAGGGAGAAGGATAGTTTGGCAAGCATATTGTTTCCACACATGGAGAGGAAAAGATTTGGAGACGAACGGGCTTCCTGCAGGTATGGGGAACGGTGCATAATAAGTCATCTTGCATGCCGGGCTAGGTATAGTCTCAAGTCATTAAAAACATACACGCCACACACACATTCATATTTCAAGGTGCACTAAATTATTGCATGCGATGATTAAGGCTGGCCATAATGGTGGTATCTTAGCTGGTATCATGCACATGGGAATAGCAAACATGCTGATGTGGCAAATAACTAAAGAAGAGAGGGGGGTTAGAGTAACTAGTGTTCATGCATGCATTGGTAAACACATTTTTTGTGAAGAACGACAACATTAGTTGAGTACTTTTGCAGACTTCAAAACTATTCCACCGCCTACTATCTTGCTAAGAGTAGGTGAAATTTTTGAGTCGAGCCCTTTAAAC
The DNA here is from genome assembly GCA_021605205.1 of Aegilops longissima. NCBI lineage: Eukaryota > Viridiplantae > Streptophyta > Magnoliopsida > Poales > Poaceae > Aegilops > Aegilops longissima. The sequence goes on from CM038682.1 coordinate 559,562,367, forward strand.
TAGAAGGGAGGTAGTGGTACTCTAATAGCTAGGTGTGTAAGTCATCTTACGAAAACCAAATAATCCCAAAACACGTAGGTGCGGTGCATTAACTTCTACCTCGTTTCTTGTTTCTTGACATATCAACCAATAAGAGATGAGGGTGTGCATGCTTTTAATGACCTGAGACTATCAAACATGACATGCAGTGGTTAGTTCATCGCATGCAATACTATTTAATTAGCAAATAAACATTAATGTCTCTCGGTTTCCCCTCCTCCTTGGTCACGGTGCACAACCTAAGATGACTTACTCACCTAGACAGAGAGAGTATCAACATTCACAATGTCAAATCAATATTTTTACACTCATTATAAAACGTAGTTCCTATACTCATTATAATTAGTATTGTAGATATTGATATTTTTAGTATAAATTTGGTCGTGGGATTTCATTGATGCCTGTTAAAGCATGGAGGAACCGGAGCTTAGGGCTTGCATTGCCGGTCTCTACATAGGTATTTCTCTTCATAATCCTGTAATTTTAGAGACTGATTGCGCTTTTGTGGTAGCGCCTCTTGCATCGGGGACTATGACAGTCTGCTATGCGTGACTCAAGATGAAAGCGTTGAGCATCTCGAAGTTGATCAACAATCTTCAATTGTCAAAGATTAGCCGCTCGCCAATAAGGTGGCACACTTAATCGCTAAGTATAGCTTTGATAATGGATTAGATGGTATTCTTGTAAATAACGCATCACCGTGTGGTGAATATTGTATCGAATGAGTGTACTAGTGTGGCTGGTTAATTAATATAAGGTGGTGTTCAAAAAAAAGTATATATTTGGTCAAACACTTTGCAAACGGTTGACGGGAGTAAAAAGGACCAGAGGGAGTATCATGCATGCGGAGTAGGCAAAAAATTTGCTCATTTATAGCCGGTCGAAGTCTCAAAGGGCGCGACCGCGCGAGGGAGGCGAAGGTTGTGGGAGGCGCAATGGTTGACGAAATTAAGTGAAGTTACATCCACGCGTCGGCATGGCGTGCGAACAGGCAGAAGCTATACCATCAGGCCTACGATGTGGGTCTAGTAGACATGACATCTAGTGGGTCCCGCATAGTTCTCGAGAACTCTTTGGGGGCTTGCAACCGTTTATCCACCGGGCAAGCCAGCAACCCCACGCAGTTCGCACGCCCTACTCGTCCCCGTCTTCTACCTCACAACAGTTCGCTCCCACTCGTCCCGTCCTTTCACATTAGTTCGCTCCCAGTTTTTGCGGGGTACAACAGTTCAACTTCTCCTAACCCTCCTCCAAAATCCATGGCCTCCCAAATCTTCATGGTCACCGATGAGTACCAGGTTAGAGCCATCACCGGCGATCAGTTCATCGTCATCTACACACGTGGATCCACGACGGTGAAAGCATGGCTTGCTCGCTTCCTACGCATGTTCAACAGTTCAACGGATGAGTGGGTCGCTGGGCTAGATGTTGAGTACACCACAGTCCTGGGACGAGAGAAGGATCTAAAGGACGAAGAGAGGAAGAAGCCCGCCGTGATCTAGGTTTGCGTACATAACTTTTGCTTGGTCTACCACATATGCCATGCCGACGTTGAGTGCCAGGATTTTAAGAACTTCCTCAAGGACAAAAGAGTGAAATTCGTTACTGTAGGCTATAAGAACGACAAAGATGTCCTGCATCGGATAGGTCTCGTTGTAGGCCAGCCCTTCGATCTCCAGAAGGCAAGCCTGGTGTCCTCCTCTCAACCTTCAATGCTGACCCTGGCAGCAGCCATGATTGATCCTTCGTACGCTAAACTGAAGAAACCTCATCACGAGTTTCATCATGCATGGGAGTCGAAGACATTAGATGAAGATCACATCTTGTACGCAACAATGGATGCCTACCTTTATTTAAATATCTACATGGGTTGGATGAAGAAGCAGAGCCCAGTGTCCGGTTCAAGCAAAGAAGCGTCGGCGAAGAGGAAGAGGAAGAGGGACGAGGACGAAGTCGAGGACGTGGACTCGAACTCCGAGTAGGTGGCAGTGCCGTCGCTCATGTTGGTTCTACTGCAGTGTCAAGCGGACTAGTTGCTTAGTTTATTTTCAAGGGTGTGTTGTGCTGAGGCCCCAGCAGAACTATGTTTATGTTCTTTCTCGTTATTTGAACTCTTTAGTACGTAGAGTAGTACTAGTACTATGTCTTACTACTGTTCTTCTTGCAGTTGGTACTACTGCTCGTATCTTCGTGTTCCTACTGTACTTAATACGTTTGTACTAGTAGTATAATTTGGGTCAGTCGATTTGTGAAAGAAGTTCAACAGAGCGAAGGAAGAAGACGACAGAAGAGGTGGAAGAAGCCCTTCTTGCCATCCATGTTGCATCAAACGGCTCACATGAGTCGACTGACCCAAATTGCTCCTGCAGATTGCAGGATCCACGTGGCATTCAAGGTCCCGAAGGTAGATTCCGCGTCCGCACCCGGTTTGCGGGCTCGACGCGCGCGCGACCGGCTTCCACGGCGACAGCCACCATGTCGCGCTCGAAGGACATCCACCGAACCTTTTTGTGTGTGTGAAAACAATCCTCGAATATTACTCAAGTTTTTTTCCTGGGAAAGTTCTTGACGCTGCAATATTTCCATATATTTGAATTTAGCTCCAGTTTGTGTTTATTTGGATTTGCACGTTTTAGGTGCGCCCTAGTTTTTTTAATACTTATTTTGTGTGTGTGACTGAGAGAGAACGTGTGTATGTGTCCATATGTGTGTTGTGGCGAAAGGGCAATGTGGAGACGGTGTGCGTGTGATACAGACATAGAGAGGTGTGAATGTGCAAATGATCATGCATGAGTGAGACATAGACAGATGCCGATACGTTGTGTATACATGAGAGAACGGTCTTCTAGTTTACTTGTGTGTGTGTGTGTGTGTGTGTGTGTGTGTGTGTGAGAGAGAGAGAGAGAGAGAGAGAGAGAGAGAGAGAGGAGCATCCGTAACACAACAACCATCTCTCTCGATTCGTCCGTCCCTCGCACGATCGCATGCAACACATGCATCAACGCGCACATTTTAATACCCTCACTCGGCCCTTGCCCACCTCAAGGCCCGCACAATCTCTTCGTGAATACCCATTTCTCTCCTTAGGTTTGTTTTCGCTCAATATCTGACACACACACACACGCGCGCGCGCGCGCACACCCACACACACATGCGCGCAGCACAACACACACGCACACTCCCCCGAGCACACAATTCATCCCCATCCAAGGTTATACGGCGACCACTCTCGCTTGTGCTTCTTTGCACCCCAACATGCACAACACCTCAATCTTCAAAGAGGGCATCGAGCATCAAAGACAGCAACCACACCGCGCTAGAGAATGCGGGGTCATTTGGAAGCAGGGTGATGTGACGACGGGCCGACCGACCTCCCCACCCTCTCTCTCTCTTGCACAAAATTACCAATCCCTCTCTCCCCCGCACAAAATTGTCAATCCCTCAACCCATGAGATCCTTCCCCTCTCGTCCATGTTTTTCCAGCTCTCTCATCAAACATGTTGTCTCTTCTCCTTCCCCGTATACAGAATCCGGATTCACACACATCTCACGTATATTACATGTCTCCATCTTTCTCACAGACCTAACATCTTCCTCTCTCTCTCTCTCTCTCTCTCTCTCTCTCTCTCTGTCTCATTAGGTTTGTCTCCTACTCTCTCGTCCACATACATGCAATCTTTCCCGCCCTATCTGCTCCATCTTCAAAAGCTCTCTCTACACGTTTCATTCACACAACGGGATATGTCAAATTGTTGCTTCTATAATGGCTGATGTAGAGTTTTGGTTGTTTTTGTTGCATCCTACAAAGTAATAACTATGAAATGCATTTAGATTCTCATTTGACTGGGATTATGTGAGTTTGAGCATGTTGTGAAGTACTATAGACCTTGTATACATCTTGGGATTCGACAATGATTGTAACTATTGAATTGTATAGACCATTACATTTGAAGTCAATAGCCTAATATATTTATTTCACAATTTCAACAAATGATTAGTTCACTACAAACTAAGAAAACAAATGTGTACACCCTCTGTTTTTATTTAAGTCCACGTATTAGCATTGGTCAAAGTCAAGTTTTGTAAACTCTCAGAAAGCTTATAACAAAAAAATATTAACATATACAATAACAAATAAATACCATTAGATTCATTATTGAATGTACTTCCACATCATACATATTTGTTATGGTAAATGTTTATATTTTTATATAAACTTGGTCAAACTTTAGGAAGTTTGACTTCGGTCAAACCTAATATGCAGAGTTTACTACTACTACTCGCTAGTTGCTTAGCTGAATCACTCAACACGCCACACGGGGAGTCCAGTGTCACAAAATTTTGAGGTCGGCGGGAAAATCTCCTGCGACCCTGATTCGAGCAGTGGGAAGTTACCATCATAGAATTCGGAACAGGCCTACGGACGACGCTTGGTAGGGGGCTGTTTTCGTAACTTTAGGTTCACCCTACCCAGCAAACCCCACCCCGGCACCCAGAGTAGTACACCTGAATACTCCCCATTTTCTATCCCCACCGCAAAATAGACTTCTCCATGGCACCGCAGCCTTCGTGCTCCTCCCCTTTACATCGGCGCACTCGTCCACCGCAGCGCATCTGCCTCATCGATGACCTCGTATGCCGCACTGGAGCCGGTCCACCGTTGTCGTCGTAGACGGAGCCTCTTTCCCGGCATCGTCTTCCACGGTCTCGGATCTGCCTCCCGGAAGCCGACGCCAAGCGCAGAAGTACCACCGTCGTGGACAATGAACTGACTCCCGTTGCCGACCATGACTCACAGAGGCCGCCGCGACCATCGTTCTCCTCCTCGATTGGTAATGTGTGTATTGAATCACTTAGCAGTACATGTGCAGTTCCAATTTTGTTCATACCTACCCTTCAATTTTCCTGGGTGCTATTGTTCCCATAAAAGTAATTGGTTATAGCCACCATTGTCCAATAGAATATCAGCTGGTAATTGTGCGTCGCTCCTGTATCGCGCTGTGCTTGGGTAGGTTTTTCATCTGCAACCTATCGTGGCAAATGATGGAAAGGTTTTTAGAAGTAGCAAGATGCCCATGCGTTGCACGCATTAAGATGCATTTGTATGAGTAGTTTATCTTGTGGGAGAAAAGGATGAACGAGGGAAGGCCTTATTTGCAAATCTGGAGAGGGGTATGGGTATCTTTCTGCAAAATTCCCATTTGTTTCCTTCCTATCTGTAAGATATAAATCGGACGGCCTATATTGCAAGAAAAAAAAGTATAGAGAAAAAAAAGTAGACAGTAAAGGAAGTAGAGATAAATATTAAATATTAAATATAAAATAAATATAACCATAGAGAAGAGAGTAGAGATAGCAGAGACGTCGAGAAAGGATCGCGCGCGCGCGGGAAAAAGCGGCCGGGCGTGCGCTAGTTTTGGCGCGCGGTGTCCGGCGCGCTTTATAAAATCCAACGCCCTCCCACCGCTCTGTTCCTTGCCACCGCTCTGTGCCCCGCCACCGCTTTCTCCCCGCTCTTTTTCGCCTCGCCGCCGCCGCGCCACCATGCCGCCGCGTTCCCGGGAAACTTGGGGATACCGCGGCATTCGCGCGCGCCCCTCCGGCGGCTTCTCCGACGAGATCCTGTTCCGTGGGATGTGCCTCGGCCTCGGCAATTTCGACTCCGCCAACGAGGCCGCCCGCGCGTACGACGCGGCGGCGTGGCGCCTCCGGTGGCCTCATAGAACATTGAACTTCCCCAATATGCCGACACGGGAGCGGGCGCAGGAGCTCGCGCCTCTGCCGCTGCTTAGCACCGATGAGGATTGTCGCAACAACCGGAGGTGGGAGCACCGTCTCGACATCGCCGAGATGGGCAAGAAAGCCATGGCGCTGTGGCGCCAACACTTCCCGCAGGACATCATCAACGAGCGCGAGTTCTACGCGCAAAGGAGGGCGGAGAGGGATAAGAGGAGGGCGGAGCGAGCCGCCTATCGCGAGGACAAGCGTTGGCGAAAAGCGGACGCTCAATTCAACATGAGGCTAGGAGCAGCGTCGCCCTAGGAATCCGACGACGATCGGTATCTTCACGCCTACAGTCAGACGTCGGAGGAGGACATCACCGAGGAGGAGTCGGACGACGAGGAGTAGTTGAATTATATTTTTTTATCTATCTATGCTGAGAACTATCCTCTACTCTCTAGTATCTATTTCTCGATCTCAGCATCGTAAACGCTTTTCTAAAGCGCCGCGCGTTGTGATTCTGTTGGAAATGCTCTAACATGGCCGAGTGCTTTAATGTTGCCCACAAGATGCGCGAGTATTACTAGTAGTATTTTTCTTGCCTTGTTGAGATTTTAAAACCACGAGTGTGAACATGCAGAGGAGCAATGAAGACCAAACACGGGATATTCGGGACATCTTCAAGGAGCGTGGCAAGTTAAAGAGGAGCTGCACCGAACCTGTAAAATGAGCTTTGGTAAGTAACACCCTTTCAATTACTTCCGTTTAGCCTCGTGTTCTTCGATGTGTATATGTTGTAGTTTCTGTTTCTCTTAAGCGTGGTGTTCTTCGATGTGTAATAAGAAGAGTCTTAATCGTCCTAATAGTTTCGTTTTTAACTTGATGTAGGAAGTGGGTGTTCTCACCTTGTAGTCTATTTTATATTTCTTTTCCTTTTGAATTCACTTCTCCGAGTTCTGTTTATCTGGCTTCTACTAAATGAATCTAGGTTTCTTTGAGTATTGATCTAAAAAAGAAGTAACTTCATGTCAGGATGCAGTTCCTGTGAGGAGGGAAGTATGGTCAACCTCGAGATCATGTTTCCAAAATGAGGCTGGATTACACACAAGGTGCCAGTTCCCTAATGATGCTGGATTAGACACAAGGTGAAAGTTCCCAGATGATGCTGGATTACACACAAGCCAGGTGGAGTCGTCAATTGTTCGTGTCCTCGTGGCATTAGTAAAGGCTGAAAGAAAGCGTGCAGCAGCCCTTGAGAATGTAGCTGAGTTCCTCAAGAAGCGAAAAGAGCAATCAGATGCTCTTTCACCCAAGTCAAAGAAGAGATGGAAGAAACCAGAAATAAGCTAGCAGAGGCAGAGCAGGCTAGGCGTCTCCTGCTATCTAAAACTGTTGTCAATACAAAATTTCCTTCATAATAGCTAGGTTCAAATGTTTATCCAACAAGCATGCCTGTAGATGTCTGTGCATCTACCGATGTGGCACAAAATGTTTTTTTGGTCATGTAATAACAGCAATTACTTTCCAAACAATAATGATTTAAGCATTGGACATGGTATAGTTCACGCGCAAGCCCGATATTCCAAGTTCAACTTCCACATCAAACTCATGTTCACAGATATCTGCACATTCATACATAATGTCCACAACCATGATTCACTTCAAAGCCAAAAAAATGTGAGGAGAGTTATAAATAAATAAAAACCTCTACTAGTTCCTGCTACCAGTGCGAGCACAACAAGTCAAGACCATGCATAAATTAATTACTCCCTCCGTCCCATAATATAAGACGCTTTTTGACACTAGTATATTTTAGTCATGTTTTCTGTTCTAAAATGCCTGCCGGCTCGCGGAAGGACGTGTTGCCGGCACACACGTGGATTCAATGAAGGCAGGTGGGGCAGTCTTAAGCTGGTTGCACGCGGCGAGGAGGCGTGCTCAGTCGGGCCTGCAGCGAGTGCGGCCCTCTTGGCCGGCGCGCCGGTTCAATGCCTGCACTATGAGAGGTCACGTCCGCGTCAGAGCAATCACTCCCTCCAGTCCTTTTTTGTATGGGTATAACAAAATCTCGTTTTGAATTCACATTTTACAAGTAAAATTCATGGACAAACTTTGACCCAAAGTACGATGGGGACTAGTAAACCAGAATGGAGGTAGTAGTTTTTTTAATCAAAGAAGGGTTTCCCCTTCTGATTACTGAAAACCAGCAACTAAATCTAAACCATAGTATTTTCCCTAGAACTACCAGGTTCAACATCTCGCAACATAAACCCATACAACCATACGCCAAGGAGGTACGTAGTACTATGAATTCCATTTTCACTCCATACCAATCGTTCTAAAAACTACTTACTACTTATAACGTGCCATTGAAAATCGAAACTCTTAACCCCGCTAAAAACGATATTTTAAATGTGGCTACTCGATTTGTGGCAACTGGCGAGCCACCGCGCTCCAAGTCGTTCACCTGTGGTCCCGACCATCAACTCCTACAAAGGTGCTCCACCATGTACCCGGTACCCGCGAATGCAGCAATCATGCGCCTAGGGTTTTAGGGTTTATTTGTTAACGTCGCCTTTACGTAACACTCATGTGTGCGAGACAACGAGAGGCCGACTGCGTGCGTGCACCTCTTCTCTTCATATATGTACTCCACCGTTTGTCTGGTGTCCAAAAAATTATAATAACTACTAGCAATGTGCCAATGCGTTGCCACACGATCAAAGTAGATTAATACATATTAACCGATTTGATAGAAAAAAAAGTCTAGTTTTGAAATATGTAAATCACTAAAAATATGTTATGTCTCACTCAAAAATATATTCCTTTGGTGGTTTTGATGAGATAAGGGAGGAATGTTGTTGGTTTCAAGATTCGAGAAGTGGTATATGTCTAATTTCTACTCTTACTAGCATGATGCGCGTGCGTTGCACGGAACATCAAGATCTTGTGGGAGAAAAGGATGAACGAGGGAAGGCCTTATCTGCAAATGTGGTGAAGAGTGTGGGTAAATTGCCATATTTTCCTTCCTATCCGTTAGATATAAATCGGACGACCTACATTGCAGGATGGCAGGCCCACCATCAGCACCAACTCTATTTTTTATCCCTACTCTTATAAAAAGCATTGTCGGTGATGATCGTGTGCCTGCCATCCTGCAATATAGGCCGTCCGATCTATATCTGACGGATAGGAAGGCCCATGAGTGTGTGAGAGAGAGGGAGAGTGGAGGAGGGCGGAGTGCATGTGTGACAAAGACACAAGTAGTGTGTGTGCGATAGGTATCAGCTTAAAATGAGGCGATAGTGTGTGTGTGCACGATCGAGAGGGCGTGTCTCAAGAAGGGAAGAAAAGCTACATAGATACAAGGAGCGGAGAGAGACATGTATGCGATGGTGGAAGCATGAGTGTGGGGTGTATAAACCTATCTAGAGGCTAGCCAGTCGATAAATGTTTGTGAGAGAAATACGAGTCGGGTGCGGAGCGAGAGTTTTGTGTGTGTGAGAGAGAGACGGTAGTCGGGAAGGGGAGTGGAAGCAGGAGTTGTGTGTGTGTGTCTGTGAGAGAGAGAGAGGAGACGGTAGTCGGGGTTGTCTGATCGGTAAACAAATGAATAATGTCAGTCTGGGATGGAGACGAAAAGGAGACCGCAACAAATGTTGTGTCTACAGGAGAGAGAGAGAGAGAGAGAGTAATTTTGGTGGTATGAGTCATATGTAGAGACATATAGGGTGTGTGAGAGAATCCCATAGAGAGAAACACAAAGTGAAAGACCAGTGGAGACTGTGTGTGGCGGTGAAAAAGAAAGCTTAGGTACCGAGTGATACCAGAGAACAGTAGAGACGTGAGAGATAATGAAAACCGCGTAATGTATAATGATAGGGAGAGTGTGACACTTCTCAAGGGAGACGTCGAGAGACCATGTTTGCGAGGATAGGAGAAACATGAAGTGAGCGTGCGGGTGAGCTGGAGCAAAGAGAGTGATAGCTACTTGAAGGAGCATGCATGCGAGAGAGATGGGCATGAAAGGAGTGAACAAAAAGGGGATTCAAATATTTGAATTCGAGATGATGATACATGTAATCCATACTCGAACCAAAATTGATCTATCAAATATGCATACTCATCTGAATTCATGCACATCTATGTTATTTAATATGTAGATATTACTGATCCATACATTTTAGTAGAACATAATTTGGTTAATTTTTTTCAAATTCAACCTTAAGATTTCGAGATCGTTGTATTCGTAAATCATATTATACATATAAAGGAGCATAATTCTTTGTTGTGATTTTGAAAGTATATATAAAAAATGATGTATATAGAATGTAATTCCAATTGAAAATGGATCCCGCCCGAAAAAAAATAGTAGAATACAAACGGGATTCGAATTGAGTTGGCACGGTAAACATGCACTGTGCAAAATTTGAACGAAGCGGGGAAAGTCGCAGTACCCGCCCGAAACCAAAATCTGCGAGATGGAAATCACTACTGCCTATCCCTGCCACGCAAAGCCTATCTGCCGGATTTCTATAGGTTTCGATAGGGGTAGGTTTGTAATTTCACCAAAACGTGACGTAACCGCCTCTCACCCGGATTCATACATGGTGGGCGCCAAAATACAGTGTGCCCTTGGCCAAAATCGACTCCCTCCCCGATTCATATTCATACACGGTGGGCGCCAAAAACAAACTCTCGTCGGCAAATATTCGGTGTATGCGAGATTACCGTCCTATCCCCAACCGACTAATGTTGCTGTGATGTAGTAGAAATTTGAAACGGGGGCTAAGTTTGTAAATTTCCTCGCATTTGAGACAAGCGCGCCCTGAATACATGGTTCCCCCCTTCCTCTCTACCTCCCTTTTCCCCATTCGTACTCCGTGGGCGCCAAAACACCCTCTCCACCCCACCCTCCTTCGTCCGCCGTCGTCCGCCACCCCATCCACCGCCATCCTCCTCCACCATGCCGGAGCTGATACCCCAACGCCGCCGTCCATTACTAGAGATCGACCTCTCTCATCCACGCCTTCGGACCGGGATCCATGCATCCCGTCCTCTCGCTTCATCCCCACCATCGCCTACCTTGCCGGCGCCGCTCCTACGACCGTCTCGTCCACCACGCCCCGCCGCCACCGCCGACAGCCATCGCTACCGCAACACCGTCAAATTCTCAGCAGATGCGTACACGGCGCCACACCAGAGGCGGTACTCTTTCGTATCTGCTCAACTTATTTATCACAGCAAGAAAATAGATCGCCACTGCTTTACTCTGATTTCTTGTCTTGGTTACGAAGTTGCCTTTGTCCGGTTTGCACCTTCAGATCCGCCATGGCACGCTCAACACTATACTCCCAATGCTTATGGTTTTCCCCTTTTATATTCCATGCTAGTTAAATCACAGAGACTAAATTTCAAAATTGGGTCACGATTTTTTTTGAGCTCGCGGAGTTCGCGCAGACGATCCAAGGGCTCGGGTGGTTGTGGGGCCTCACGAACGAAGAAAACTCGACGCTGGTGGGGGGTGGGGTGGCGGAGGAACACAGGTGGTGGGGGCGGTGGTCCGGCCGGCGTCCCGCAAGGTGTTCTCAGATGGGAAGAATTAAGAGACGAGGAAGAAGAAGGGTTAGGAGACGTAGGATCTTCATCCAACCGCCTGAAATGGTCGAGAGACAACTGGGAGTTGCATTCTTAATGCACTCTGGTTCATCTTGTGTGGGCAATGCGCAACCAACATTTTCTTATCCAAAATCTGATTGCTCTTCTTTACCATGTTCCTCTTCCGTTCTTCTTTAATATGTACTCTCTTCGTTCCTAAATACAAGTCTTTGTATAGATTCCACCATGGACTACATATGGAGCAAAATGAGTGAATCTACACTCTAAAATGTATCTGGATACATCTGTATGTGATCCATACTGGAAATCTCTACCAAGACTTATATTTTGGAATGGAGGGAGTATGCTAGTAGTACAGTATGTTCCTTGTACTAAAGATGATCAGGGACATTTGCAGTGTAGAGGTCTATACGGTCGGTTGTGATGGACACTTTGAGCCTCTTTGATTCGTAGGATCTTGTAAACATAGCAATAGGATTTGTAGTGGCATGCCCACTTGAATCTTATAAGAATAGCAAGAAAATGCGCGGAGCTGTGTCGCCTTTGAGAGTTACACTGATATTAACAGTACCGCACCTTCACTTGAAGAGAGGTGGTATCCGAAGCCTTTCTAGCCGTACCGGCAATACTAGCACATATATTCCAGCAAGTTCCACTTTGCTGATTTTACTCTGATGCTTAAGGTTTTCCCGTGATATCTACACTGTGATGTGTGTAGCTACTTTGTGTCGCACTAGCAGCAGTCCACTCTTGAAGCTAAACACTGCAATGACTTACAAAATTGGCACCAAGGCAATGAGTGCCATTCTGGATGCAATGAAACTCATACGCTCCCCACCTGTTGTCTCTTGTTCAGAATATGATCCTAATGACTATTCTAACCTTGAGGAGTCAAAGGCAGATGGCCTGTCCTGTTCACCCATCAAGGTGCCTGTTCTAATTTGGCAATGTTTTATTGATTGCGGGTATCTTGCATATGTTGTCTTGCATTTCTTCTACTTTGTTGCACCGCCATCTGCTTAGTTTACTCATCATATATGTCGAGATGCCATGCCCATCCATTATCAATACATATTCCATCTATCATCAGACCATGTTTTTCCACTCAAATGTTGTTCGTGTGCATCAGACATCAAAAAGGAAGAGGGTGATTGCCGAACCTAAAGGAGCACCAGCAAAGTCCTTGAAGAACATGGTGGTGCCGGAGAAATCAGACAACACCCCACTTATATTGGTTGTACAACCAGTGACACAAAATGTAGGACCGACTCCAGCAGACTGTACCCATACTTCACTGGCCACACCACTAGCCCCACCACATAGGACCTGCACTCCAGCAAAAGTTATACCGATTTCATTTGCCATAGCACTAGCTGTACCACGAAAAATCCCACTCCAAAGAAAAAGTACAGCAAGTCCACCGGCCAAGACCTATCCCAACTGCAGAGACGGCCAATTCCTACAGATTGAAACCCCATTCCATTTATTCCCAGTTTAAAAGATAATGCTTTCAATGTTGTTAGGGACTATGTGCATATATTCCCATCATGGGAAGATTATTGTGAAGACAAACACCATTTTCACATCTTCCTGTCCAACTTACGTGTAAGTGCTATTATTCATGGTTATTATTTTCCTGTTTTCTGCTGATTGAACACATCAATGATTTACATTACATTGTTGTAACTAGGCGAGGGTCAATCTGGATAGTCATGACGAGCAAAGCTTGCTTGTGCTTTTCAAGGAAGCATTGCAGCAGTATCGGTGTTACCTGAGGAAATCACACTTTGGTGGCAAGTCTATAAACGAATTTCCGGTGAAGTCTCCTGTGCTAAATTTAGAAGACATTGAATGGAAAAACCTTGTTATGCACTGGTCTCGTTCCTAGGATGAGGTACTGTCTATGAAATCACAAGACAATTTGAACTTCTACTTTTTCGCATGTGCCTTACGGGTCTTTTTTGCAGGAAATCTGCTTGAAGAAGAATACCGGTTTGAAAAGAACGACAGGATATCGCAAATATGCTGCCCGCTGCTTTGCTCTTGTTAGTACTTGTTGTCCTGTATCACTATACTTGCATACATACCTGGTTCATTATGTGATAGCAGTATGCATGATAGCTTGCTTATCAATTGTTCTCTCCAAATTATATGATCTGTATGAATGGTTACATTAGTGTAGAATATATCCAATGCCAATGTTTTTTTAGCTCTGCATTGTTCTTGTAAGTACATGTTGTCCTTTATCAGTGTACTTATAATGACAGGTAGTTATTCATGTACCATCACTCTGCACCTTATTTTCCTTTGCCCTCCATTTTCTACACATCAGATCTATGTTTACTCTTACCATAAGGTTGGTACTGAAGAAGTTTAGTTGTGCATTGCTCTTGGCTGTACCTTTTTCCTGTATCGCTGCACTTACATTTATAGCTACTTGGTTATGTAGCATCACTCTTCATCTTATCTTAAATATTCTCCATTTTTTTCATATATTATCACATCTATATTTACTCTGAACAGAATGTAGAATAAAGGCAATGCTTTGAAGAAGATTCTATGGTAAACTTCTTGAATTGCCCCCCCCCCCATCAGCATGGACAAGGCCTTTATAGAGCGTGTCTTCACCAATAATGTAAGTTTTTCCATCTCAAGCCTTCAAACTTTGTTGTATATATTTGGTTAGGCATGACTGCAACAGCTGTTTATTTTTGGTGTTTGCATCAAATTGCTTATTTAAAGTTTATTATGTAGTTCATAAACAAAAGTTTGTCCTTCCACAATTTAAGTTTTCAGTTGTACAACCAAGTTCCTTCTTCATACCATGTAAATTAAACTATACAGAGCAAGTGATCTTCTTTTGCACTGCATGTATGCTTCTGTTCTTCATCCGTAATCCAATGGTGTGGTGAACCTACCCACTACAGCACAATGTCATATTCTGCAATGTCTTAACTATGAACAATGTCATATCATTCTACTATTATTTAAACCGTCTCTTTATTTGCCAATTTGAAATGGTATAAATTGACAGCACACTAACCATTGATACTTTTGAGTTCTTGATCTACAACCCAGTGTTGTCGTGAAGCTGCCAACTCCTTCACAATGTCATTTCCTGCCATGTCTTGACCTGAACAATACCATATTGTGTTAATGCAATTTTAAACTGTGTCACTTTATTCGTCAAGAAGAAATGTTATGAATTGTCAAGACCGATACTTTTACGTGCAAAACCTGTCATCATCTCGCTTGTTTATCTTTCGAGTGAGGAAGATATAAGTGTTGAACAAGCGCAGCCTCATCATCTTGCTCACTGCTTGCACTGCAGCTCCCAAAGAGAGCTAACCTTTCTTGAACTCTATTGAAGTGTTGTCGGTTTTGTATATTATTTTGTCGGCGTGTTATTTGCACCGGTGGCGATCTTTGATGCCCAAAGTATGTAATCTCTGTCTCGCTTATGCTTTATTATCATAGTGGCGAACCTTGATGCCCAATGGATGTAATATGCCGTAATTTCTTTATTGTATAGTCTAGGTTTTTCTTATTCACGATGCTGCAGTTATTTTATCGTATATATATCCTGTCTTCGCATAAACCGCCAAACCCTAAAATTACGGTACATAATCGGGCTGTCATGCAATCACGATGTAGGTTGGGCCCAAACGTGCGAACAGCTCACGGGCGGCAGCAGAATCGAAATGAACCTCGCCCATGATTGTGCGAATCAAATCACGGGCTTTTAACATGCCAAAATTGTCTCGGTCCTTGTTTGGCCCAATTAGATATCGGCTGCGAGCAGGCCGGATGCAATCGGGCCGTAGTTAGGCCCAACTATATGACGGGCTTTTAACGGTAGAAATTAATATAGGGCGAAATGTTAAACGGGCCCTTAACAGGCCAAAACTAATATCAGGCTGAATTACTAAGTGGGCCTTTAGCAAGTGGGCCCAAAAGCATAGTGTCCAGTTGCCGGGCCGAATTTGATATGGGCCATAATTGAGCCCAAAGCCTCTTAAAGAGCCAGACCTGATCTGGGCCGTAATTTGGCCCAGAACATGGTAGGCTTATAATGGGCCGGATCTCATATGGGCGACTTTTAGGCCCGGAACGTGGCAGGCCATTAATGGAGCGGATCAGATATGGGCCGACATTTGGCCCAAAACATGGCAGCCAGTTAATGGGTCGGCCTACTAGGGTCCTCAAAATCTTGTGGGCCTACAGTTGGGCCGGCCCATTAATGTCGGCGAAATCTCGTGGGCCTTTAGCTGGGCCGGCCCATTATGATCCGCAAGAATCTTGTGGGCCTTTACCTGGGCCGGCCCATTATAGCACACAAAAATCTTGTGGGCCTTTAGCTGGGCCGGCCCATTATGGCCCGCAAAATCTTGTGGGCCTTTACCTGGGCGGCCCATTATGGCCCGCAAAATCTCGTGGGCCTTTAGCTGGGCCGGCCCATTATGGTCTGCAAAATCTTGTGGGCCTTTAGCTGGGCCAGCCCATTATGGTCCGCAAAACTTGTGGGCCTTTAATTGGGCCAGCCCAATTAAACTTGTTGGGCCGTGCCACGTGTCGACGTATCATAGGCGCCTTCTGTCCAATGAGTGGATGACATCTGTCCCAGCGGTGAGCCGACACGTGTTTCCTCCAGCCAATGATCATTTTACACGTGGAAAATCCCCATTGGCCGGGGCTGTTAACGGGTGATCAGATCCAAAACCCGACCCAATAGCTTAACGGTGTTCCGTTACGGTGGATGCTACGTGTCGGTCACCCCTGACGAAAGCACTTCTGTGACGCGCGATTTATCGTCATGGAATTGGACACTTCCGTGATGATAATTTTCTTAATGTCATGGAACACTTCTACGACAGCACAGGTATGACTATCTTGATTCTGTCATAAATTTGTCATGGATGTACATGCATGACAAAAAACGCGACCTACTGCGACAAACACGTATCTTCACGGAAGTGTATTTTTTTTGTAGTGACTACTAGTCACCCACAGGTACCAATCTGAGGTTCCAGTACAAAGATTGCACACAAGAGATGAACTAGGGTTTGTGAGGAGATGGTGTTGTTGAGGATGTTGATGAAGATTGGCCTCCCAAAGATGATAGGGTTGTTGGCTTTGACGATGGCTTCGATTTCCCCCTCCGGGAGGGAAGTTCCCCCAACGGAATCGCTCCACCGGAGGGCAAAAGTGCTCCTGCCCAAGTTCTGCCTCAAGATGGAGGCGCTCCGTCCTGAAAGTCCTCTCTTGATTTATTTTTTCTAGGTTAAAATGACCTATATACCATAAGAAGGGCACCAAAGGTGGGCTGGGCTGAGCACAACTCACCAGGGCACGCCCGGGGGGCCTGGCGCGCCCTGCTGTCTTGTGCTCACCAGGTGGCCCCCTCTGGTAGTTATTTGCTCCAGTAATTTTTTTATATTCCAAAATAATTCTCCGTAAATTTTCAGCTCATTTGGAGATGTGCAGAATAGGTATCTCTGATGTAGCTTTTTCAGGTCTAGAATTCCAGTTGCCGGTATTCTCCCTCTTTGTGTAAACTTTGCATATTATGAGAGAAAAGGCATTATAATTACTCCATAAATAATTATTATGCATAAAAACATTATATATAACAGTAGGAAATCATGATGCAAAAATGGACGTATCAACTCCCCCAAGCTTAGACCTCACTTGTCCTCAAGTGAAAAACCGATATCGAAAAACATGTCCACATAGTAGCATCATGCTTATTATCATAACAATAACAAACTTAATCATAAAGCTTTATCATACAACTATTATCATATAACTTCTCACAAACAAGTAACAATTCATCACACCATTGAAGTAAAAATCATAAACTCTATTGAAAACCAACAAACTATGTTCTCAGTCAACTTTGCAACTACAATTCATCAAATTTTAGGAAGGCTCACATATCAGAGCCTTTTGGCAAGTCCACATACTCAACCATCATTTAATCTTCTATTATTATTAACACTCACTGCGTACCCATGAGCAAAAAGTTTCAATCAGACACATAGAAAGATAGGGGCTTATAGTTTCGCCTCCCAACGTGTTCACCTCAAGGGTGATGTCACAATAGTAACTCATGCTCACTCATATCCAACTGGATATATGTGCCTAGATCTTACCTCACCACATGATGCTTGCCAAAATGGAGAAAATAAAAAGGAATAGGGGAGAATACTTTGACTCTTGCATAAAAGTAAATACATAAAAGTAAAAGATAGGCCCTTCGCAGAGGGATACAGAGGTTGCCATGCGCTTTTTGTTTGTATGTCAAATCCTTAGTGCAAAAGAACGTCATGTTATATTGCCCCCTATGATATCAACCTTTATTATGCAGTCCCTGGATTTTAAAACTTTGCCATCACAAGTTCGTACAATGCTCAATTTTTTCTTACTCTAAATGATCCAACACATTTATAAGCAATTTTTATTGCCTTATTGCACTGATGACAACTTACTTGAAGGATCTTACTCAATCCCTAGGTAGGCATGGTGGACTCTCAAAACATAAGTTTGGGTTTAAGGTTTTTGGATGCACAAGTAGTATCTCTATTTAGTGCGGAATTTTTGGCTAGCAAAGATATTAAGCAAGCACCACATGTTGAAGGATCTATGACAATATAACTTCTATGTGAATATGAACAAACATAAATCATTACGTCATCTTCCTTGTCCAACGTCAAATTTTTTTGCATATAATAATTAATGGGGGCTCACAATCATAAAAGATGTCCAAGATAGTATATTTGCATGTGAATCTTCTCTTCCCTTATTAATTATTTCATGAGTTGCATCATCGA
This sequence comes from Aegilops longissima, assembly GCA_021605205.1. Taxonomy (NCBI): domain Eukaryota; kingdom Viridiplantae; phylum Streptophyta; class Magnoliopsida; order Poales; family Poaceae; genus Aegilops; species Aegilops longissima. The sequence continues at coordinate 559,580,576 of CM038682.1, forward strand.
CCAATGCTATGTTTGTCAATCTTCAACAAATTTTACCACTTATACTTTTCTTTATGTGATGTCATTACTCACTATAAGATTAGCATATGATCTTTTTCATTTATTTATTCCTTTTATGTTGATTGAAACATAAAAGTAAAGAAACAAAAACTCAAACTGAACTTTATTATATAACTGTCACTCGGTTACATAGTAAGATAGGTCACAAAACTGAAACTCGAAAGTAGAACATATTATGCTTTTATTCAACTAAATCCTGAAATCTAAGGATCGGACTAAAAATAGGTAAAGGTAATGGAAGTGATGGTTATACGATATCGTGGCACCTCCCCCAAGCTTGGCACAAGCCAAGGGGAGTGCGCATACCATGAACTCAAGTATCCTTTGGTGGGGAAGATAATGATGGTGGTGGTGATGCGGTAGCCTTCTTCTCCAGCTTGCGTCGGAGGATAAAATTATCCACCCTCAATTCATTGTTCTCCATATCAAGCTTTAATATCCTCTTGCATAATGGTGCCTTACTATCCTGCGGGAAACAAGGAGGGATAGATTGGTTTTTGGATATGTTGTAGACGCTTGACTTCTTGAGCTCCCCATGTGTTTCTCCAGGTTGAGGTAGTGGAGCTTCATCTTCATCTGAGGATGCACCCTCCATCTCCTCCGAATCTGTGTCCTCCTCCGCATCCGAGAACCAAAAATATGGGAAGGTTTTCTGAAAGACATTTGGATAAAGAGGTTGGTAAGAAACATGGCTCTCTCCCTCCAAATCTTGAGACGACATATTTTCAGGTTTGTCAGGAAAATAGCAAGAAACTAGAATAAGAGATTTCTCCGCGGTACGGTGGTCAATACGTCCGAGAGGGGTATATAAACATTTTTTATCTTGGGAAACAAGCAAACAAGAGGAAAACAGGGTCGGGAAGGTTCCCGAGGTGGGCACAACCCACCTGGGTGCGCTAGGCAAGGCGGGCGCGCCCTTGTGTCCTGTGCCCTCCTCGTTGCCTTCCTGGTTTGTTTCTTATTTTCCAAAAAAATTTAATAATCCAAAACTGACAGAAAATATTTTTACGGATTTTTTGGAGTCCGTTTACTTACCGTATCACATAGCTCCTCTTTATCAGGATTCTGGAGTGTTCTAGAAGGTTTATTTTATGCGTTCCGCAGGTGTCATGGTTTGAATAATATTGCTTTCAGCATTAATAGGTGTACCTAAGATATATTGCTTAATACTTTTCACATTGACTACCTTTGGATTAGTACCTTTGGCGTTATTAATTTTGATAGCTCCGGAACAATAAACTTCTTCGATAATATATGGTCCTTCCCATTTGGAGAAAAGTTTCCCTGCAAAGATCTAAAATGGGAGTTGTACAAAAGAACATATTCCCCAACTTTGAATTCCCGCTTTTGGATTCTTTTTTCATGCCATCTTTTAACTTTTTCTTTAAACAATTTGGCATTTTCATAAGCTTGGGTTGTCCATTCATCTAGTGAGCTAATAGCAAATAACCTCTTTTCACAGGCAAGTTTGAAATCATACTTAAGTTCTTTAACTGCCCAATATGCTTTATGTTCTAACTCAAGAGGCAAATTACAAGCTTTTCCATAAACCATTTTATACGGAGACATACCCATAGGATTTTTATATGATGTTCTATAGGCCCGAAGTGCATCATCTAATTTCTTAGCCCAATTCTTTTGGGACCTATTGACAATTTTTTGTAATATTAGTTTTATTTCTCTATTGCTAAGTTCAACTTGACCACTAGATTGAGGATGATAAGGTGATGCAATTCTATGGTTAACATCATATTTAGCAAGCATTTTACGCAAAGCACCACGAATAAACTTAGAACCACCATCGACATTAAGTATCTAGGGACTCCAAACATTGGGAAAATAACCTTTTTAAGCATTTTAATGGAAGTGTTATGATCAGCACTACTTGTTGGAATAGCTTCTACCCACATAGTAACATAATCAACATCAACCAATATATGAGTGTACCCATTAGAGGAAGGAAAAGGTCCCATATAATCGAAACTCCAAACATCAAATGGTACAACAGCAAGTGAATAATTCATAGGCATTTCCTGACGCTTACCGATATTACCAATTCTTTGGCATTCATCACAATATAAAACAAACTTACGGGCATCCTTGAAGAGGTTAGGCAAATAAAACCAAGATTGCAATACCTTGTGAGCAGGTCTATCTCCCGCATGATGCCCTCCATAAGCTTCGGAGTGACATTTCCGTAGGATTTGTTCCTATTCATGCTCAGGTACACAATGTCTAATAATAACATCTACATCTTCTTTATAAAGATGTGGGTCATCCCAAAAGTAATGTCTTAAATCATAGAAGAATTTTTTCTTTTGTTGGTATGTGAAACTAGGTGGTAAATATTGAGCAACAATGTAATTATCATAGTCAGCATACCAAGGAGTATTATGAGAAACATTTTTTGCAGCTAGTTGTTCATCAGGAAAACTATGATCAATAGGTAGTGGGTCATCAAGAATATTTTCTAACCTAGACAAGTTATCAACTACGAGGTTCTCAGCTCCTTTCCTATCAGTGATATATAAATCAAATTCTTGTAGCAAAAGAACCCACCTAATGAGTCTCGGTTTAGCATCTTTCTTTTCCATAAGATATTTTATAGCAGCATGATCAGTGTGAGCAATTAATTTGGAATCAACAATGTAGGATCTGAATTTATCACAAGCAAGCACAACTGCTAAAAATTCTTTTTCCATGGTAGCATAATTTCTTTGGGCATTGTCAAGAGTTTTGCTAGCATAATGAATAACATTCAATTTCTTATAAACTCTTTATCCTAGAACAACACCAATAGGATAATCACTAGCATCACGCATAATTTCAAAACGCAAGTTCCAATCAGGTGGTTGAACAAAAGGTGCAGAAGTTAAGGCTTTCTAAGTGTTTCAAAGGCTTTTACACAATCATCATCAAAAACAAATGGAACATCCTTTTGTAAAAGATTAGTAAGAGGCCTAGAAATTTTAGAGAAGTCTTTAACAAACCTCCTATAGAAACCAGCTTGACCAAGGAAACTACGAATACCTTTAATATCTTTAGCACATGGCATTTTCTCAGTTGCATTAACTTTAGCTTTATCCACCTCAATACCTCTTTCATAAATATTATGCCCCAAGACAATCCCTTCATTAACCATAAAGTGACACTTTTACCAATTCAAGACAAGATTAGTTTTCTCACATCTCTGCAAAACCCGATCAAGGTTGCTTAAGCAATCATCAAAATAAGTTCCATAAACAGAAAAATCGTCCATGAAAACCTCAACAATCTTTTCACAAAAATCAGAGAATATAGCAGTCATACATCTTTGAAAGGTAGCAGGTGCATTGCATAAACCAAAAGGCATATGTCTATAAGCATAAGTTCCAAAAGGACAAGTAAAGGTGGTTTTCTCTTGATCAGGTTGTGAAACAGGTATTTGAGAGAAACCAGAATATCCATCAAGAAAACAAAAGTGTGTGTGCTTAGATAATCTTTCTAGCATTTGATCAATAAAAGGCAGAGGGTAGTGATTTTTTCTAGTTGCTTTATTTAATTTTCTAAAATCAATTACCATTCTATAGCGAGTAACAATTCTTTGTGGGATAAGTTCGTTTTTATCATTAGGAACAACAGTAATACCTCCCTTCTTAGGGACACAATGAACATGACTTACCCATCTACTATCAGCTATGGGATAGATTATACCTACTTCAAGAAGCTTTAATATTTCAGTTCTTACCACTTCTTTTATTTTAGGATTCAGTCGTCGTTGGTGATCAACAATGGGTTTAGCATTAGGTTCCATATTGATCTTGTGTTGACATAGAGTGGGACTAATGCCCTTAAGATCATCAAGAGTATATCCAATAGCAGCTCGGTGCTTCTTCAGAATTTTCAATAATCTTTCTTCTTCATGTTCTGAAAGGTTAGCACTAATAATAATAGGATATATCTTTTTCTCATCGAGATACGCATATTTCAAAGTGTCTGGAAATTGTTTTAATCCAAACACAGGATCACCTTTAGGTGGAGGAGGACCTCCTGGAGTTTCAATGGCAAAATTTTGTTTTAGGATAGGTTGTTGTTCAAAGAATATTTATATATTTCATTTCTTTCACGTAAGTGCATATCATTTTCATGGTCTAGCAAATATCGTTCTAGTGGATCAGTAGGAGGCACGGCAATAGAAGCAAGACCAATTATTTCATCCTTACTAGGTAATTCTTTATTATGAGGTTGTCTACTAAACTCGGAGAGATTAAACTCATGAGACTCATCACCAAATCTAACACAGACAATTTGTTTCTCACAATCTATTTTAGCATTGACGGTGTTCAAGAAAGGTCTACCAAAGATAATGGGACAAAAGTCATCTTGTGGGGAACCAAGAACTAGAAAACCAGTAGGGTATTTTATTTACCCACACAAGACTTCAACATCTCTAACAATCCCAAGTGGTGTGATGGTGTCTCTATTAGCAAGTTTTTAACATCTATGTGTTCTATTTCAGCGGGTGCTATGTCATTCATAATTTCTTGGTACAAAGTAAAAGGAATAGCATTCACGCTAGCACCTAAGTCACATAAACCATGATAGCAATGATCTCCAATTTTCACTGAGACAATAGGCATGCCAACTACGGGTCTATGTTTATCTTTATCATCAAGTTTGGCAATTCTAGCAGCTTCATCACAGAAATAAATAACATGCCCATCAATATTTTCTACCAAGAGATCTTTAACCATAGCAACACTACGGTCTACTTTAATTTGCTAAGGTGATTTAGGTGCTTTAATATTACTTTTGTGAACCACAGTTCATACCTTAGCATGATCCTTTATCCTAACAGGGAAAAGTGGGTTTTCAATATAAGCAGTAGGCACAACGGATCAACATTGTAAATAATAGTTTCATCTTTAACTATGACCGGTTCTTCAATTTATTCTTTAATAGGTGGGTGATATTTAAACCACTTCTCCTTAGGGAGATCAACATGAGTAGAAAATGATTCACAAAAATAGGGAACTATCTCAGAGTTAAGTCCATATTTAGTGCTAAACTTTTGAAAAAGCATCGGTATTCATAAAAGATTTAACATAATCAAACTTAAGCTTAATACCTGACTCTTTACCTTCGTCGAGTTCTGAATCTTCAGAGTTGCGTTTAATTCTTTCTAAAAGATCACACCTGAATTCAATAGTCTTCTTCATAAAAGAACCAGTACAAGAAGTATCGAGCATTGATTGATCATCACGAGAAAGCCGATCGTAAAAATTCTGAATAATAATTTCTCTCGAGAGCGCATGATTGGGGCATGAATATAAAATTGATTTAAGCTTCCCCCAAGTTTGAGCGATACTTTCTCCTTCACGAGGCCAAAAATTATATATATAATTCCGATCACGATGAACCAGCTGCATAGGATATTTTTTTGGTGAAACTCCAATTTCAATCGATTCTAGTTCCAAGATCCAATATCATCACATAGCCTATACCATGTCAATGCTTTTCCCTTCAGAGATAAAGGGAAAACCTTCTTCTTAGTGCTACTGCTTGAGCTTGCGTTGGTTTTCCCTTGAAGAGGAAAGGGTGATGCAACAAAGTAGAGATAAGTATTTCCCTCAGTTTGAGGACCAAGGTATCAATCCAGTAGGAGGTACAAGCAAGTCTCTAATCTATGCACCTGCACAAACAATCAAACACTTGCACCCAACACGGTAAAGGGGTTGTCAATCCCTTCAGGTCACTTGCAAGGATGAGATCTGATAGAGATAGATTTAAAAGATTACTAAAACGTAAAACAAAGTAAAAACAAATAAATTGCAGCAAGGTATTTTTGGGTTTTTTGGTTTATAGATCTGAAAATATATGATGGAAAATAGACCCGGGGGCCATAGGTTTCACTAAAGGCTTCTCTCTTAAAGAAAGCATGCGGTGGGTAAACAAATTACTATTGAGCAATTGATAGGAAAGTGCAAAGTTATGACAATATCTAAGGCAACGATCATGAATATAGGCATCACATCCGTCATAAGTAGACCAACTTCTGCTTGCATCTACTACTATTACTCCACACATCGACTGCTATCCAGCATGTTCATAAGAATGGAGTAACGCTTTTTAAGTAAGATGACATGATGTAGAGGGGTAAACTCGAGCAATATGATATAAAACCCATCTTTTCATCCTTGATGGCAACAATAAAATACGTGCCTTGCTACCCCTATTTTGTCACTGGGTGAGGACACCGCAATATTGAACCCACAACTAAGCACATCTCCCATTGCAAGAATAACCAATCTAGTTGGCCAAACCAAATCGATAGTTCGAAGAGAAATACAAAGATATCAAATCACGCATATAAGAATTAAGAGAGACTCAAATAATGTTCATAGATAATCTAATCATAAATCCACATTTCATCGGATCTCCACAAACACACCGCAAAAAAGTATTACATCGGATAGAACTCCAAGAACAATGAGGAGAACTTTGTATTGAAGATCAAAGAGAGAGAAGATGCTATCTAGCTACTAGCTATGGACCCGTAGGTCTGTGATAAACTACTCACACATCATCGGTAAGGCGATAGGGTTGATGTAGAGGCCCTCCGTGATCAAATCCCCCTCCGACAGATCGCCGGAAAAGGTCCAAAGATCAGATCTCATGTGGTCAGAGGCTTGCGGCGGTGGAAAAGTATATTGGTGGACGCTTCTGGTAGTTTGGGAATATTTATGAATTTATAGAGCAAGAATTAGGGTTAGGAGACCTCCAAGGGGCCCACAAGCCCTCAGGGCGCCACCCTGGGGCGCCCCCTGGCTTGTGGCTTCTTCATAAAGCTACTGGCCCCCTCTCCAAGTCCTACGGGTGTCTTCTGGTCCAAGAAAAATCATCACGAACGTTTTATTCCGTTTGGACTCCGTTTGATATTCCTATCTGAAAAAGCCAAAACAAGAAAAAACAGCAACTGGCACTGGGCACTAGGTCAATATGTTGTCCCAAAAAATGATACAAAATAGCATATTAATGCATACAAAACATCCAAAACAGATAATGTAATAGCATGGAACAATAAAAAATTATAGATACGTTGGAGACGTATCAAGCATCCCCAAGCTTAATTCCTGCTCATCCTCGAGTAGGTAAATGATAAAAATAGAATTTTTGATGTGGAATGCTACCTAACATATTGATAAATGTAATCTTCTTTATCGTGGCATGAATTTTCAGATCCATAAGATTCAAAACAAAAGTTTAATATTGACATAAAAACAATAATACTTCAAGCATACTAATAAAGCAATCATGTCTTCTCAAAATAACATGGCCAAAGAAAGTTATCCCTACAAAATCATATGGTCTGGCTATGCTCATCTTCATCACACAAAGTATTTCATCATGCACAACCCCGGTATTAGCCAAGCAATTGTTTCATACTTTTATGTTTTCAAACTTTTTCAACTTTCATGCAATACATGAGCGTGAGCCATGGATATAGCACTAGTGATGGAATAGAATATGGTGGTTCTGGAGAAGACAAAAACAAGGAGGAAGTCTCACATCAACTAGGAAAATTAATGGGCTATGGAGATGCCCATCAATTGATATCGATGCGAGTGAGTAGGGATTGCCATGCAACGGATGCACTAGAGCTATAAGTTTATGAAAGCTAAAAAAGAAACGAAGTGGGTGTGCATCCAACTCGCTTGCTCACGAAGACCTAGGGCACTTTGACGAAGCTCATAATTGGAATATACAATACAAGTTATATAATGAGAAATTCCCACTAGTGTATGAAAGTGAGAAAATAGGAGACTCTCTATCATGAGGATCATGGAGCTACTTTGAAGTACAAGTGTGGAAAAAGGATAGTAACGTTGTCCCTTCTCTCTTTTTCTCTCATTTTTTTTCTCATTTTTTCTTTTTTCTTTTTTTCTTCTTGGGCTTCTTTGGCATCTTCTATTTTAATTAAAGTCCGAAGACTCATCCCAATCATAGCTTCCATCATCCTTTCCTCATAAGGGACAATGCTCTAATAATGATGATCATCACACTTTTATTTACTTACAACTCAATATTAGAACAAAATATGACTCTATATGAATGCCTCCGACGGTGTACCAGGATGTGCTATGATCAAGAGTGACATGTATAAAAAATACGAACAATGGCTTTGCCACAAATACTATGCCAACTACATGATCATGCAAAGCAATATGAAATGATGGTGTGTGTCATAATAAATGGAACTGTGGAAGTTGCATGGCAATATATCTCCGAATGGCTATGGAAATGCCATAATAGGTAGGTATGGTGGCTGTTTTGAGGAAGGATATATGGTGGGTTTAATGCACCGGTGAAAATTGCACGGTACTAGACAGGCTAGCAATGGTGGAAGGGTGAGAGTGTGTATAATCCAATGACTCAACATTAGTCATAAAGAACTCACATACTTATTGCAAAAGTCTACTAGTTATTGAAACAAAGTACCACACGCACGCTCCTAGGGGAAGGGTTGGTAGGAGTTAACCATCGCACCATCCCGACCTCCACACAAAGGATGGCAATCAAAAAATAAATCATGCTCCAACTTCATCACATAACGGTTCACCTTACGTGCATGCTACGCGAATCACAAACTTCAACACAAGTATTTATACCAATCCACAATTACTCACTAGCATGTCTCTAATATAACTATCTTTATATCTCAAAACAAATGCAAGGAATCAAACCTCTCATAGTATTCACTACTCTTTATTTGAAAGTTTTTATTATATCCCGCTCGGATGCCCATCATATTAGGACTAAATTCATAACCAAAGCAAATTACCATGTTGTTTAAGAATATAAAAATAATATAAGTGAAGCATGAGAGTTCATCAATTTCTATAAAATAAAACCACCACCGTGCTCTAAAAAGATATAAGTGAAGCACTAGAGCATATTTCCTAGCTCAATAGATATAAGTGAAGCACATAGAGTATTCTAATAAATTCACGATTAATGTGTGTCCCTCTCAGAAGGTCTGTACAGCAAGGATGATTGTGGCAAACTAAAAAGCAAAGACTCATATCATACAAGACGCTCTAAGAAAAACACATATCATGTGGTGAATAAAAATATAGCCTCAAGTAAATATACCGATGGATTGAAGACAAAAGTGGGGATACCATCCGGGGCATCCCCAAGCTTAGATGCTTGGTTGTCCTTGAACATTACATTGGGTGCCTTGGTCATCCCCAATCTTAGTCTCTTGCCACTCAATATTCCGTTTTCCATCAAATCTTTACCCAAAACTTGAAAGCTTCACAACACAAAACTCATAAGCTCCGTTAGTATAAGAAAAGAAAATCACCACTTAGGTACTTGTCGGGGAGGCTGATAGTACCCACGAACACCTATGGGGCCTGGTGGACCGAGTCCCTTGTGGTTCGGTGGGGGGCGGAGATTGCACAAAGAGCAGATCGAGGCGATGCACACGAGCAGTTTACCCAGCTTCGGAGCTCTCCGGAGAGATAATACTCCTACTGCTGCTTGGTTGATTGTATTGTGTTCTTGCTAGGGAGCAATGAGAGCTACAAAACCTAGCTCGAGTGTCTCTGGTCTCGAATGAGTCGAATCCTCACTGAGCCGAACCGAACCCTTTCTACGTTGCACATGGGCCTCCTTTTATAGGCTCAAGGGGTCACCACAGGTGGCAACGTAGACGAGGGAAAAAATGGGAAAAAGAGTTGCGGTTGGTGCAACTACCTGGTACAGTGTACTCTACCTAACTCTGAAGGCAAGGGACAAGAGCAATAAATGCCCGTCCATGTTGCCTAAACAGTGCAACAAGGACCGTCAGGAGCGCCACCGTTCGCCATGATGGCCTTCTGTCAGCGCCGCTTATCGCTGCTCTCCGCTGGCTGCACAGCCCCTTGACACGCGTGCCTGGAATAGCACCATGGCGACACGTTGGCGGATGAGCTGGAGTGGAGATGTAGAGAGGTTGCCTGCCGCGGCAAGCGCCTTGCCGCGGCTGAACCCTTGTCGCACTCGGAAGCTTGTCGCTCACCGAGCCTTCCCGGCAAGCTCCTCTTGTTAGGGTCTTGTCTTCTTCGTTCCTTGAGTGGCCTTCCCGGCAAGCTCCTCTTGCCGGGGCCTTGAATACTTTGTTCTTGAATGGCTCCAAAGGAACCGCGGAGGATCTTGGCGATCACTAGGCAAGCCTTGCCGCTGGGTGCTGCAATCGCCTGCACGAAGTTCGGGATACTAGGGTACCCCTACTCTAGTACACCGAGAGGAGCCCCGGCTGGGCCACACACGGTGCCGAGCGCTGTTGGGCCAGGCCCAAATAAAGGCACGGGCACGCGCGCCTAGATCACGCCGTTATCGCCCGGACCCACCACGCCCCCACGAACAGCACGCACCGCGTGGCATCGTGGGAGAGATCGTGGGGCTTTTAATTGAAAGCGGGCGTCCGCCTCTCTCCTCCTTATAAGCAGGGGAAACAGGGGCAGGACGCCCACCTTGCCATTGCTGTCACATCTCAAAAACAACCGCCGCTCCCACCTTCTTCTCAAGTCCGAAGAGAGCGACACTCCGCCCCCCATTGCCACCGGCGCCACCAACACCGTCGGACTCCTCCACCACCTCCGCCATGGCTCCGAAAGCCGACAAGGGGAAAGGCGTGAAGTCGGCCGAGGCGCAGCGGATCGCGGCGCTGCGGAAGGAGCGGGCCACCTTCGACCCCCTGCTCGATGCGAAAGAGCTGAGGGAGGGCTACTACCTCTTCTGGTCGACGGAGACGCGGGCGCACCCGCGCACGAGGGTGATCTCCGCCGCCGCATCCAAGAAGGTCTCTGTCGGGTATCCCTTCTTCGCGCTTTTCTTCTACTGCAGGCTCTGCCCGCCCTTTCCCGAATTCTTTTGCGACATCATGAACACCTATGGCCTCCGCCTCCTTGATTTCACCCCCAACGCTGTCCTGACCATGGCGGTTTTCGCACACCTCTGCGAGAACTTTGTCGGAGTCCACCCAAATGTAGCCCTTTTCCGCCACTACTTCATGCCCAGCTGTTGAGAGGAGAGCCGCTGTCGGAGGGATCGCTGGATCTCCGTGGATCGGCAAGAAAGAAGCATGTCCGGAAGGAGAGCTCCATAGCAAGTGGGAGGAGGAGAGCTGATTGGTGTTGGATCATAGAGGAGAACCCGCAGCCCTTCACTGCCTCGCGCCAAACTCCCATAGTGCGCGGCAACGATTGGAGCAACTTGGCGCGGAGGATGCCAAGTTGAAGATTGCCGTGACCGGATCTTGCGCCTCGTGCATGCCGGCTCATCAGAGGCGCTGTTGGCGCGATTTCTTCGCCGCCGACGCTTCCCTTGCAGGAGAGGAGGAGACCTGCTTGGGAGTTCCAAAATGCGGCAGACATCATGAGGCTGCGCCGGCCTCAACCGAACTTCACCGTCTTGGAGCTGGATGCGATGTTCTGCCGAGCTGTTCAAGCACGACGCAGATCACCCCGAGTTGTTCATGTTGCCGAGGGGTCGCCCTTTGTGCAACAACTTTCGCTTGACCGCATCCGCGATGATGCCGCCAGCGATTCCCATGGGATCATTCCAACCTGGCAAGAGCCCGCCGACGATGTCGCAGCAGTTCTTCGACAGCTTGAAGAAGTGACGATCCGTGCCGACGAAAGCGAAGTGGCTCACCATGACACCACCGACGCCGAGCTGCAGCGCGATCGCCACCAGCCGGAGGAGGCGGCGGCTGCTACTGCCGGCGAATTCGGGTTCACCGTGGAGGAGGCCGAGGCGAAGAGGTGGCAAGCCTTGCCGACTGAGAAGAGCTTGCCGGCGCGGAGGAGCAGGACGAGCCTGAAGATGAGCCGAACGAGCCTGCCGGGGGCGCCTCCCCTCCACCTTCAGGTAGCTTGCCGCGGGAGGAGCCCGCGCCCCGCCAAGAAGGCGCCCGCAAGACCGGGAAGTGGCGGGCGGCAGACGGGCTAACAGCCGCCTCGCCAGGCGACGCGCTTCCACCGCGACAAGCTCATTGCCGCTGGAGCGCCTCACGCCGCCACAAGAATCGGAGCGGGTCTTCGAACTACGGCCCCGCACCCGCCAAGCGTCCGAGGGAGCCTACTCTTCCAGCTCGTCGCACCGGAGGCGGAGCGGAATTCGACTTCTCCGCGCTTAGCTCCGAGGAAGAAGAAGAAGAGTAAGACCTTGTCGCTGTACTTGTAATTCTTCAATTTGTTGCTTTGTCTTGTATCTGACTCGCTTCATTTTGAACTTTTTCCTTTTTCAGGACGCTGGCTCAGAGAGCGTCGAAGAGGGCCAAGACCCCGGTGGTTGTCATCGAAGACGATCCCCCGTGCTATGCAGGAGGCGCTGCTCGAGACCCCATTGCCGGACCCGGCAACCCTTCCTCAGAGCAGCCCCCAGCACAGCCCCCAGCGTAAGTGTTTGGTTTATCTCTTACGGTTCGGTGTGCATGGGTGCTCCTTCTTTACTGATATCTGACTTGTTGATTTGTGTAGGAGCAGAGCAGCCCCATCAGGAGGGCCCGGAAGTCGCTCCCGAAGTTCTGTCTGCTTCAACTACTCCGCCAAGGGAGAATTCTCCGGCAAGGGAGCGCTCTCCGGCAAGGGAGGCTTCTCCGACAAGGGAAGTTTCTCCGACAGGGGCAGCGCCAGCGATCCTCCGTGGTGGAGACCGCGCCATCGATCCCATCGCAGTAATCTCCTTGCCTGAAAAATTCCCTTGGGTTCCTTTTCTTCTGTTCTTCTTTTGAACATTTGCTTGATCGTTCTTTCTTTTTCGATCGCCGATCCATCTGCCGGGAGCCGATGGAGACCGAGGTTGCCGGCGAGGAGGACGCGGCAACAATGACGACGCCACCAACATGGAGGAAGAGGCTGGCGCCGATGGGTCCGCCGGGCGAGGAGGCCGCCAAGGTTGCCGGGCGCAAAGGCTGGGAGGGTCTGTGATCGTCTCGACGACCCTGAGGCCGCAGGAGCGCCAGGCGCTACGCCGACCGCCGATCCCTCCGCCACCGATGCAGCGTCAGGCTCCAAAGAGCCCCAGCCCGGCGCCTATCTGAAGGCCGGCGACGGCGTCTTCATCAAGCTCCCATGGGCGTCGAGCTCCAGGGCGCCGGTCGAAGGAGAGACCTTCGACGAGGAGCTGCTCGCCTCCGCTGGGCTGTCGCTGGTTGACGCGCCAAGCAGCAGCAGCGGCGAGTCTGAGGAGGAGCAGCTACTGAAGAAACTGCTATCGCTCTACCGCGCCCGGCAAGCCAAGCTGGAGTCCCGGGAAGCGCTTGTCGCGAGGGCGGGAGCTGACATGGAGAAACGCGCAGAAGAGCTCCGGCGCGCCAACCAAGAAACTATTCGGGACGAAAGGCGGGCGCTGAGCAACTCTCCAAGAGCGCATAACCTTCATCCTTGAGAAAGCCGAGGTCGAGGAGCAGCAAAGGCTTGCCGGGCGAAGCTATCTCAAGAAGAAGGCGAGCTGGCGCAGCGGAAGATCAACCTCGACAGCTATGAGGAAGATCTTGCCACGCGCGAGCAATCAATTGGCGGAGCTCTCAAGGAAGCAAAGGACGCTGCCGCAGCTGCCGAGGCCGCCAAGAAGTAGTTGGAGACGAGGGTGGCGCAGCTGGAGGCCACCCTCCAGAAGAGCGGCGAGGAGGTCACCGGGCTGAAGCGCGAGCGCGAGAAGGACGCCTACACTCTTGGCGAGTTGCAGGGCCGCCTCGCTGAGAGGATCAAAGAGCTCGATGCCGCCAAGGACTCCAAGGCCGACCTTGAGCTGAAGCTGACCACCTTGACGGAGACGCTGAATGGTGCCAAGGAGCGGGAGGTGGGTTTGTTGGAGAAGGTCAAGGCCAACGAGGAGCTGCTGGCGAATGCCGTGACTGCCCAGGATACCCTCAGAGAGAATGTGATGCACTGGACGGAGGGTCTTGTAGATACTGCCGCCGCCATCAACAATGAGCTGATGGAGCTGGGGATGGTAGATCTCGGGTACTCCACCGACGAGCGCCTTCAACCCAGCGCCAAGCTCAGCCTGTTCTTCAAGGGAGTGGTGACGGCTCTCCAGCGGCTCCGGGAGGAGATCCCAAAGCAGCTGGCCGACGAGTCGCGCCAAATCTGTGTCGGGGCTCTCCAGAAGGTGCTGATGAAGGTGGCCTTCCGCAATCCAGGCGTCAGCTTCGCCAACGTCCTCAAGTCCCTGCCGCCAACTGCTGACGTTGAAGCGCTCAAGGCCCTTGTCGCACCCATTGTGGACAGGGTGAGCGGAGTCAAGAGGGTCGATGGCGACCACGTAGACTAGGCTACTCGTTTTATCTTTCCCTTGTCGCTGCAGATCATGTTTAGGAGAACAATCTATTAGATCTGCGACAAGTTATTTTTGTAATATAACTCTATCTTAGGCAATTATTGCAATGTTATTTCCTTTACTTGATTACTTCCTTTGTATGTTTGTGCCCTCGCTTTTAGGGAACTTGTCGGCACGGCACCTTTGTCATGAAAGCGCTGAAAAGCGGAACATCAAGAGCTCGTCAAGGCGGTGCCGCCCCGACAAGCAACCTCGTCATGACTAGTTGCAGCTCACTTAAGTTGTTGAGCGGACTCAAACAAAGTAAGGGCGCAAACTAGCTACGAGTTGGTTCCTCTGCGCACAGGTTTTCCATACAAAGCACAGTCGTTCGAGGAAAATAACTTAAAAATTTAAAACTGATTGCTCAAGCTTTGGCAACTTAGCTTTTCTGTTGTTTGCTTCTCGGTAAGGCGAAAACTTTCTCGAGCGACGCTTGGCGACTCACACCATTATCTTCTCCTTCCCCCCCCCCCCCCTCGGCTAACTTGTGGGCGAAGGAACCTTCCTTTCTTTTGAGAAGAAAGAAGAGAAAATAAAGTTATGGAGCCTTGTGGCTCGTTATTGCTTACCGGATGTGGATGCTGCACAAAATGTCAGATAAAACATGCAAAATGATGATGAAAGCATGAAGTTGACAATTTGCGCGCAACACATGAGCTTTACTAATGCACGGGGTCTGCGCCCGGCTTTGTACAAAGGATTACATGCAACATGGGCAAGACTTGTACAAAAGGTGGTTGCCGGAACAGGTTCCGGCAACCGCGCCTTATGGGTAAAACTTACGAAGATGCTCAATATTCCAGGAGTTGCTCACCGGAATGCCATCTTCGGTCTCAAGGCGGATAGCGCCAGGCCTAGTGACTCGTCTCACCCGATAAGGGCGTTCCCACTTTGGCGTCAACTTGTTGGAATTCTTGGCGGATTGAACTCGCCGAAGAACAAGGTCGCCTTCCTCGAAACTTCTGGCACTAACTTTGCGGCTATGGTAGCGACGCAAAGCTTGCTGGTAACGAGCAGCTCGTACAGCGGCCTGAAGACGATCCTCCTCAAGGAGCAGCGTGTCATCTTGTCGTAGCTGCTCTTGCTCGAGCTCATCATAAGGGAGCACTCGAGGTGACCCGATACGAAGTTCCGTGGGGAGAACTGCCTCGCCCCATAGACTAGAGCGAAGGTGTCCGCCGCGGGCTCGATTTGGCGCTGCTCGATCGACCAAAGAACCACCGACAGCCCTCGATCCAGCTTTCTTCCGCACTGCGCATCCTGTCGAAAGTTCTAGTCTTGAGTCCTCGCAGCACTTCAACATTTTCCTCTCTCGCTGACCGCTGCTTCTCGGATGAGCAATGTAAGCAAAGCAGACCTTGGCGCCAAGATCTTGGACGATCGCATGAAGGTGCGGCTCAGAACTGTGTGTCGTTGTCGGTGATGATCCTGTTAGGAATCCCAAAACGGCAAACAATTGACCAAGAACTTGATCGCCGATCGTGGCTGTCACCTTCCTCATCGCTTCCACTTTCGCCACTTTGTGAACTTGTCGATTGCGACGCATAAGTACTCAAAGCCCCGACAGCTCGGGGAAGGAGCCGAGGATGTCGAGCCCCGCATCAAAATGGCCGTGATAAAGGGATTGTCCGGAGAGCTTGAGCTGGCTGGTGTATCTGCTGGAATGGAACCGCACGCTTCACACTTGGTTACTTGTGCAGTTGCATCCTCGGAGGGCTGTCGGCCGAAGAAACCTTGCCGGAAAGCTTTGCTTAAGTGTTTTGCGCCAATGTGGTGACCACATATGCCTCCGTATCTCTGCCAACAGCTTACATCCATCTTCCCGATGAATACACTTCAATTTCACACCGCTGAGTCTTCTTCATGCATGTGATGTTGTCGACAAACTGGTACATACTTGACTGCCGGGCTACTCTTTCCGCTTCTTCTTGCTCTTCGGGAAGTTCTCCTGTCTGAAGGAAATGGACGATCTGCTGTGCCCATGCTGGAGCTTGCGGCTCGACGACAAGGACTAAAGGCACATCTGCCGCTGCGGGAACATCAGCTTCTACGGCAAGAACCTGCGGCTCAGCCGGAGCTTGATGATCCCCGACAAGCTTGCCAGAGCAAAACTTGTCGGGAGCGTCTGCTTCAACGAAACAAACCCTTGGGCTTGTCGGAGCAGACTGCTCCTCAGCGATATATGCATTGATTTTGGGGACCTTCTTGGCGGCGGCTTCAGGGAGCTCTGCCGTAAAGTAGTCACCAGAAACCAACTTCCTCTTTTTGCTCTGTCCTGTTGATGGCGTTACAGTCGGCTGAGTCAGCTTGAGCACAAAGATCCCTGGTTCCACAGGTACTTTGAGTGCGGCGCACTTTGACAGGCCATCAGCAATATCATTCTGAGCTCTTGGAACATGTTCCATTTGCAGGCCTTCAAAGTGATCTTCTAGCTTCCTCACTTCATCAACATAAGCCTCCATCAATGAACTCTGATAATCTTTGTTTACTTGGCGGACGACAAGCTGCGAGTCACCCCTGACAATGAGCTTCTTGATCCCAAGGTCTACTACAATTCTGAGACCGGCAAGCAAACCTTCATACTCTGCAGTATTATTTGTTGCTTGCTCCTTGGGAAAGTGCATTTGGACTATGTACTTGAGGTGCTCTCCGGTGGGTGCGATAAGCAGCCCGCCGGCACCGGCGCCTGGCAGCGAGAAGGCACCGTCAAAGTACATCAGCCACTCTTTATTTGCCTCCTTGACGGGATGCTCGTCTCGAATTTCTTCATCTTATGCTACGCCCATTCTGCTATGAATTCTGCCGTGCTCGCTTTGGATAGTTGAAGTACTTTCAAACTTGAGGCCAAAGCTTGACAGTTCCAAAGGCCCACTCGACAATCCTGCCTGTTGCTTCGGATTTTGCAGTATCCTCTTCAGCGGAAAGCGAGTGACAACTGTGATCTCATGTGCTTGGAAGTAATGGCGCAGCTTTCTCGAGGCCATGAGGAGGCCGAAAAGCAACTTCTGCACACCAGAGTACCTCGAGCTAGCCCCCTGCAGAAGGGAACTGACGAAGTAAACTGGCGCTGCACCATCCTTTTCTACATATTCTCGCAATCTTGCGCAGATCCGTCCTTGTCGGGACCAGAGCTTGTCGGTGAAGCCCCCTGCTTGTCGCTGGATGCATCTGCCTTGGTTGCCGGCTCGTCATCTGCCTCCCTCTCCGCTACTAACGCAGCACTAACCACTTGATTGGTTGCCGCTAAATATAGCAGCAACTTCTCTTGTGGCCTAGGTGCGACAAGTATTGGAGTGGAGGACAGGTACCTCTTTAAGTCCTGCAGCGCAGCCTCCGCTTCGAGTCCATTTCATTGACCTGCCTTTTTCAAAATCTTGAAAATGGCAGAGGCGCGCAGCAGACCTAGAGATAAACCTGCTGAGAGCAGCCACGCAACCGGCAAGACTTCGTACATCCTTGACGCGCTTTGGTGCTTCAATCTGCTCAATGGCCTTGATCTTGTCGGGATTGGCTTCAATTCCCCTCTGAGACACGAAGAACCCGAGAAGCTTGCCGGAGGGAACTCCAAACACGCACTTCTCGGGATTGAGCTTGAGGTTGATCTTGCGCAGATTTGCAAAGGTCTCATCTAAATCTTGAATCAGAGTTGCCCTGTCCTTGCTCTTGACCACTATGTCATCCATATAGGCTTCCACATTTCTGTGTATTTGCGGCTCAAAAGCATGATGGACTACTCTTGCAAACGTTGAACCAACATTCTTTAATCCGAAAGGCATCCGTACGAAATAGTATGTGCCACATGGGGTGATGAACGCGGTTTTCTCTTCATCCTCTTCTGCCATGAAGATCTGATGGTATCCTGAGTATGCATCAAGAAATGAAAGCAAATCACATCCAGCCGTGGAGTCAACAATTTGGTCGATACGCGGCAAGGGAAATGGGTCTTTGGGACAAGCTTTATTAACATCCGTGAAGTCGATACAAAGTCTCCATTTCCCATTTGCTTTATGCATAACTACAGGATTGGCCAACCACGAGGGATGGAGCACTCCTCCGACAAGGCCTGCTGCTTCCAATTTCTTGATCTCTTCGCTATGAATTCTTGGCGCCCACCGCCGCTTCGACTTTTTGCTTGACGGGTCGCGCATGACGACGCAGCGAGATGGTGCTCAATTACTTTCCAGGAACACGGGGATGTCGACGGTTGCCATGCAAACACGCCGACGTCGCCCAGAAAGCAACGAGCGCGCTTTCCTATTTAGGGTCAAGCGTGGTACTGATGGTGAAGGTACCACCAGTGTCGTCCTCCTTGGCGGACACCTTCTTGGTCTCTGGAGCTGCCATCGTCTTCTTACACTTGCCGGTGGAGCTCGATGGTGCGTCCTCGACGGTAGCGCAGCACTCCGAAGAGGTGCGCTTGCCGGAGTGGGCATCAGAGCTCTTGCCGGACTTGGTCTTCTTCCTTCCCCCGGGAGCTTCAGCGGCAAGTGGCTTGCTATCTGTCGCAACTGCTGCTTCCCGATATATCTTGTCGGCGCAGATAAGAGCATCCTTCTTGTCGCCAGGGACAGAGATGACACTTATCGGGCCTGGCATCTTGAGCAGGTTGTATGCATAGTGAGAGGCTGCCATGAACTTGGCGAGTGCTGGACGACCAAGTATCCCATTATAAGGCAATGGGAAATCAGCAACGTCGAACATGACCCTCTCAGTCCTGAAGTTTAGCTCACTGCCAAATGTTACCGGCAACGTGATCTTCCCTTTCGGCTTGCTCCTTCCCGGATTAATTCCTTGGAATGTGCCAGTCTCTTCGAGCTCGCTGTCAGGAATCTGAAGCTTCCGGAGCACTGCAGAGGAGATCAGGTTCAAGCCGGCCCCGCCGTCAACCAACATCTTAGTGACTTTGAGGTTGCGGATAGTTGGTGAAACCAACATCGGCAGGCACCCGACCGCGGTTATGCGATCAGGGTGGTCCTCAATATCAAAGATGATGGGCGTGCTGGACCACTTCAGAGGCTTGCTTGACTCTACGGATGGTTCTGCTGCATTAACTTCCCGCATCCACTGCTTGAGTTGGCGGTGTGAAGTATGCAGAGAAGCACCGCCGTCAACGCAGAGGACCTCCGTGGCTTTCTGAAACTCCTGCTCATCAGCTTCATCATCATCCATGTCTTCGTCGTCGTCGTCCTCATCTTCATCTTTGTCGCGACCGCGGGGAGGTCTGTCTCCTTGCCGCTGCTTGGCCTTGCTGCGGCGTCCTCCCCCCGCCGGTCGCTTGCTAGCTGCCCCAGACCTTCTTGGGCCTTCTCCTTGTCGCTCCGCCGTACTCAGCTTTCTGCTGTTCAACAAGCTGCTCGACCTTCTTGCAGCTCTGGAGGTCGTGGCCCTTGGTGCGGTGAATCTTGCAAGATCGCTTGTTGAGCTGTCCTCCTTGTCGGCGTCACATACAAGCTTGCAATCGGCGCCAGCGGCAACCTCCTTGCCGGAACCACCAACTTTGGCTTTCTTGGCGGCACCATCCTTGCCGGACTGCTCGACAACTAGTACCTCTTTGCTCTTCTTCCTTCGGTTGTTCCGCCGCCGACTCTTCTTTGCCGGGGCGGTCTCCTCACTGTCAGATCCTGCTTCTGCATTCTCCCCTGGAAGTCTCCTCCCTTCTTCAACGCGTGCACACTTGTCGGCCAGGGCATAGAGCTCACTGACATCCTTGACTTTGCACATCGCCATCTCCTCTCTCATCCTGCGGTTCCGCACGTTCTGATGAAACGCGCTGATCACCACGGCAGGGTGGACATCTGGGATGTTGTAGTGCACACGGCTGAATCTCTGGATGAACTTGTGCAGGGACACTCCTTCCTTCTGGGCGAGCAGGTGAAGGTCACTCTCTTGGCCATGAGGCTTGTGGCCGCCTATGAAGGCGCCAACAAACTGATGGCATAAATCTGCCCAAGAAGATATGGAACTGTCCGGCAAGTGCATGAGCCAAGATCTGATATTGAGCTTGAGCACCAGCGGGAAGTAGTTGGCGAGGATCTTGTCGTCTCGCCCCCCAGCAGCTTGCACCGCAATGGTGTAGATGCTGAGGAACTCCGAGGGGTGCGTCCTGCCATCGTACTTCTCTGGTACGTCTGGCTTGAAGTTTTTCTTGTCGGGCCACTGGACTTGCCGCAGCTCACGGGTGGACGTGGGGCAACCTACCGCGTACGGCAAGTCACCTGGTTCCCCTGGCGCTTGCATGTCGACAGCGGGCCCGGCGCGCTGGTCGGACTGACGCCGCGCTTCTCTTCGGCGCTCGATGCGAGTTCGAGCGTCTTCTTGTTGCCGTTCTTGAAGAACTTGGCGCTGGTCGCGACGAGCTCGCGGATCAGACGACGCGGTGGAGTCGATGTCGAGGTGGATCCGTCGAGTCGGCGATCTTGGCCTTCGGAAGGGGAGTGCATGGTGGTTGCACTTCGCAGGTTTAAATCGCCACCGCTCGTGCCTTTGTCGCCTTGCCGCGGCTGCGGCGTGCTTGGTTGCCGCGGAGTGTCGCCGTTGGCAAAGCCGATGAGACTCTGAATGGTGGCCCTCCATTCGTCGACCTTGTCTGCCGTTGGAGGGTAGTCCAGGAGCAGTTGAGCCCGCGCCAACGCTTCCGCTTTAGTGGTGGGCGGTAATGGCGAACGGTGCGAGGAGCGGGATGTGCTCGGACTTCTAAACACATTAGAAGGAGCAGTATCCCGTCCAGGCGACCGTGCCCCGCTCGCACCAGCCTGTTGGCGCGCGAGCCGCTCTTGAGCGTCCCTGGATCCACCAGCTTGATCACGGCCCAACGAACGTATGGCGCTGCGAGCACCATGACGTTGTCGGTCCCGCGCTTCTTGAGATGGACGCGGTACGTATCCGGACGCCGAGGTTTGCGCCGCCTTGTCCTTGGACTTGGCAGCGTCGTGGGCTCCCTCGACGACGCCGTTCCTCCGCCAGCGTCTTCCCCACCACTCGCCAGCCCGGTGGTGGTGGGTTTGACGCGACGGCTCTTCTGCCGCCAAGCCTTCTTCTTCGGTGGCATGTTGATGAAGATGATGAAAAAGTTGCTAATGTGAACGCCGGATTAGGTTCACACAGCCTCGACGCACTTCTACCGGGCGCGCCAAAGATGTCGGGAGGTTGATCGCACTCCACGAACACCTATGGGACTGGCGGACCGAGTCCCTTGTGGTTCGTGGGGGCGGAGATTGCACAAAGAGCAGATCGAGGCGATGCACACGAGCAGTTTACCCAGCTTCGGAGCTCTCCGGAGAGATAATACTCCTACTGCTGCTTGGTGGATTGTATTGTGTTCTTGCTAGGGAGCAATGAGAGCTGCAAAACCTAGCTCGAGTGTCTCTGGTCTCGAATGAGTCGAATCCTCACTGAGCCAAACCGAACCCTTTCTACATTGCACATGGGCCTCCTTTTATAGGCTCAAGGGGTCACCACAGGTGGCAATGTAGACGAGGGCAAAAATGGGAAAAAGAGTTGCGGTTGGTGCAACTACCTGGTACAGTGTACTCTACCTAACTCTGACGGCAAGGGACAAGAGCAATAAATGCCCGTCCATGTCGCCTAAACAGTGCAACAGGGACCGTCAGGAGCGCCACCGTTCGCCATGATGGCCTTCTGTCAGCGCCGCTTATCGCTGCTCTCCGCTGGCTGCACAGCCCCTTGACACGCATGCCTGGAATAGCACCATGGCGACACGTTGGCGGATGAGCTAGAGCGGAGATGTAGAGAGGTTGCCTGCCGCGGCAAGCGCCTTGCCGCGGCTGAACCCTTGTCGCACTCGGAAGCTTGTCGCTCACGGAGCCTTCCCGGCAAGCTCCTCTTGTCGGGGTCTTGTCTTCTTCGTGCCTTGAGTGGCCTTCCCGGCAAGCTCCTCTTGCCAGGGCCTTGAATACTTTGTTCTTGAATGGCTCCAAAGGAACCGCGGAGGATCTTGGCGATCACTAGGCAAGCCTTGCCGCGGGGTGCTGCAACTGCCCGTGCACGAGTTCGGGATACAAGGGTACCCCTACTCTAGTACACCGACAGTACTATTGTAAACTCATTATAAATTTAATATGGTGTTATATCTACTATATTCCAACTTCTCCATGGTTCATACCCCCTGATACTACCCATAGATTCATAAAAATAGGCAAACACCACATAGAAAACAGAATCTATCAAAAACAGAACAGTCTGTAGCAATCTGAAAACTTCTAATACTTCTGTAACTCTAAAAATTCTAAAAATTTAGGAAAAACTGGTAAATTTGTATATCAATCTTGTGTAAATATCAAAATTATTTTAGTGCACGCAAAAGTTTCTGTTCAACAATATCAAATCAACTATCTTGCAAATCATCCAAAGGTCTTACTTCGCACAAACACTAATTTAAAACATGGAAAAACCTCTAACCAGAGGCTAGAAGATATATTTATTGGAAAACAGGAACAAAAAGGTAGAAACAAAAATAAAATTGGGTTGCCTCCCAACAAGCGATATTGTTTAACACCCCTAGCTAGGCATATTGCAGCGATCTAGGTATTGTCATCTTTGGTATTTAATCCATAAGTAGCTCCCATAATAGATTCATATGGAAACTTAATTTTCTTTCTTGGGAAGTGTTCCATGCCCTTCCTTAACGAAAATTGAAATCTATTGTTTCCTTCTTTCATATCAATAATTGCACCAATCATTCTAAGGAAAGGTCTACCAAGAATAAAAGGACATGTAGAATTGCAATCTATATCCAACACAATGAAATCTACTGGCACATAATTCCTATTTGCAACAATAAGAACATCATTAATCCTTCCCATAGGTTTATTAATAGTAGAATCCGCTAAATGGAAATTCAAAGAACAATCATCAAATTTATGGAAACCTAGTACATCACATAAACTTTTTGGAATAGTGGAAACACTAGCAGCCAAATCACACAAAGAAAAGCACTCATAATCTTTAATTTTAATCTTAATAGTAGGTTCCCACTCATCATAAAGCTTTCTAGGGATAGAAACGTCCAACTCAAGTTTTCTTCAAATGATTTCATCATAGGAAAACAATATGTTTAGTAAAAGCTTTATTTTGACTATAAGAATGAGGTGAATTCAACATGGATTGAAACAAGGAAATACAATCTATCAAAGAGAAATCATCATAGTTAAAGTCCTTGAAATCCAAAATAGTGGGTTCATTGCTACTTAAAGTCTTGACCTCTCCAATCCCACTTTTATCATTTTTTTCAATTAAGATCTTTAAACTCCAAATCATTGGGACGCCTTCTAGCTAAAGCAGAATCATCTCTAGTCCCGTCTTTATCAATATTTTTATTAGCAAACAAAGATTCAATAGGAGTAACATCAAGCACTTTAAGATCTTCATCATTATTATCACAAGAAATATAAGAAAACGCTTTTACAAACCAAACTCGCTTAGCACGCATCCTAGTGGTTCTTTCTTTACATTCATCCATATAAATTTTAGTAGCTTTTAGAGACTCATTAATATCATGCTTGGGTGGCATACATCTCATCTTTAAAGAATCAATCTCAAGAGAAATCTTATCAATGTTCCTAGCCAAATCATCAATCTTAAGCAATTTTTCTTCTACCATAGCATTGAAATTCTTTTGATAATTTATAAAATATTTAATATTGTTCTCAAGATCAGAGGGTATTTTATTGTAATTTCCATAAGAAATTTTATAGGAAATACCATAATTATTAGAGGAATTACTACGAAATGGCCTAGGGTTGAAATTACCTCTATACGAGTTCTGCCAAAATTATTCCTACCAACAAAACTCACATCCACAGATTCATTATTATTCTCAACCAAAGTGGACAAAGGCATATCATTAGGATCTATAGGAGCACTCTTACTAGCAATCAATTTCATTAATTCATCCATCTTTCCACTCAAAGTATTAATTGCTTCTATTGCATGCACTTTTTTACTAGTGGAAGATCTTTCGGTATGCCATTGAGAGTAAATTGCCATAATATTATCTAGGAGTTTAGTAGATTCTCCTAATGTAATTTCCATAAAAGTACCACCCATGGTGGAATCCAAAAGATTTCTAGATGCAAAATTCAATCCCGCATAAAAAATTTGTACATCATCCACAAACTTAATACATGAGTAGGGCAATTTCTTATCATAAATTTCATCCTCCCCCAAGATTGTGCAACATGTTCATGATCTAGATGCTTAAAATTCATTATATCGTTCCTAAGGGAGATGATCTTAGCGGGAGGAAAATACTTGGAAATAAAAGTATATTTGCACTTATTCCATGAATCAATACTATTTTTAGGCAAAGATGAAAACCAAGTTTTAGCACGATCTCATAGTGAGAACGGAAATAGCTTCAATTTAACAATATCATTATCCAGATCTTTTTTCCTTTGCATATCACACAATTCAACGGAAGTGTTTAGATGGAATCCGGCATCTTCACTTGAAGGCCAGAAAATTGTTTTTTCATAACAAGATTCAACAAAGTGGCATTAATTTCATACGATTCCGTAGTAGTGGCGGGAGAAATCGAAGTACTAATAAAATCACTATTATTAGTGTTGGAAAAGTCACACAACTTGGTATTCTCTTGAGTAATCTTGACAAAGCAAGCAATCTAGCACACAAGCAACCAAAAAGCAAACGAAAGAAGGGCGAATAAAAAGGCAAATATTTTTGTGTTTTTTGAAAATGTTTTAGAAGTGGAGGTATAGGAAAATGAGAGGCAAATGGCAAATAATGTAATGCAAGAGGTGAGAGTTTATGATTGGTACTTGGTAGGCTTGATGTAGAACCTCCCCGGCAACAGCGCCAGAAATTATTACTGCTACTTCTTGAGCTTGCAATAAGTTTTCCCTCGAAGAGGAAAGGGTGATGCAGCAAAGTAGAGATAAGTATTTCCCTCAGTTTGAGACCAAGGTATCAATCCAGTAGGAAGTACAAGCAGGTCTCCAATCTATGCACCTGCACAAACAATCAAACACTTGCACCCAAGGCGATAAAGGGGTTGTCAATCCCTTCACGGTCACTTGCTAACGATGAGATCTAATAGAGGTAGATATAAAAGATTACTAAAACATAAAACAAAGTAAAAAAGAAATAAATTTCAGCAAGGTATTTTGGGGTTTTTTGGTTTATAGATCTGAAAATATATGATGGAAAATAGACCCGGGGGCTATAGGTTTCACTAGAGGCTTCTCTCTTAAATAAAGCATACGGTGGGTAAACAAATAACTGATGAGCAATTGATAGAAAAGCGCAAAGTTATGATGATATCTAAGGCAATGATCATGAATATAGGCATCACATCCGTGATAAGTAGACTGACTCCTGCCTGCATCTACTACTATTACTCCACACATCGACCGCTATCCAGCATGCATCTAGAGTATTAAGTTCATAAGAATGGAGTAACGCTTTAAGTAAGATGACATGATGTAGAGGGATAAACTCAAGAAATATGATATAAACCCCATCTTTTTATCCTTGATGGTAACAATACAATACATGCCTCGCTACCCCTAGTATGTCACTAGGTGAGGACACCGCAAGATTGAACCCAAAACTACGCACCTCTCCCATTGTAAGAAAAACCAATCTAGTTGGCATAACCAAATCGATAGTTCGAAGAGAAATACAAAGATATCAAATCATGCATATATGAATTCAAAGGAGACTCAAATAATGTTCATAGATAATCTTATCATAAATCCACAATTCATTGAATCTCAACAAACATACCGCAAAAAGGTATTACATCGGATAGAACTCCAAGAACAACGAGGAGAACTTTGTATTGAAGATCAAAGAGAGAGAAGAAGCCATCTAGCTACTAGCTATGGACCTGAAGTTCTGGGGTAAACTACTCACACATCATCGGTAGGACTGGATGTTATGTGGGTAGGAATTGCTTAGTGATTGCATTATTTCTATGTGGATCAATGGCACCACCTGCTCAACCCAACTAGATCAATCATCTAGCTACATAAACACATTGCTTAGTGATTGCATATTTTCTATTGTAGATCAATGGCACCACCTGCTCAACCCAACTTTGCATTGAAATCGATCTTGGAAAAGGATAAACTTAATGTAACATGTTCTAAAGAACCCGCTTCTAGCTGAACCTGTCGCGAATGCTAATGCCACAACTAGAAATGCCTACAAAAAACTCATTGATGAATCAATGGAAATCAGCTATCTAATGTTGGCTTGTATGGAGCTCGATTTGCAACAGCATTTCGAAAACGTTTACGCTTTCGATATGATCAAGAATCTTAAGAGCATATTTCAGATGTGGGCTAGGACCGAAAGGTTCAATGTCTGGCGATCTTTGATGGATTGTAAGCTGAAGGATGGTGATCCACTGAGCCCACATGTGATCAAGATGATCGGATACATGCGAGCTTTGTAACGCTTAGGCTTCCTACTCTTGGATGAGCTGGCTACCGATACAGTTCAAGGTTCTCTTCCTGCTAGCTATGGGACTTTCATCTCGAACTATCATATAATACACGACATGGATAAGAAGCTCACTGAATTGCATGGGATACTCAAGGTGGTAGAGCAGGATATTAAGAAAGGCACGCGTAAAGTGTTGATGGTGCAGAACTTGGGCAAGTTAAAAAAGAGTTAGTCCAAGAAAAAGGCTAAGGCAAAGGGGAAGGAGAAGGAAGTTGTTTTGAGCTCTGTCGCTGCTCCAAAGTCTAGACCGAACTCAGGGACCATTTGCTATCATTGCAAGGAGACCGGTCACTTGAAGAGGAACTGTAGCAAGTGGCTTGTCGAGCATGGAAA
This sequence comes from Aegilops longissima, assembly GCA_021605205.1. Classification (NCBI taxonomy): domain Eukaryota; kingdom Viridiplantae; phylum Streptophyta; class Magnoliopsida; order Poales; family Poaceae; genus Aegilops; species Aegilops longissima. The sequence continues at coordinate 559,607,810 of CM038682.1, forward strand.
AAAGGCTCAGAGTGCGACTTCGGGAAAAGGTACACTTCTTACATATTTTATAGACATTTACCTTGCTGACATACCTAGTAGCTCTTGGGTACTTGATACCGAATCAGTTGTTCATATTTGCAACTCGATGTAGGGGATAGTAAGAACTAGGCGTGTGGCACAAGTGGAGATTGACATTAGGGTCGACAACAAAGAAAGAGTTGTTGCGTTGGAGGTCGGCACAATGCAACTCCATCTACCTTCCAGATTCATTTCGGAATTGAATACTTGTTATTATATTCCTGCACTTAGTCGGAACATTATATCTGCGTCATGTTTGATGAGTCAGGGTTATGAATTCAATTTAAAGGAAAATGGTTGCTCAATATCTTTGAAAGGAATGTTCCACACCTATGCATCCACAGTTGATGGGCTATTTATTTTGAATTTTGAATCTGAACCTTTTTATAAAATGAATGTCAAGAGGCATAAGCCTAATGAGATAAATCTGACATACTTTTGGCATTGCTGGCTTGGACACATAAGTATGAAGCGCATGAAGAAGCTCCATGATGATAGGATCCTATCTTCATCCAACTTCGGGTCATTCCAGACATGCGAATCATGCTTTCTCAGCAAGATGACTAAGTCTCCTTTTGCAAAGAGTTGCGAGAGGGCATCCGAGTTGTTGAAGCTTATACACAGTGGTGTTTATGGTCCGATGAGCACAACTGCGAGAGGTGGCTATCAATACTTCATGACTTTTACAGAAGACTTGATTAGATATGGATATATCTATTTAATAAGGCACATGTCAGAAACTTTTGAAAAGTTCAAAGAGTTTCGGAACAAGGTTGAAAAGCAGCTCGGCAAGACTATAAAGCTTCTACGATCTGATCATGGAGGTGAGTACATGAGCTAGGAGTTCAACAATCATTTGAAAAGCCGAAGTATAGTACCTCAGATCACACCTCCAGGTACACCATAGAGATATGGCGTGTAGGAACGGAGGAATCGTACCTTGTTAGACATGGTCTGATCTATGATGAGCAAATCGAATTTACCCTTGTCATTCTATGGATACGCTCTAAAAACTGCAGCGTTTACACTCAATAGAGTACCATCTAAATCCGTAGACAAGACACCGCATGAAATGTTGACTGGGAAGAGTCCCAAGTTATCTTTACTAAAGATTTGGGGTTGTGAAGCATTTGTCAAGTGACTTATGTCGGACAAGCTTACACCCAAGTCGGATAAATGCATATTTGTGGGACATTTGAGGGAAACATTGGGATATAGCTTCTACAATCGCGAAGAGAACAAAGTGTTTGTTGCTTGGAGCGGGGTTTTCCTTGAGAAAGAATTTCTCAGACGATAAGCCAGTGGGATGCAGGTGCAACTCGAAGAAGTTCGAGAACCACTTGGGGACAACTCGGCTAGTGATGTGATCATACCGGAGTCTTTCAGGGAACCCAAGGTGGAAGCGGCACCACAATCACGGAGGTCGGAAATATTGCGCAGAGTGCGTGATGTGTTGTTGCTGGAAAGCAACGAGCCGGCTATGTATGCAAAAGCGATGCTGAGCTCAGATTCTGAGGCATGGTTGGAGGCCATGATATCCGAGTTAAAGTCCATGGGTGATAAAATCAAGTCTGGGACTTGGTTGATCTGTCACCTGGCGTCACTACCATTGGTTGCAAATGGGTCTTTAAGAAGAAAACTGTTGTGGATGGAAATGTTAAGATCCACAAAGCTAGACTTATCGCTAAAGCTTATGGACAAGCTCAAGGAATTGACAATGACGAGACTTAATCGCCAGTCATAGCGATGCTAAAGTCGGTGAGGATCGTACTAGCTCTAGCTTCATATTTCAATTACGAGATATGGTAGATGGATGTCAAAACAACTTCCCTTCATGAAAATTTAATGATACAGCCCGAGGGTTTTGTGGATCCGACTAGTGCTAGTAAGGTATGCAAGCTCAAGAGATCCATTTACGGATTGAGGCAAGTATCTTGGAACTGGAATATTCGTTTTGGTGCGGCAGTCACTGGTCTTGGTTTCATCACAAGCGAAGAGGACACCTGTTTATACAAGCAATTGAGTGGGAGCTCGATCGTTTTTTTATCTTGTATGTGGACGACATACTACTGTTCGGAAATGATGTTTCGATGTTGAACTCGGTCAAGGAATCATTGAATGTAAAGTTTTCGATGAAGGACCTCTATGAAGCAGTTTCATATTGGGCATTAAGATCTATAGAGATAGATCGAGGAGGCCACTCGGCATAAGCCAAAGCACATACATTAAAAAATGTTGAACGGTTCAACACGAGTGAGGCCAAGAAAGGGTTCTTGCAACTCTCACATGGTATAAAGCTAAGCGAGACTCAGAGTCCTTCGACATCTAATGAGCGAAGTAGGTTGATTTGGATTTCGTATGCCTCGGCAATCGGATCAATCATGTATGCCATGATATGTAATCGACCTGATGTTGCTTTTATAATAAGATAACAAGCAGATACAAGGCCAACCCAGGTGAAAGTCACTGGGCAGCGGTGAAGAATATTCTAAAGTAATTGAAACAAAATGTTGAAATGGTTCAACACGAGTGAGGCCAAGAAAGGGTTCTTGTCACTCTCACATGGTATAAAGCTAAGCGAGACTCGGAGTCCTTCAACATATGATGAGCGAAGTAGGATGAGTCAGATTTCGTATGCCTCGTCAATCGGATCAATCATGTATGCCATGATATGTAATTGTTAATGTTGCTTTTACAATAAGATAAACAAGCAGATACCAGGCCAACCCAGGTGAAAGTCACTGGGCAGCAGTGAAGAATATTCTAAAGTACCTGAAAAGGACTAAGGAAATGTTCTAGTTTATGGAGGTGAGGAAGAGCTCGTCGTGAAGGGTTATGCCAATGCTAGTTTCCAAACCAACCGAGATGATTGTCGATCACATTCCAGATTCATCTGTGAGCAGGACGAGTTCCAAGCAAGATACAGTGGCCAATTCAATCACAGAAGCCGAATACATTACGGCTTGTGAAGCTGCAAAGGAAGGTGTTTGGATCCGGAACTTTCTGGATGGTCTTGGAGTTTTCCCAGCCTTGGTAAAACCATTGGACCTTTATTGTGATAATTCTTGTGCCAACTTACAAGCCAAGGAACCGAGGAATCGCCACAAGACCAGACACATAGATTGGAAATATCACCAGATACGAAAGAGCGTAAAGAGTGGTCATATAGAGTTATGCAAAGTTCACACAGATGCAAATGTTGCAGATACGTTGACTAAGCTGCTTCCACAACCCAAGCATGAGGGGCACGTCAGAGCTATCTACATATGATGTCTATTTGATTGACTCTAGTGCAAGTGGGAGACTGTTGGAAATATGCCCTAGAGGCAATCATGTATGATGATATTTCCTATGTGTTTATGAATAAAGATAGTCATTGGACATTATCAATGATGTGTATCGGCAAGTAGGTTTGTGAATTGTTTATGGGACTATGCATTGTATGATGACTGTCCTAAAAGGTCCCCAGTCGAAAGGGTTGTGTGGATGCGCAGTCGACTAGACTAGCATCACGGTGGATGGCTCGGTCTCACTAGCCATGGAGCATTGGATGCTAGCTGGATCTTTGGACATGGAGGGATTTGGTCGGAATCGACATAATTAGATCCGAGTCCAAATAAGGTCCGAGTCGGAAAGACCCGACAATGAGATGCAACGATATGTCATCTGTGAGTCTCTAGTACAACATACGTTCCATGTCCTAAGACCTAAGCCGACGCATGTACTCGGGATGATGACAGGCCTGCTTTAGGCCGACCAAACATTACTTTGTAACTGGGTGGTTATAAAGGCAGGTTTCGGGCTTGTCTAGACCCATGCTGCTAGACATGGTCGACCAAGATGGGATTTGCCCCTCCGATCAGGAGAGATATACTCTGGGCCCCTCATGTGATCCAACCAAGATAAGCATGGCCATGCGACAAGGATTATGAGATAATCCGGTTTGTGGTTGACATCACTAAAACAAGAAAGAGGTCGGGCTAAGAACAAGGATGACAGACTCGTCTTGAGCCCGGAAACATATATCCTCTGGCAAAGGGGATAGAAATGTGATACGTTGTATAGGTTTGCCAACCGGCTTCATTGTCTACCTGATGATTGGCATGCTTTCCTAGCGGTCGCTACCAGCTGAGCAGATCAGAGGTGATCTGACCTGCGACCAAGCCGACTTGAACCTAAGGGTTCCCGCGCTTAAGGGAAGGAACTTGTGAGGCCGGATCTAACTCCACGAGTCAGATGTGATCCTACTTGGAATCAGATCCAGGCCGAACAGACTTTGAGCTTTAGGATCCGTGTGAGGCCCAAGTGTTGAGCCCGAGAAGGTGAAAGGGCTAGTTATTGACTAGAGGGGGGGTGAATAGGTGATTTTTACGAAAGTCTTCAAAACATGGAAGTTTCGAAGACAGACGATATAAACAACACTATTCTACTGCAGCGGAAGGTAGACTAAACTAGACGAGCCATAGTCAAGTATTCAATGAAGTGAAAGCATGAAGACTAGTAGCAGCTAGGTAGTAAAGATCAAGATGGAAGATAGTATGAAGCCGCATGAATGATAGTCACACAAAGAAGACAATCGATAATACAAGCGTGCAATGACTTCACGAAGACAAACTGACGTAAAGAGGAGTAAGAGATAGAACCAAAGTGGCTTCAGAGGGACAGGATTTGTTCGACCAGTTCCAGCTTGCTTTGTGACAAGCTGACGTCTGGGTTGGGCAGGCTGAGATTCAACTCAGAAGACCTCGTCTTCACCTTATTCCCCTTGAGCTAAGGACACACAGTCCTTGCCCAATTACTCTGGTAAGTCTTCAAGGTAGACTTCCGAACCTTCACAAACTTCATTCACCGGCAATCCACAATGGCTCTTGGATGCTCAGAACGCGACGCCTAACCGGCTGGAGGATTCACAGTCCTCAAGTGTAACAAGTCTTCAGATCACGTGGACAGAAAGACTTCAGTGATGCCAAACACTCTTTGGGCACTGGGTGGTTTGGGCTTTGTCCTCACAAGGATTCTCTCTCAAAGGCTTCGGAGGTGGGTTGCTCTCAAACGACAAAAGCCGTGCACTAACTCTGAGCAGCCACCAATTTATGGTGTAGGGGGTGGGCTATTTACAGCCACTGGGCAACCCAACCGAATATGTCCGAAATGACCCTGGGTCACTAAGGAACTGACATGTGTCGCAACGGTCAGATTTCAAACACACGCGGCAGCTTGACTTGGGCTACAAGTAAAGCTGACTTATCCGACACAGATAAGATTTGCTCTCATTGTCTTCGCCAAGACATAGGATTTGGTTTGAGCATCACTTCACCACTCGACTTTGTTCACTTGGACCCCACTTAACAAAGGCGGTGGTTCCTATGACTCAACAAAAAGAAAAAGAAACAACGAAACAATTAAGTCTTCAAGGCCCATGGTCTTCACTCAATGTGTTCTCGTGTCATAGTCTTCAATGTGAATATCTTCACAGACCACCATTGTCTTCAATGTCTTCACACATTTTAGGGTCATCTCCGTAGGTAAACCAATCAAGGAGGGACTACTACATGTGTTATCCTGCAACTCTCACAAACACATTAGTCCTCAACCAGGTTTGTCGTCAATACTCCAAAAGCAACTAGGGGTGGCACTAGATGCACTTACAATCTCCCCCTTTTTGGTGATTGATGACAAACTGGTTGAAGTTTTCAACGGGGATAAAAATATGTGAAATTGTAAAGGATAAGGTATTGTCTTCATAAGTAGCAACAGTTCCCCGAAGATGTGCATATAAGTAATTTGCTTTTGGAATGCAAATGCACATGGCAGGTTGTACTTGTGGAGATCCTCTTCAACTTATGAAGACAATTCATCATGCATGATTTGATATAACGAAGATAATGACATGCATAATGAAAAATGGACGTCTACAAAATGACTAAGTGCGGAAGTTATCATCGCACATGCGGAATTTATCATCGCATCACAGAATGGCAAATAAGTAGCATACGACCATCGAGTTTAAGTGTTACAACTCATAGAACCAAATGTATCAAGAGCAAGAGTTGTAAACACTAGGCAAAATATAGAGCAACCGCCCATATGGACCCGCTTGAAGACTATCAACTCATATGCTTCTCCCCCTTTTGTCAGTAAGGACCAAAAAGGTTTGAAGACATAGAGCCTCTACTGCTCCCGTATGAGTAGGAGAAGATGCAGGTCGGTGTCGGGTTTGGCGGTGCGATTTAACTTGGTGCAAGGTCGACACGTGTTGGAGGTGGCGAAGTAGCATCATCTTGATCATCAATCACTCTGGCATTCACCGTTGCTGCGGAGGAGGAGTACTCTGAGTCTTCAAGAGATGGAGTGCGCCGCAGTACAGCCTTTCTGGGCGGTGTTGTGTCAAACTTGAATCGTTCAGAGAAGCCATCATCTTGAAGATCATCTTCAGAACACATAAGCGTCAGCCCTTTCCATGTTCGCCGACAGGTTTCATGAGCGATAAAGGCATTCTTGGTGGCAAGGATGCGAATGCGGTTGACGTCCATCAAGAGGCTGTGCATTTGGCGCTTCAGCCAGTCATGATGTTTATCATGTTTCTGATGAAGGGCAACGAGAAGCTCTCGGTCATTGAGAACATGAGATCGCTTCCGAGGCCGTTGAGCAATTGTGCTTTCAGTGGCTTCAGTGTGGGCACGGTGAGGTGCACGCGTAGTACCAACCAGGGGATAAACACGAGTGGCAGCCAGTACTCCTTCAATGGGCTGAGTGAAGCTTTGGTGATCTACGCTAGAAGATGAATTGGCCCTTGGCAGGCTCGGGTAGATGGCTTCAACAGATGATCAACCTCGCAAAAAGATGATATGGTTGTGTGCAGAGGGCTGATAGTTGAAGGCAGAGTGGAGCTGGATCAGACGCATGATCCAGGGAGCATAGAACTTCAGACCAAAAATGTCAGATCCTGATGCAGCAAGTTGGCGGATAAAGAAGTCTTGTGCATTGAAGCATTTGCCGTGGAGAATATGGAACGCCAAAGTCTTCATTGCACCTTCCAGCTTAGCATGTGGAGAATGTCCTTTGATGGGCCACAGAGTTCACCGTATAATGTGATAGATGGTACGTGGCAGATACTCAAGGTCTTCAACAAGGAACTCATTAGGATATTCTGCATCTGGAGGCAAAGGCTTCATCATGCTAAGCATCTGGCTCATGTTGGGCTCAGGCTTGTGAAAAATGCTTTCCAAAGCAGCACTGTGCAGCTGACAACCAGGTTCATATAGATCACCTGGAGTGGGCAGGCCAGTGAGCTCAATGACATCCAGAGCTTTGGCTTCATGATGGACATTTCCTGTCATCCACTCAAGGACCCATGTCTTCGGATCTCTATAGTAGCCATGAATATGAAGGGTGGCATAGAATTGGAGCAGCAGTTCTTCATTCCAGTGTTCTTTGTCAGTGAAGAACTGCAGTAAGCCAGACTCTCTGAAGCAATCCAATGCTTCTTCCAAACAGGGCAGGCCAGTTATGGCTTCAGTGTCAAGACGCATATGTGGGAATATGCGACCTTGATTGTATAAAATGCATGAGTAATAACTGCGCTGTTGATAGCTCCAGAACCGATCAGATGAAATTCTTGGCCTGGAGTAGGGGTTCTTGGCACTATCAAAGAAGGTGTTGTGCGCTTTGAAGCCATTGACATTGAATGATCCTGGTGCAGATGTAGTACCTGGGAACCTTGGCAGCCTTGGCTTTGGCTTCTGAACCTGTGGCCTGTGCTCGACGTGGTAATCAAATTGAGGACTAGCAGCAGGCGGATGAACCAGAAAAGGCCATTTGACAGTGATTAGCTGTCCATAGTTGTAAGCTTGCTCGATGGTGTGGGGCCTTGGTGGCGGAACAGGAGCAGTGGCATCAGCAGAGGCGTCAGGCTGCATATCTGTTGCAGGTGCACCATTGGTTTCATTGGCTTCTGGCACAGTGTTCAGTGCAGGCTCCACATTATCTTCAGCCATGACTACGTCATTGGCTTCAGTGGTGTTGGTGATGGCAGCCTCAGGATTCTCAACCTCCACTTGAGGAGTTGGAGGGTCGGGCATAGACATATTCTCTTCTAGAACAACTTCTTGAGTGGTAGGGGGAGTAGCGACACGCTCTTCTTCTTGTCTTTCTCCAGCTGATGCAGCTGGATTGTCTTCAGCCATATTAGCTTCAGATTTGGGACCATCACGTATGATTGTCTTGTGGAACACTTGACGTGCCATTGAGCTGGACAAGTTTGAGTCTTCTTCTGTGATGGTGGTCATGGAGACGGATGGCTTCTGGCCTTTGCGAAGCCTTTGGAACACGGGCGACGCCTTTGGTGATGGTGTGGTCTCCATGTAGATGTCATCATTTGAAATGGGGCTGATGACAGGCACTGGTGAAGGACGAGGTGTACTTGGTGAGTCTTGATTTGGAGTTTCTTGTTGGGGGCGATCAGCCCATGAGGCATCTTGTGAGATTGGCGTCAAAGGACGACCAATACTAATGAGCTCGCTGTTCGTTAGAATAGGCGATGATACCTTTGGGCGCGCGATCTGAGGAGGAACTACATCATCTTCTACATTGTCGTGGGGACCAATGTCTTCAGTCGCGGTGGGGTCAACGACTGGAACTTCTTGACCTTCAGGAGCCTCTGTGGAAGCAGGCTCATGAACGATCAGCTGACTCTCTTGATTTTCAGAAGCAGGATGAGCAAAAGCAATGGGTTCAACAACAAGGGGCTCTGTGGGAGCAGCCCGATCTCTCTTCTTGGTTTTTCTCTTCTTGGGGGTGGTGCATCATCAGTAGTGCGCTTGGTTTTCCGCTTCCTGGCTTCGGCTTCAGCTGCCTTGGTTTTCTGCTGATCTGAAGCCACTTTGGAGACCTTAGGCTTCGAGCCTGTCATGCTGGCTGGGAAGACAATGTGAGGTTCTTCCCACCGTGGAGCTTCAGTTTGGGCCTCAGTATGCTTCTTCTTTTTCTTGGCAGCCATTGAGGGATCAATGCCAGGACGCCTAAGTGCCTTGCGCTTCTCAGCTTTGTTGTAAGCTTGAACGCACTTGTCTGCAAGATTCTTCATGCGCTCTCTTGAACCTTTGGCTTCTTCGCGTTTCTTTCGAAATGATTCCTTGAGGTCATTCAGCATCAGCTTGAATTTCTGAACATCAGCCACACTAAGCTTGGCTACATGCTTCTTGAATTGCTCTTTCTCAAAGTCTATCTTTTTCTTCAATTCAACAATGCGCTGAGCCAGAGCCAGCTCAGGAGCAATGGCGCCTTGGAAAGCAACGTTGACGCCAATAGGAAGTTGGAGATTATCAAAGCTGATATCTAGATTGTCGAACCATTCATCAATGAAATTCTTCAAAATGTTCACATCAAAGAGGGCAGATCATTGAAGATCTCCGCCTCTTGCTTGCTCTTGATCAACTGCTCGAGAGCATCATTGCCAAATTCTTCATCTGAAGACAAATCAATGGCTTCAGATTCGTTCCTCAGAACGGCAGCTGGTCTGAGTGCGTGACTTCATCCTTGAGCAGTTTTCTGTGGCTTCTCGCGCCTCTTGGAGATGCGAGAAAGATCTTCAGAAGTGTTATTTGGAGCAGGAGGGGCAGTTGCCAATGGCTTCACTCGCGAAGCTTTTGGAGCAGCAGATGACTTTGAAGCTTTAGCCATCTTTTGCTTCTGCGGCTTTGGGGTAGGAGCTGGGGCTTCATCAGTGTCAGCACCATCATCAGAATGATCCACTTTGGCACATTGAAGAGCAATGTGAGTGATGAGGCCGGCAAGGTTGTAGAAGGAGCCGATCCTGTTCTCATTGGCTTCACGGGTGCCATTGTCCCGAGGTGAGGAAGGACCAGGGTTGAAGTCAAGCCCTTAATCCTTCTTGTTCTTTGCTGCTGAGTCTTTGGTGAACTGGTAGTTGCATTTGAACAGATGATCCTCACGGCACCATAGCAGTGAAGAAGGGTCAGCATCCACAGGTTGTGGTCCGCGCACCATGCATGGATAGAAACCTTGCTCAATAGTTTCAGCATGGGTCCTGGGTGGAAGATTTTTGTACAAAACATCACCCCAGGGTGCCTTGATGGCATTCTTCTCTGCATATTCTCGCAGTGACGGTACTTGAACCATTCCCCAACCCAATATCTTCGAATCCATGGGATTCGATTCTTGCGGCCCGTATAGGTTTCCTCTGGATCTGTTTTGTACAGCTCATGCAAATCTGGATGCAAATCCTTGGAAGTGTTCCCATGGTGTTGTCTGCCACCCTTCCTTGTAGACTTCTCTGTTGCCATGAGGTTCAGTCTAAATGGCTTCAAAAGCAGAAGGGCTTATGTCTGCTGGTCGACCGAACCGCTTCGGAGAGTTGATGTGAAGTGAAGAATTCTGCAAACGAATGCAGACTATGAGAACTAAGGGATTCTCCCACGGACATGTACCGTGACAAAGATTAGATGTGCGAGGAAGGGAAGAGGTCATATGCATTCTCAGAAGATTTTGAAGATAAATTAGTTTGAAGACATTGACCTCACAACGCGAAGACATTCACTTATTTGATGAGAGTTGGTTCCAGATTCGTACAAATCCAAGAATAAGTACAAGTGAGGAATCGAACTTGTAAAGAAGCATAGGTGAACGGACTAGGCATAGTATGAGATGCAGAAAGAGATAGATTCGACTTGGGGAACTAGAAACCACTTTTGGTAAGAAAGGATGAATCTATCAGATTGAAAATACGGTAAAAAAAGTGAATTTTAATTACCACACGAAGAACTGCTAGACGGAGCGAAGTTGGAGGCCGGGCAGTTCGATCTCCCGTGCCCTAACTTGGCAACGGAAGACACCTATGGCGACGGCGGAGAGGATGAGGTCCACGGCCGGCGTGAGGACGGCGTCGGAGAAGTCGCGGCAGCTAAGCACTTCGTCGCCGGCGTCGTCGAGAGCTTAGCAGAGGTGCTAGGGTTTGCGAGAGGTGGCAAGGTGGAAGAATAATTTTTGACCGAGATGTGATGGGTATTTATAAGGAAGGAGACGGCACAGCGCAATTACGCAGGTGCCCCTGGAGGTTCACATCTGAAGGACACATGGCACACATGCAACACATCGAGAGTTGTTCCATGTTCCCACGCTCGCCTGGATTGTCGGGGTGGTCGTTCCGAATTCTCCGGGTTTCAGGAAAAAGGATATAGCATTAAAAACAGATTTAAAGTTTGTCTCTGTGTCTTCTGCTGACAAGGACGCACAGAAGACATTCGACAGTTTCATCAGAATGCATATGATTTGGATAGATAGAGCTTGAGGTAAGAAGCATAGAGAGGTTAGGGTCCGATCACATTCACATAGTTCAGAAGATTCAAGCAAGAAGACATAGCTATAAGTGAATGTTGTAGAGGACAGAACACAATATATGTATACAACAGAGTCAAGACCAAATCAACATGGTGCAGTTAATCATGAATTCAAACTAATGTTGAAGACAAATCAACTGAGAAGACTTTGCAAATATAACGCCAAGGATAAACGCTTCAAACAAGACTTTGGTGGTGGCGTTACCCACCGTATAGGAAGTATTAAACCCAGACACGGCGCACAATTATCGTGGCGCTCCGAAGTCAAATTCTGCATTAATGTATTCACACTTAGAGTGTATGTCTTCATTGATTGAAGATATACATTACTTCGTGTGTTGCACATCTAAGTCATTAAAATGCATAAGTGTTAGGATGTGTGTCCATTCACAGGACATTTGAGGATTCCAAGATATTTAGCTCACACCGCAACTTGCAAAACCTTTTCTCATCCAAGGTCTTTGTGAAGATATCAGCCAACTGTTCTTCTGTCTTGACGTGAATGATATCAATATCTTCCTTCATAACATGATCTCTGAGAAAGTGATGACGAATTTCAATGTGCTTTGTCTTCTAATGCTGAACTGGGTTGTTGGCAATCTTGATGGCACTCTCATTGTCGCAATAGAGAGGCACATTCTTCAGATGGATACCATAGTCTTTGAGAGGTTGCTTCATCCAGAGAAGCTGAGCACAGCAGATCCAGCAAAGAATGTATTCAGATTCAGCAAGAGAGAGAGATACAGCTCGCTTCTTTGAAGACCAACAGACAAGAGATCATCCCGAAAGTGACATGTGCCTGATGTGGACTTGCGATCAACCTTGTCACCAGCATAATCAGCATCTGAGAATCCAACTAGATCAAATTCTGAGCCCTTTGGATACCATAATCCTAGTGTTGGGGTGTAAGCCAAATATCGAAGAATTTGCTTCACAGCTAAGTGATGCGATTCCTTTGGTGCCGCTTGGAATCGGGCACACATGCAAACACTAAGCATAATATCTGGCCTGATGCACATAAGTAAAGCAAAGAGCCAATCATGGAGCGATATACCTTTTGATCGAACTCTTTACCATTGTCGTCGGGACCCAGATGACTTTTGGTTGGCACTGGCATCGTGTATCCTTTGCAGTCTTGCATTCCAAACTTCTTCAGGCAATCTTTGAGGTATTTTTCTTGAGATATGAAGATGCCATTGCGTTGTTGACGGATTAGGAGACCCAGAAAGAACTTCAGCTCGCCCATCATGGACATTTGATATTGCTCTTGCATCATGTGACCAAATTCATCATTGTATTTCTTGTTGGTGCAGCCGAAGATAATGTCATCCACATAGATTTGGCACACAAATAGTTCACCATCATATGTCTTCGTGAAGAGTGTAGGATCTAGTGAACCAGGTTTGAATCATTTGCCCTTCAGGAAGTCTTTGAGTGTGTCATACCAAGCACGAGGGGCTTGTTTGAGGCCATGCAGTGCCTTGTTGAGCTTGTATACCATATCAGGATGTTTTGGATCTTCAAAGCCTGGAGGTTGTGCGACATATACTTCTTCTTCTATCTTTCCATTGAGAAAAGCACTTTTCACATCTATTTGATATAGAAGAATGTTGTGATGATTTGCATAGGCTAGCAGTATGCGAATGGCTTCAAGTCTTGCCACCGGAGCAAATGTTTCATCAAAGTCAATTCCTTCCACTTGAGTATAACCTTGCGCAATGAGACGAGCCTTGTTTCTGACAACTTGACCATGCTCATCTTGCTTGTTGCGATATATCCATTTGGTGCCAATGATATTGTGCTTTCGAGGATCAGGACGCTTGACCAATTCCCACACATTATTCAGCTCGAACTGTTCAAGCTCTTCTTGCATAGCTTGAATCCATTCAGGTTCCATGAAGGCCTCATCAACTTTCTTGGGTTCAGTGATTGAGACAAATGCAAAATGCCCACAGAAGTTGGTTAGCTGTGTTGCTCTTTGAGTTGCTTTTGAACGAGTGAGTGGACCAGGTGCATTCAAGCTGTCAATTATCTTCTCAATCTGAACTTCATTTGCAACACGAGGATGAGCAGGACGGAGATTTTGCTCTTGCTGATGGGGAATTGTCTTCAGGTTGATTAGGTGCAGAAATGATAAGCTCCTCTTCAGATTGATTCTCAGAGGGTATGATATCTCCAATTCCCATCTGCTTGATGGATTCACGTGGAGGTGCTTCATCTATCACATTTGGCAGGTGCTCTCTTTGCGAGCCGTTAGTTTCATCGAATCGCACATCCACAGTTTCAACCACTTTATAGTGAAAGAGGTTGAAGACTCTGTAGGAGTGAGAATCCTTTCCATAACCAAGCATAAAACCTTCATGTGCTTTTGGTGCAAATTTTGAAGTGTGATGTGGATCCTTGATCCAGCACCTAGCACCAAATACTCTGAAGTAGCTTACATTTGGCTTCTTACCAATTAGGAGCTCATAGGATGTTTTCTTCAGAAGCTTGTGAAGATAAACGCGGTTGATGATGTGACAAGCAATGTCAATGGCTTCAGGCCAGAACTTCCGTGGAGTCTTGTACTCATCAAGCATCGTTCGGGCCATCTCAATGAGAGTTCTGTTCTTGCGCTCGGTGATGCCATTCTGCTGAGGTGTATAAGGAGCAGAGAACTAATGTGCGATGCCAAGTGTATCCAGATAGAGGTCGAGGCCAGTGTTCTTGAACTCAGTGCCGTTGTCGCTTCTGATATGCTTGATCTTGATGCCATAGTTCGTCATGGCACGATTGGCAAAGCGTCTGAAGACATCCTGCACTTCAGTCTTGTAGAGGATTATATGTACCCAAGTATATCTAGAGTAATCATCAACAATTACGAAACCATAGAGGCAAGCAGTAGCATTGAGAGTAGAGTAGTGAGTAGGGCCAAATAGATCCATGTGAAGCAACGCGAAGGGTTGATATGTAGTCATGATTGTCTTCGAGGGATGCTTGGCCCTAGTCATCTTTCCTGCTTCGTAGGCGCCACACAGATGGTCCTTCTTGAACTTGACGCCTTCAATACCCACGACATGCTTCTTCTTCGCGAAAGTGTGCAAGTTCTTCATGCCGGCATGCCATAGCCTTCGATGCCAGAGCCAGCATTCTGAAGCTTTGCTAGAAGAGATACGGCCATCTGCGATCCAGCTGAGAAATCGACAATATATAGATCGTCTTTTTGATACCCTTCAAAGACTAGAGACTTGTCAGATTCTATTAGTACAAGGCATCGATATTTTCCAAATAGCACAATCATGTTTAAGTCACAAAGCATTGAGATGTACATTAAGTTGAAACCAAGGGATTCAACAAGCATCATTTTATCCATGTGCCGATCCCTTGAGATTGCAACTCTACCTAGACCCAAAGACCTTGCTTTTACCAAAGGTCAAGAAAATGTGATGTGACTCTTGTCGATGGACGTAAGGTTGAGTCCATGAGAAGACTTCGATCACCAATCATATGATTAGTGCATCCGCTATCCATAATCCATTCAAGCACGAGGTGTCGAGCCTACAAGGCAGCTTAGGGATAGGCTTCACAAAGAGAAGTGTGAAGCATAAACATTTGACGAGCAAGTGGATTATGAAAGCTTAGATCCAAGTTAGGAATGATTTGATGTATGGCAAATGATTCAGGAACAAAATACATAGTTAGACCATTTGGGCATTTGATCTTGCGCCTACAAGATGTTTTAGGTCCCCGCAATAGCATCGACGCCTTTGATTTCGGTGAGACCATTCCCGCAAAAGAAAGTTAATTCTTCTTAACCACCCACATCTTCAGGGTGGCTTAGAAGCAATGAGTCTAAGTGCAGCATCTGAGAACTTCGGCTTTGGAGCCCTAGCAAATAGCCTTGCAGGAGAA
The DNA here is from genome assembly GCA_021605205.1 of Aegilops longissima. Classification (NCBI taxonomy): domain Eukaryota; kingdom Viridiplantae; phylum Streptophyta; class Magnoliopsida; order Poales; family Poaceae; genus Aegilops; species Aegilops longissima. The sequence goes on from CM038682.1 coordinate 559,623,118, forward strand.
GAATGATACTCATATGAATAAGCAGAAAAGTTCTTAGTTCTATGAATGTCGGGGGTTGGGTGCGACATATGCCAAAGGATGGCTTATCATGGTGGGGGCGAGTAGAACGTCGCTGGTGCCTGGAAACGGGATGAGGCAAAGGCATGCACGCCGGCTGATCTTACCCAGCTTCAGGGCTCTCCGTGGAGATAATACCCCTACTGCTACTCTGCGGGGTCTCCGCATGATCACTATGGCAAAGTGGGTACAAGGTTGCTCCTTGAGCTGTTCGAGGTGAGGAAGGAGAAGGGCTTGGCTAGCTCTTCTATCCTCTCTATGTGTGTCTAAAACTATTAGGGTCCAACCTCTTTCATGGGTGCCCCGGGGGGTTTATATAGGCCTACCCCCTAGGGGTACAATGGTAATCCGGATGGGCACAGGTCCCAGCCGTTTGTCTCTCTGGTCACCGTCTTCTCCGCCGACTGCTGGGGCCCGCCGACTAGTGGGCCCTGCCGACGGTCCAGCATGGGGCCGACAAGTTTTGTCCGCCGCAGCGGTCTTGCCGGCTGCGGATTATCAGCCGCCGCCTCTAATGATGCGGGCTTGGTCATGGGGTCATGGCAACAAAGCCGCCACCGACGGTCGATCATCGCTGCTATTCCTCGCCTTGTTCGGTTAATGGCGTCGGAGCCCATGGGAGGGCGGCTGACTTTGGGGCCGACTCCCAACAGGTCCGTTTTGTGGCGCTCTCGCTTCAGACTCCGCCGACAAAGCGGGTCCCGCTGTCTTGGGGTCGCAGACAGCCGTCGTGGACTCAGGGCGCTGCCCATGGGTCTGATGTCAGGGCCGGCATGGCAACAGTGTCGCGCCGGACGGAGATCTCCGTCAGTACGGCGCATTGTGGCCATGCCTGCCCGTAGTGAATGGGGCAAGGACGGGTCGCGCGGCGGCCGTACACCGTCCCGTTCGGAGTTGCGTAGACAGGAGGTGGTTGGAGTCGCGGGCCGACTCCCCATAGTCGGCTTCTCTGGAAGCTGCCAGTTGGGAGTCGGCTTATCTTGAAGTCGTCTCTAGGACTCGGCCGCGAAGGGCAGTCAGCGGCTCTGCCGCCGACTCTCAGAAGGCGGCTCTTCGTCTTGGGGTCTTGAAGGGCGCAGCCTGCCCCGATGTCTTGAAAGGTCCGGGGGCTCGGGTTTGCCTACCCGTGGCCCATTACTCCGACAGTAGTCCCCGAAGCTGGTGAGGCACCGAGGGCAACACGTCGAGGAGCCTCAACAGTTTCATCCCGTTGGTGGAAGGATCTGGTCCTTGCTTGCCGTCTCCCCCAGACCGACTAGCTGGAGTCGGACTTGCAGGAGGCCGTCTTGCTCCTCAAAAGGGTTTTTTGAAATTCGCAGCGGGAACCAGGCAGCGTGCCTGATAAGCTTCCCGGTGGCGGCCCGTTGCAGGCCCGTTGCGCGATGCCATGCGGCAGGGTCAGTCTGCACACCCACGCGCGTGACGAGACAGGCCATCAGGCGGGACCCGCCACTACCGCGCCTTGGGACGCGAACGGATCCGTTGCGGTCGTGCGGGCGGTTGTTCTCCGCCGTTATCGCGCGCAAAGAATTTCATGGGTTAAATCGTGGGGGGGGGTCGGGCGCAGATTAATCCCACGCCGCCCCATCGGCTTCTCAGCCCGTGAGCCTATAAGTAGGTGGGAGGAGGGGGGCGGCGAAGCACGCGCACCCATCTCCCTGCTTCCCCCGCTTCCTCTTGCTCCTTCCTCTCGCTTCTTCTTCTTCTTGCCGCCGTCGCACCGAACCACGCCACGCCGCGGAGATGAGCTCTTCATCCGCCGCTGCGCCTCCCGCCCCGCGCTCCGGCGTGTGGGACGGCTCCGAGGTGGACGACGACCACATCAAGTTCCTCCGCCAGACGCGCCGCATCCCCGACAAGAGCCTAGTGCGGACCCACGCCGCGCCGGCGGGTGAAATAGCGCCAGCACCGGAGGAGGGCGAGCGGGTCGTATTCCGCTCGCACCTCATGCGCGGCCTAGGGCTGCCGGCGAGCGGCTTCTTCCGCACCTTCCTGGAGTTCCACGGGCTCCAGCCGCACCACCTCACTCCGAATACGGTGGTGCTGTTGGCTGCCTTCGCCGCCTTGTGCGAGGGCTTCCTCGGCGTTCTCCCCACCATCGAGCTGTGGGGGGAATTCTTCCTGTCCAAGCTCGGCACGCACGTCGCCAACGTGCCGGCTCTGTGCGGGACCTTCATCGCGATGCGGAGGCCAGTGGGCGACAACCCTTTCCCCGCCATTCCACTGACCAAGTCGGTGAAGATGTGGCAGCGATCCTACTTCTACGTGAAGAACATCGCTCCAGAAGGCGATTGGGTCAATCTGCCGCCCTACGGAGTCGGCATGCTTTCGGGGAGGCTCCCCAGCTGGTCCCACCGGGCAAGGACACTAACTCCTGCCGGCGCCGCCACCGTCGCGCGACTCCGAGTGCTGACGCAGTCGGAGGGCTTGACCGGGGCCGACCTGCTGACCGCCTTCGTGGCGCGCCGAGTCGTCCCGCTCCAAGGCCGACCTCATATGATCTGTCAAATGAGCGGCCACCGGGACCCCAGTCGGATGTGCTCGAAGGACATGCCCCACGCGGAGGTGGCGGACACGGTGAACTTCCTGGCGAACTGCAATCTTATGGCGGATTGGCAGTTCGGCAAGGAGCCATACTCGCGCGCCAACCCCCCACCTGTGGTAAGTCATCTCTCTTCCTCTTCTGTTTTCTTTTTCAGCCGAATCCGACTCTGATTTTCTTTGGTTTTTTCGAGTCAGAACCCCCTCATGCAGCCCTCAGCCGGCACCACGGGGCCGGCCCGTTAGTTTGTCCCCGACCGGGCGGAGAGCGACGTCGACGACCCTGACTTGGGGGCGGCGGCGATGGAGGCCGACGCCGAAGGAGGAGGAGGAGGAGGAGGGGCTGACGACTTTAGGCCCTCGGCTACCTTCGCCGACTGGCCTGAGGATGACGGCGAGGGGGAAGTCGTCCCCCGCTGCCAACCGAAGGTCGGCCAGCCGGGCGCGAGTTCCTCCGCCGGCCTGGGTGGTCGAGGCGGCGCGAAGAAGCGCCGGGCCGGGCCGAGCTTGCCAGGCGGCCGGTCGAAGAAGTTCAGGGGGACGGCCGCCGCGACCCAGCGGGAAGAGGCGGTCAGAAGGCTAATCGCTCCGCAAGGAAGTGAAAAAGCCGCCGCTGGTCTCCGCGTAAGTGCTTCTGCTTTGTCTTCTTTTCTTCTGGTAAATCTTGTCCAAATCTTTTACATGTCTTCTTTGCATCAGGGCTCCCCTTACTTTAGAGATGGTCGCCGCCGCCTCCGTCATGGGGTCGGCAGAGACGTCCGCCAATACTCGGCGTATTGACCCTGCCGCCGACCTCCGGGAGGCGACGGAGCGAGACGCGCAGGAGAAGCGCGACGAGGAAGAAGCCGCCCGCCTGGAGAAGGCGGAGGCCGAGAAGGCGGCGGCTTCCGCCCAGAAGAAGCTGGAAGAGGCCGAAGCCGCCGTCGCGGCTAAGCGGCGGGCCGAGGAGGCCGCGCGCCTCCAATCGGCGTTGCTCGTCACCCCGCTAAGCTCCGCGCCGCCGCCGCCGGAGTTCACGGGGCAGACGGAGGGAGCCGGCAGCGGGTTCCCCGTCATGGAGAGGGAAGGCGGCGAGACCTCCATGCCGGGCACGGCCGCAGCCGCCGCCGCCGCCTCTGCCGCCGCCGCTCGAGAGCGCTGCGAGGTAAAAGCAGCGGACCGCCGGTGCCGCCGACTGAAGACGAGGCCGTGGCGAAGCTGCTCCTTCAAGTCGCCTCGCCAGCGCGCCGCCGTCTTGAGAAGGCGACTTCGGCGCCACGCCCCTTGGAGACCGGCGCCGCCAGCTCGGCCATCCCGGACGCCGAGGCGACAAGCGCCGCGCCCGTTGGGTGGGTGTGAGGAGGCGGCACAGGTCCGCTGAACCAGGCGCTTCTGGATGTCCAGGCTAAGCTGCGAGCCGAGGGCGACGCCATCCAGAACTGCACCAAGGCGCACCTGGCGTCGCGAACCGCCGTTCGGGTATGCTTCTTCTTTGAGTTTTTTCTTGTTCTTCTCTGTGGGGGCGCGCCAGCGCACCCACTGTGTGTAGTCCTCGAGTTTCGGGCCGGCTGCTGAGTAGGCGGCTCGGAACTCTATCTGGCGAGTTCCAAACATTTACCTTTGTCTGAAATGCTTATCACAGGAGTATCACAACCTCCGCGCCACTGCCTTCAACCGCAATGTTGAGGAGCTGGGCAAGCGGACTACCGACTTGTCGAGGAGCCGAGGTGAGTCTTCTTTCTTCTTCAAGCGAGGCGCCTTTGGCGCACCCGCTGGTCTGTAGTCCCCGAGATTCGGCCGATCACTGAGCGATCGGGCGGATCTTCCCAGCCACCTTCTTAGATGACGACTTAACGTCCTTTTTTCTTTTTATTCTTCAGAGGCCAACGCCACTCTCCGACGGCAGCTGGGCGTAGCCGACACCGCCTTGCGTGCCAAGGGGGAGGAGTGCAGCAAGCTCGCCGCAGAGCGCGACCTGCTGGCTACACAGCTGGCAGAGCAAATGGAGCTGCTTAAGAAGGCGCGGGACGAGGCGGAGAAGAGAGAGACCGCTCTCCTGGCCGAGTTCGAAAGCGAGCGCTCCTCCTGGACCGACAAGGAGGCGCAGCTGACCTCCGGCTTCCATGTAATTGAGGACATCATCGACGGTGAGTTTCTTTTACTTTCTTTCTTTGAGCCGCCGACTATAGGTCGTGCTGACTCCTGGTTTTTTGACTTGCTTCTATTCCATCTTGGAAGACTTCTTCCCCGGCCACACGCAGGCGGCCAATCAAGCCATCGAGGCTGATCGCGAGGCGCGGAGGGCAAATGGTGCGGAGATCGCTGTCAACGCCCCCCGGACCCTTGACGAGCAGCTTCTGAGCATCGAGGCTCGTCTGCGGCCGGCCCATCGGATGCCGCGCCGGCTTCAACGTGTTGGCGCCCAGGCGATCGCTGCCTTATGGCCAGACATGCCGGTTCTGCGCACTCCCAATCGGACTGCCGACTGGCTGGAGGTTGTGGCTGGCCGTCTTGAGGCCTGGAAGGGTTCCGCGGCCCGGGCTGGAGAGCGCCGGGCCTTGGAATTCGTCAAGGCATGGTATCCAGGTGTAACGCCCTCGATGCGGCTATATCTCCCACGTGTCGGGGCACGACTTAGAGGCATAACCGCATTGAAAGCAATGTCGCAAGTGAGGTAATCTTCACACAACCCATGTAATACATAAGGAAAGAGATACATAGTTGGCTTACGATGCCACTTCACACAAGACATAAATAAACATCCATCATTGAGTTCACACTCAAGGTCCGACTACGGAACCAAAATAAAAGAAGATACCCCAAATGCTACACGATCCCGATCGTCCCAACTAGGCTCCGCTGATCGATCATCGAGAAAAGACACATAGTAACGACCACGCCTCGTCGAACTCCCACTTGAGCTCGGTTGTATCACCTGCACCGCATCGTCGGCACTGCAACTGTTTTGGTAGAATCTGTGAGTCACGGGACTCAGCAATCTCACACCAGCGAGATCAAGACTATTTAAGCTTATAGGAAGGACAGAGTTGTAAGGTGGAGCTGCAGCAGCGACTAGCATATATGGTGGCTACATTCGCAAAAGAGAGCGAGAAGAGGAGCAAAGCACGGTCGTGAAGCTAGTAGCGATCAAGAAGTGATCCTGAACTACTTACGCCAAACATAACTCCAACACCGTGTTCACTTCCCGGACTCACGAGAAGAGACCATCACGTTACACACGCGTTGATGTGTATTTTAATTAAGGTCAACTTCGGTTTTCTACAACCGGACATTAACAAATTCCCATCTGCCTCATAACCATGGGCACGGCTTTGAAAGATATTACCTGCAGGGTGTCCCAACTTAGCCCATTATAAGCTCTCACGGTCAACGAAGGATATTCCTTCTACCGGAAGACCCGATCAATCTCGAATCCGGACTACAAGACATTTCGACAGCAATAAAACAAGACCAGCAAAGCCGCCCGACAGCCGACAAATCCCGATAGGAGATGCACATATCTCGCTCTCGTGGCACATCCGGATAAGTCAAGCTACGAGTAAAACCAAGCCTCGAGTTTCCCGTGGTGGCCCCACAGTTGCTCGGTTCGGGCCAAGACTCAAGGAGCACTGGTCCGGGGTTAAAATAAAGATGACCCTCGGCTCGCGAAAACCGGGGAAAAAGGCTTAGGTGGCAAATGGTAAAACCAATGTTGGGCCTTGCTTTGACGAGTCTTATTCAAAGGAACTGTCAAGGGGTCCCATAAATCACCCAACCGTAAGGAACACGAAATCAAGGAACATAACACCGGTATGACGGAAACTAGGTGGCAAGAGTGGAACAAAACACCGGGCATAAGGCTGAGCCTTCCACCCTTTACCAAGTATATAGATGCATTAATTATAGCAGATATATATTGTGATATCCCCAACAAGTAAACATGTTCCAAAAAGGAACAACATCTCCATGTTCCAACAAGGAACAAACTTCATCTTCACCGCAACTAGCAACGCTATAAGAGGGCTGAGCAAAGCGGTAACATAGCCAATCAATGGTTTGCTAGGAAAGGATGGTTAGGGCTGACATGGCAATATGGGTGGCATGATAAGCAAGTGATAGGCATCATAGCATAGGCATAGCAAAAGAGCGAGCATCTAGCATAGCAAAGATAGAAGTGATTTCGAGGGTATGGTCATCTTGCCTGCAAAGTTCTCAGAGTTGTCGAAAGCTTGATCCTCGTAAGCGTTCTCAACAGGTTCCTCGTTCACGTACTCGTCTCCCGGCTCTACCCAAAGCATACACACAAACAAAGGAACCACAATAAATCACGGTGCAATGCACAAGACACATGATGCAAAACATGACATGATATGCGAGATGTGATATGCAATGCGTATGCGCGCTCCGGAAAGAAAATGATGAACCAGGCATCAACTTGGCAAACCAAGTATGCCACTGGAAAGATGAGATGATTTCGGTTGAAATCGATATAAAGATCACCGGAATCGGATGCACGGTTTGCAAATCACAAGCAAAACAAGAATGTCACAAATCTGCCATTAACAGCATGATGCCACTTAGCAAGCAACAAGAAATTAAGCTACTGCACCCAAACGTACCAACAAAGTATATGGCAGTGATCTACTCAAGATGCTTGACAAAAGATGAACACTGAGCTACGGCTAAATCACATCATAACAGGTTCAAACAAGCATGGCAAAAGTGCACAAAATATCAGGCTGGACATGACAAAAACAGCATCAGGTAGCAATGTTCAGAGCAAGAAAACAACATGCTACAGGAACTTATAATAGCAAAACAAGGCATGGCATGAATCTACTCAAAGCATAGAACAAAAGTCCCTTACTGACCATAAGCCAAAAAGGAACAAAAAATATAGTAACACCCATGTCAATATCGCAAGTTTCGTTAACAGATTCAGCAACATGGCATGTCAAAAACAGATAACAAGTAGGCATGTTTAAGAGCTCAAAGCACTCACTACAGAGCCTTTCATGACAAACTAAGCATACATAAATCAAGAAGACATGGCATAGAATACATATATGGCAAGAACAACATCATAGCATACACGGATCAACCACAACAACTCTGGCAAAATTGAATAACATGTAAACAATCTGCCAGGAAACATTTGGTAGCAAAAGTAGAGCTCGATTGACTCAAGCTATGGCACTCCATAATTGCAAACAAAGGCATGGATGGATAGAGCATAACCATATGTTCAAAACATCCTTACTGAAGTATCTCAAAATATGCATAGATCTCTCGGTAGCATCAAGTTAACATGGCATCAAAATATCAGCAAAACAGAGCTGAAATCAGCAACATCAGGACACCTACTTTGCATGCTTGTGCTAGTCACCACATAGATCAAAAAAATACATGGCATACACCCCTGGAAAGATGGCATGGCATATTACAAAACACATGTAGGACTCAAATTCATAGGGTGCACACATCAATCATAGCAAAAATAACAAAAGTGCATGTTCTGTTAAGAAACAGAAACTAACATCACATAGCCCTTTTCTAACAGCATTTCGGGCATCAAGATGAGCTCAAATGAAAATGATGCAATGAGATGAAATGATCTACTCTTCGAGGCGAACAATTTGACATATTACACGCGCAAAACGGAGCAACGATGACAGAGTTATGACGCGTTGAAAATGCCACGAAATAATCACCGGATGAAAAACTTAGACGAATTTGAGGGGGAGAAAGTCAACCCAGAGATAGATCGGGATCCGGCCCGATCGGATCGAGGAGCTCCGGCGGCGGCTCGCCGGATCCAGCAAGGGACGGGACGGCGGCCGGATGGGGCCGGCCGGATCCGGGCGGGAGGCCGGGCGGCGCGGAGGAGGTGGCGCTGGCGGCGGTGGCATGCACAAGTGCCGGGCGATGTCCGGCGGCGCGGCAGTTTCGTCCGGGCGCGAGGTAGGGGAAGGCTAGGGGTGATCCGGATTTGGAATGGGGGTTGTATAAATAGGCATAGAGGGAGCTAGGAGAGTCCAAATGAGGTGTAGTTTTCGCCCACACGTTCGTGATCGAACGACGGAGAGCATGGAAGTGACTTAGATGGGTTATTGGACTATTTTGAAGGGGTGTTGGGCTGCAACTTAAAAGAGGCCTTTGTGAGAGTGCGGTTAACCGTTGGAGTACCAAACGAGCTCCAAATGAACCGAAACTTGACCGGTGGTCTACCGGTGGTATACCAAGGCCACTTGACAAACCTCGGTCCATTCCGAGAAAGTTTAGTACCGCCACGGAAAAACGTAAAAGGGCCGCCGGGGACATAGGAGTGCCGGATTGCAAAAGCGGACAACGGAAAAATGCTCGAATCATGAGACGAACACGTATGCAAATGCGATGCACATGATGACATGATATAAAATGCATGACATGGACAAAATGCAAAATGAAGAAAACCCAACCACGGAGGGAATATCATATCACAATGCCGAAAATGGCAAGAGTTGGAGTTACAAATATGGAAAGTTACATCCGGGGTGTTACAACACTCCACCACTACAAGAGGATCTCGTCTCGAGATCTAGGACTGAAAGAACTCCGGATATTCGAACGGAGGTGATCCTCGCGCTCCTGTGTGGCTTCTCGGTCGGAATGGTGTGACCACTTCACTTTCAGGAATTTGATTGACTTGTTGCGAGTCTTGCGCTCGGTTTCTTCAAGAATAGCAATGGGGTGCTCATGATAAGAGAGATCTTCTTGAAGGTCAATTTCTTCGAAGTTGATAGTGCGTTCAGGAGTCTTGAAGCACTTGCGAAGCTGTGACACGTGAAACACATCGCACGTTTGCAAAGTTGGATGGAAGCTCAAGTTGATAGGCGAGATCGCCTCTTTTGCCAATGATCTTGAAAGGACCCACGTATCTAGGGGCAAGCTTCCTTTGATACCGGGCGGCGAGTGCCTTTCATTGAGAGACGGAGGTAGACATGGTCTCCGATTTCAAAAGCCACATCACGGTGCTTATCATCATAATAGCTCTTCGGCGCGATTATGCGGCTTTGAGATTCTCACGAATGACTTTGCACATTTCTTCGCTACGTGATCAAGTCGTTGCCAAGAAGTTGGCGTTCACCTGTCTCTGACCAATTGAGAGGAGTACGGCACTTTCTGCCATAGAGAATTTCGAATGGGGCCTTGCCCGAACTCGCTTGGAAGCTGTTGTTGTAGGAGAACTCGGCATATGGAAGACAATCTTCCCACTTCATACCGAAAGAAATGACACAAGCCCTGAGCATATCTTCAAGGATTTGATTCACTCGCCGACTTGGCCACTTGTTTGAGGATGAAAAGCTATCTTTGAAACGAATGTTGGTGCCCATGGCCTTCTCAAAAGAATCCCAAAACTTGGAGGTAAAGATGCTACCACGGTCTCAAGAGATCACTTGTGGAATGCCGTGCAAGGAGACAATCTCGAGGTGTATAGCTCGCCAACCGAGCTCTGTGATGGATTCTTTGATAGGAAGAAAATGAGCCACTTTAGTAAGCTTGTCAATGACAACAAAGATAGCATCATTTCCACGCTTGGACTTAGGAAAACCAGTCACGAAGTCCATTTCAATATGATCAAACTTCCATTCGGAATAGCAAGAGGTTGGAGGAGACCAGCTGGTCTTTGGTGTTCTGCTTTCACTCTTCTGCAGACATCACCCTCATTCACGAATTGAGCAATTTCCGCTTCATTCGAGTCCACCAATATGATTGCTTGAGGTCATGGTACATCTTCGCACTTCCGGATGAATGGATAGAAGCGAATTGTGAGCCTCGCTCATAATGACTTTACGTAGATCACCCTTTGGAACCACAATCCGTCCTCGAAGAAAAGAGTATCTTTGTCATCAACGTGGAAGCACTTGTACTTGGAAATGCCCTTGTCGATACCACGCTTCACCTTTTTCACCATGGCATCCAGGAGTTGAGCCTCACGAATCTGATCTTCCAAAGTAGGAGAGACTATGAGGTTGGCAAGAAAGCCTTGAGGAACAACTTGAAGATTCAGCTTGCGGAAAGCTTCACGAGATCCGGTTGGAAGGGCTTGAGGATTAAACTATTGCAAGAAGCCTTCCTTCTCAAAGCATCTGCAATGACATTGGCCTTGCCCGAGTATATTCAATACTTGGGTTGTACTCTTGAATCATTTCACCCATCGAGTCTGCACGAGGTTGAGGTTGGGTTGAGTGAAGATATACTTGAGACTCTTGTGATCGGTGAAAATGTCCACTTTCCTTCCCAACAAGAGATGTCTCCATGTTATCAATGCATGGACAACGCCGCCAACTCAAGATCGTGAGTGGGGTAGTTCTTTTCGTTGAGCTTCAATGGCGAGAGGTATAGGCCACAACTCTCTTCTCTTGCATTAACACAGCACCGAGACCTTGAAGAGAAGCATCACGTAAAACTTCAATGGCTTGGATTCATCAGAGGAGTCAAGACAGAGCTGTGACGAGTTTCTCTTTGAGAGTATTGAAAGCAACGTCACACTCGGGAGACCGGACATACTTCACATGCTTCGGAGGAGGTTGGAAAGAGGCTTTGCAATCTTGGAGAAGTTCTCAACGAATCTTCGCAATAGCTTGCAAGACCAAGAAAATCATGGAGCTGCTTGACATTCGAGGAGGTTCCCAATTCACAATTGCGGACACCTTCTCGGATTAACAGCGATGCCCTTGGCGGAGATGATATGACCAAGATAAAGCACTTCATCAAGCCAAAATTCACATTTGGAGAACTTCAGCATAGAATTGATACTCTCGAGCTTGTCTAGCACCAATCGCAAATGTTTGGCATGATCCTTCTTATTCTTGGAGAAGACCAAAATATCATCAAGATAGACCAAGACGAATTCATTGGTGTAGGGGTTGAAGATGAAGTTCATCATCCGAGAGAATGTTGGAGGAGCATTGACAAGGCCGAAAGACATGATAGTATATTCATAAGAACCAAAGCTTGTTCTGAATGCTGTCTTGGGAATATCTTGTTCACGAATGCGAATCTGATGATAACCCATACGAAGGTCAAGCTTGGAGAACACTTTAGCACCTTTGAGTTGCTCGAAAAGCTCATTGATGTTGGGAAGTGGATACTTGTTCTTGATTGTCTTCTTATTCAATGGGCGGTAATCGACGCAAAGTCGGTCCGTGCCATCCTTCTTCTGGACAAAAAGAACACCACAACCCCAAGGAGATGAACTCGGTCTGATCAAACCCAGACGCTCTTGTTCATCGAGTTGCTTCTTCAATTCCTTCAACTCATCAGGTCCAAGCTTGTATGGACGCTTGCAAACGGGTTCAATGCCGGGCTCAAGATCGATAACTAACTCAAGCGGCGATGAGGAGGCATTCCCGAAGCTCTTCGGAAAGACATCTTGGTACTCACAAACGATCGGAATCGAGAGATAGCATCCAATTCGCCCTTCTCATTGAGAGAAAACAACCAATGGTTTCATCACGAAGCGCATAGATGATCACATCATTAGAAGAGTGAGTCAATTGAATTTCCCTGGCAGCACAATCAAGCTGAGCTTTGTGCTGATAAAGCCAGTCCATTCCGAGAATAAGATCAATATCCGAGTCACCAAGGACAATTGGTTTAGCCAGAAATCTATAATCGCCCATCTTGATAGAAACATCCGGAACCACCAAACTGGAGCTCAACCGTTTACCCGGAGAAATGACATCCATGGGTTTACCCAAATGAGAAGAAGTGAATTCATGCTTGGCAAAAAACGGTCTTGACATGAAACAATGCGATGCACCAGTATCAAATAAAACTTTTGCAGGAATATCATTAACTGAGAGATTACCCATTATCACATCAGAAGATTCCTCCGCTTGAGCTGCATTCATCATATTGACCTTGGCATGCTTTGGATTATGCTTGACCACTGCATTGCTGGAAGATTTCACAGGAGGAGGAGGCGGAAGGCGCCTTTGGTTGAAGCACTTGTTCGCATAGTGACCTTCTGCGACACTTGTTGCAAGTCACCTCACGAGAGCGGACGGTGGTAAGGAGCACTTGACCTTGGAGCTTGAGAATTAGACTTTTTCTGATAGCTTGGGTTGGGCGGGTGGGAAGATCCACGACCACCTGAGTTCTTCTGCTGATAAGGCTGATGGAACGGAGGAGGAGGAAGGTAGAACTTCTGCTGCTTAGCTGCCACTTGAGAGGAAGAAGAAGACTGAACTGCATCCCTGATTCTTTTCTTAGAAGCCTCACATTTGAGCTGGGCAGCTTCTTGCTTCATGCCATGTTGTAGAATTCATCATACTTTTCTCGCTCAAAAGCACAAGAGCTAATTGCAGATCTTCTCTGAGACCACCCCTGAATTGATAGATCATACTCTTTTCATCGTGGACGCCTTGCTTAGCAAAGCGAAGCGAGTTTACGGAACTGGATATTGTATTGATACACGACATGTTGCCTTGCTTGAGATTGCGGAACTCCTCACGCTTGCTCTCAACAACACTTTTCGAATGTGGTGAGCTCAAATCTCGGCGGAACTCATCCCGAGTAATGACACGACCTCCTCTGGAATCTTTGTATTGTCGGTACCACTCAACAGCTTGGTCCTTGAGTTGAAACGATGCAAACTTGACAAAGTCCTCAGTCCGACATTGCTACATTCAAAATGCTTGCAGATGTCCACAAGCCAATCGTCGGCGTATGTGGCCTCGACACGTAAACTGAAAGACTTGGCTGATTAGCGAGGAACCGATCGAGAGTAGCAAAGTGCGGCTGGTTGTTGCCTTGACCTTGATTTCCTTGATTGCCTTGCCCTTGAGTGCGCTCTTGCAAGAGCTGCAAAATCATCTCGAGCATTGGCATTGGTGGCTGCCATGATAGCTTGCCGGGCCTCCGGAGGCGGAGGTGGAGGTGGAGGTTCGACCGATTCCCATCATTCCGCTCCGGATTCGGCGTTGGCGGAGCCATCTGAAGAGGGTGACATCCGTTAGCACTTTGATAGACAAATAGTCAAGTTGAATCAACGGATAGAAATTGCAACATATAGTCTTCACAATAAACATTCGAACAAGGATGAACGAATGAATTCCAAAGTTAACATCACACGTCCATTAAGGTGAGAAGCCACTTGATAAAGGTATGAAAACACCATCTGCCTTAGAAACAACTCGAATATCACAACTGAAAACAAAAGATTGGCTTCTAGAATAAGCCGGAACAAACACATGATAGAGATTTCGCCCAAAGTGTTCGTGGTGGGGCCCACACGGCACGACGAGAGCGGACGTCACGAATGACAAACAAGACGTCCCGAATCAGCATAGCCAAGGATTCTTTAAGACGCCTCGCGACCATCAGTAAATCGACCGTGAATGGGCGGACCACTAGACGTTGAACCCCAATCTCAAATCATACATCCGCCGGAAAGATATCCCGTAAGCTACTAGAATTCCACCTATAAACTCCCAAACTTTCTAGTTATGCAATCTGGTGTTGGGGATACAGGGACACAAAATATATCACCCAAACTAACAATACCTAGATCCACCAGTATCCATCCGTCAACACATAACCAAGAAATCCTCGAAATCGTGTACCTCGACCTTCAAAAGCATCCGTTATACAAGTCATGGCAATACTCCCGAGCTCGCCCGAAGATCGGGTTATCGGGTTATCTCACCAACAACTGCACAAAAGAGATTTCGATGTCGGCAAAACTCGGGTATTCCAGAATCGCAACGATAAAATTGTGACGACAACACCTCGGAGCTCAACTCCCGGGACACCGCCACAACCCCTAAATGTCGAGGCACCAAGAACAATGTTCTCGTCACAAAACCATCGGAACGATCCCAAGATACCGCGTGATCCTAAAAATTTTTAGTGAAATTTGAGGAGAGGAGAGTCAAAACTTCTCGTCAGAGACCTCACAGAGCGGCAGAAGGGACTGGGGAGTAAAAGAATCCTACTCTCGATATATATAATCCTAAGACTCAAAACATTTTCCGTTCTAGACTCAACAACGCCAAACAAACAATCAAGTAGGGGCTCCTAAGTCGGGAAGGCTCGATTACCAACTTGTAACGCCTCGATGCGGCTATATCTCCCACGTGTCGGGCACGACTTAGAGGCATAACCGCATTGAAAGCAATGTCGCAAGTGAGGTAATCTTCACACAACCCATGTAATACATAAGGAAAGAGATACATAGTTGGCTTACAATGCCACTTCACACAATACATAAATAAACATCCATCATTCAGTTATACTCAAGGTCCGACTACGGAACCAAAATAAAAGAAGATACCCCAAATGCTACACGATCCCGATCGTCCCAACTGGCTCCACCATCGATCATCGGGAAAAGACACATAGTAACGACCACGTTCCTCGTCGAACTCCCACTTGAGCTCGGTTGTATCACCTGACCGCATCGCCGGCACCTGCAACTGTTTTGGTAGAATCTGTGAGTCACGGGGACTCAGCAATCTCACACCCGCGAGATCAAGACTATTTAAGCTTATAGGAAGGACAGAGTTGTAAGGTGGAGCTGCAGCAAGCGACTAGCATATATGGTGGCTACATTCGCAAAAGAGAGCGAGAAGAGGAGCAAAGCACGGTCGTGAAGCTAGTAGCGATCAAGAAGTGATCCTGAACTACTTACGCCAAACATAACTCCAACACCGTGTTCACTTCCCGGACTCCGAGAAGAGACCATCACGGTTACACACGCGTTGATGTGTATTTTAATTAAGGTCAACTTCGGTTTTCTACAACCGACATTAACAAATTCCCATCTGCCTCATAACCGCAGCACGGCTTTGAAAGATATTACCTGCAGGGTGTCCCAACTTAGCCCATTATAAGCTCTCACGGTCAACGAAGGATATTCCTTCTACCGGAAGACCCGATCAATCTCGAATCCCGGACTACAAGACATTTCGACAAAGAATAAAACAAGACCAGCAAAAGCCGCCCGATTGTGCCGACAAATCCCGATAGGAGCTGCACATATCTCGTTCTCGTGGCACATCCGGATAAGTCAAGCTACGAGTAAAACCAAGCCTCGAGTTTCCCGTGGTGGCCCCAAGAGGTTGCTCGGTTCGGGCCAACACTCGAAGGAGCACCGGTCCGGGGTAAATAAAGATGACCCTCGGCTCGCGAAACCCGGGGAAAAAGGCTTAGGTGGCAAATGGTAAAACCAATGTTGGGCCTTGCTGGGCGAGTCTTATTCAAAGCGAACTGTCAAGGGGTCCCATAAATCACCCAACCGTAAGGAACGCGAAATCAAGGAACATAACACCGGTATGACGGAAACTAGGTGGCAAGAGTGGAACAAAACACTGGGCATAAGGCCGAGCCTTCCACCCTTTACCAAGTATATAGATGCATTAATTATAGCAGATATATATTGTGATATCCCCAACAAGTAAACATGTTCCAAAAAGGAACAACATCTCCATGTTCCAACAAGGAACAAACTTCATCTTCACCGCAACTAGCAACGCTATAAGAGGGCTGAGCAAAGCGGTAACATAGCCAATCAACGGTTTGCTAGGAAAGGATGGTTAGGGCTGACATGGCAATATGGGTGGCATGATAAGCAAGTGATAGGCATCGTAGCATAGGCATAGCAAAAGAGCGAGCATCTAGCATAGCAAAGATAGAAGTGATTTCAAGGGTATGGTCATCTTGCTCAAAGTTCTCGAGTTGTCGAAAGCTTGATCCTCGTAAGCGTTCTCAACAGGTTCCTCGCTCACGTACTCGTCTCCGGCTCTACCCAAAGCAAGAACACAAACAAAGGAACCACAATAAATCACGGTGCAATGCACAAGCAACATGATGCAAAACATGACATGATATGCGAGATGTGATATGCAATGCGTATCGCGCGCTCCGAAAGGAAAATGATGAACCAGGCATCAACTTGGCAAACCAAGTATGCCACTGAAAGATGAGATGATTTCGGTTGAAATCGATATAAAGATCACCGAATCGGATGCACGGTTTGCAAATGACAAGCAAAACAAGAATGGCACAAATCTGCCATTAACAAATGATGCCACTTAGCAAGCAACAAGAAATTAAGCTACTGCACCCAAACGTACCAACAAAGTATATGGCAGTGATCTACTCAAGATGCTTGACAAAAGATGAACACTGAGCTACGCTAAATCACATCATAACAGGTTCAAACAAGCATGGCAAAAGTGCACAAAATATCGAGTGACATAACAAAAACAGCATCGGTAGCAATGTTCAGAGCAAGAAAACAACATGCTACAGGAACTTATAATAGCAAAACAAGGCATGGCATGAATCTACTCAAAGCATAGAACAAAAGTCCCTTACTGACCATAAGCCAAAAGGATCAGAAAATATAGTAACACCCATGTCAATATCGCAAGTTTCAGTTAACAGATTCAGAACATGGCATGTCAAAACAGATAACAAGTAGGCATGTTTAAGAGCTCAAAGCACTCACTACAGAGCCTTTCATGATAAACTAAGCATACATACATCAAGAAGACATGGCATAGAAGACATACATGGCAAGAACAACATCATAGCATACACGGATCAACCACAACAACCTTGGCAAAATTGAATAACATGTAAACAATCTGCCAGAAACATTTGATAGCAAAAGTAGAGCTCGATTGACTCAAGCTATGGCACTCCATAATTGCAAACAAAGGCATGGATGGATAGAGCAGAACCATATGTTCAAAACATCCTTACTGAAGTATCTCAAAATATGCATGGATCTCTCGGTAGCATCAAGTTAACATGGCATCAAAATATCAAGAAAACAGAGCTGAAATCAGCAACATCAGGACACCTACTTTGCATGCTTGTGCTAGTCACCACATAGATCACAAAAATACATGGCATACACCCTGGAAAGATGGCATGGCATATTACAAAACACATGTAGGACTCAAATTCATAGGGTGCACACATCAATCATAGCAAAAATAACAAAAGTGCATGTTCTGTTAAGAAAGCGAAACTAACATCACATAGCCCTCTTCTAACAGCATTTAGGGCATCAAGATGAGCTCAAATGAAAATGATGCAATGAGATGAAATGATCTACTCTTCGAGACGAACATTTTGACATATTACACGCGCAAAACGGAGCAACGATGACAGAGTTATGACGCGTTGAAAATGCCACGAAATAATCACCGGATGAAAAACTTAGACGAATTTGAGGGGGAGAAAGTCAACCCAGAGATAGATCGGGATCCGGCCCGATCGGATCGAGGAGCTCCGGCGGCGGCTCGCCGGATCCGCGGCGGGGACGGCGCGGCCGGGATAGGGGCCGGCCGGATCCGGGCGGGAGGCAGCGGCGCGAGGAGGAGGTGGCCATGGAGGAGGTGGCGCCCAAGGGCGGTGGTCACTGGGGCGGACGTGTCCGGGCGGCGCAACAGTTTCGTCTGGCGCGAGGTAGGGGGAAGGCTAGGGGTGATCCGGATTTGGAATGGGGTTGTATAAATAGGCATAGAGGGAGCTAGGAGAGTCCAAATGAGGTGTAGTTTTACGCCCTACGATCGTGATCGAACGACGGAGAGCATGGAAGTGACTTAGATGGGTTATTGGACTATTTTGAAGGGGTGTTGGGCTGCAACTTAAAAGAGGCCTTTGTGAGAGTGCGGTTAACCGTTGGAGTACCAAACGAGCTCCAAATGAACCGAAACTTGACCGGTGGTCTACCGGTGGTATACCAAGGCCACTTGACAAACCTCGGTCCATTCCGAGAAAGTTTAGTACCCGCTCACGGAAAAACGTAAAAGGGGCCACCGGGGGACATAGGAGTGCCGGATTGCAAAACGGACAACGGGAAAAATGCTCGGAATCATGAGACGAACACGTATGCAAATGCGATGCACATAATGACATGATGTAAAATGCATGACATGGACAAAATGCAAAATGAAGAGAAACCCAACCACGGAGGGAATATCATATCACAATGCCAAAAATGGCAAGAGTTGGAGTTACAAATATGGAAAGTTACATCCGGGGTGTTACACCAGGGCTGGATCTGGACCGGCTGGCCGCGTTCCGGTCAGAGGCCTAGGCGGAGCTGCTGGGTGCGGAAGATGCCCTTGTCAAGCTTGCGGCGGCGATCACCGACTACACGGACACCATCATCTTTGTCCCCGGCGGCCGAGGATCGGCGGGAGGCGCCACCGAGTGGTTCGGGATGAACCCAGATATATGACGAGGACTCGGCGGAGGTGATCGGCTCCAAACGCCGAGGAGGAAGGCGAGGCGGAGGACAGAGATGAGATGGAGGCGCCAAAGACGGAGCGGGCGACCAGCCTCACTTCGACCAAGCCCTCGAAGAATGAGCAAGGCCCGTCTGGGCGGCTGCCGCCGAGAGATGATCAAGCCGAGATCGTCCCACCCGGCCGCCTCGGCGCTCGACACCGCTGCCTCCTCCGGCCCTCCGAACCCGTCTGCCACTTCCTAGGCTGCCGCCTTGCCTTTATTTTATCTGCTTTGATAGTCTTTGAAAAACTTGTTAATTACAATTCCACCCATGGGTGTATTTTGAACTTCTGCAAAGATTGGCCGAGGGCCTATGCTGTGTAAATATTATCCTAATTCTATCTTTCCTTGCACATTGCTCCTATGGCTTTTTCCTTTGCCGCCTCCCTTAGTTGCCGCCACGCCAGCTTGGACAACCGCTCTACGGACTGCCGTTTGGATCAAGTGCTTGGCTACTCTTGGGAAGGCAAGTACTTGCCATTTTTTAGAGTCTTTTTAACAAGTTAGATAGAAAGCGGCAAGCCGACTACTCAAGAGTCGGCTTTGCAAAGAAAAGCTGGAAGACGGCTTAAGCTATGTTTATGCTTTAGGTCCTTAGCCGTTTTTCATGTGGGCGCCCATTCTTCCTTACTCCTGCCCACCAACAGTCGCTCTGCGAACTGTGGCTTCTGACAGGAGACGGCTTAGGCACCATACATTACTTGTCCGACTGCAGGAAGCATTTCATAGCGCAAGGCGGCAAGTCCCCAGGCCGACTAGTCGAACCTGTTGCCAAGCGGCATAACAAAGAGTAACATACTCGAAGGCATAATTCTTATCATACAGATAACAGAAAAGGGCAGTCCCCGAGCTCGTCTCGGGGGGCCCGAAGTCTCGATACTTCAACACAAAAGGTAGCGTGGTACATATTTGCATCAATCAGTAAAATCTTCGGAGAAGATTCGCATTCCATGGCCGCTCCGCTCTTTGCCGGAGTCGTCCCTCTTGCGTGCTTTCGGGGCTTCGAGTGTCGATCGGTAGTAGGAGTCGTTGCTCAAAGACTTTGTCGATAATGAAGGGCCTTCCCAAGGTGCCGCGACTTGTGCTGGCCGATCGTCATTGGATCAGCGGAGCACAAGGTCGCCTCTTGGAAAGATCTCGGCTTGACCTTCTGTTGTAGTAGCGGCGAGCTTTGTCGGTAGATGCCGGACCGGCCGAGTGCCAACAACCGCCCTCTTCTAGCAGATCGACGCCGCCTTGACGTGCTTCTTCTTCTTCCTCGGTGTACATGGTGACTCGCGAGGACTCGAACTCTATGTCCGTTGGGATGACGGCTTCAAAGACCGTGAGACGAGGAAGAAGGGTGTGAAGCCGGTTGACTTGTTTGGAGTCGTCGCAAAACTCGGAGGACGGTGGCAACTCCTCAAGCCAACAATCGACCGAACGCTCCAAAGGGTTCGACCAGTTGAGGCTTGATGCCGCATGTGATGAGGCCGTTTGCTCACTCCACCGCCGCTTGATCATGGATGGGCAACGGACGCTAAGTCCGGGCCGGATGCCTTTGCGCCACGCAGAAACGGGCCAGGCGCCTTTGGCAAAATTTGTGCCATTGTCGATGATGATGCTTGTGTGGTACGCCGCATCGAAGTCGTGATGTCGGCGATGAAAGTCACCGCAGTTGGACCATTCAACTTCTTGATGGGCTTTACTTATCCACTTGGTGAACTTGTCCACCACGACAAGTAAATGAGTCAGGCCACCTCGTGCTCGCTTTGAATGGTCCTACCATGTCCAGGCCCCAAACAGCAAAGGGCCAGCGCCGATAGTCTTGAGTGCGGAAGCCGGGCTGATACGGCTTGGAGCGGAACATCCGCACCCTTGCATTTTTGCACTAATTCCTTGGCCTCTTCTAGGGCAGTTGGCCGAAGAAACCGTGTCGAAAGGCTTTGGCGGCGAAGTGCTCTTGAGGCCGCATGGTGACCGTGACTCGCCTTGATGAATGTCTTCGAATCGCTGGCCTTGCTCCGGCTCGACGCAACACCGGTAGACACCAACGCCGCTTTGACCAGCTCTCTGCTGACTATGGTGTAGGCTGCCGCTCGGCGTTGTACTTGCCGAGCCAAGATTTCATCGGTTGGTAGCTCTCTCACTAGAACTTCGGGATGGGCTTGGCCCATGAGGGTGCTGCTATTTCTTCAACTGTCAAGATCGCTACTTGGATGAGGGCGGCTGGCTGGGAGGCGGCGGGCTGGAGTCCGCGACCGCTTGTCGGGTTGATGAAGTCCCCGGCCGACCGGGCAGTCCCGGCCGAGCTCGAGTCTCGCAATGGTTGCTGCAGTCCGGGCCGGTTCAAGTCCCCAGCCGCTTCGATCCGCGCTTTCTTGGAGCCATCTGTAAGAATTCTTGTGCCGTCTGCTAAGGCTTTGGAGTCGGACCCGACTTCTTCAGGGGGAGCTGGCACAAAAATTGAATCTGATTCTGGTGAAGGCTTGACAGACGGCTTGAGGAGGCGCTGAAGGGCGACACCGGATGGTATTGCCTGGCGGGTGGAGCTGATTCGTGCTAGGGTGTCTGCTTGGTCGTTGTCATTTCTTGGCACGTGAAGGAACTTGCAGCCCTCAAAATATCCACTGAGTTGTTGTACCAAGAAACGGTAGCTCGCCATGTATGCATCTTTGGCGTCCCAATCGCCAGATGACTGCTGGACCACCAAGTCGGAGTCGCCATAACACAGGATCTGGCGAATGCCAAGTTCTTTGGCAAGCCGGAGCCCGTGAATGAGCGCCTCGTATTCGGCGACGTTGTTGGAGGCGGCGAAATGGATCTGCAGCGCATACTTGATCTTTGTCGCCTTTAGGGAAGTGAGGACAACGCCGCTCCCAAGCCGTGTGCATTTTGATCCATCAAAATGCATCCGCCAATGGTGGAGTCGGGCGCTAGCGGTAGTATCGGGTCTCACCCGGTCGACGAGGAAGTCGGCCAAAGGCTTGCGACTTGATGGCGGTAAAGGGGCTGGTAATAGATGGTGTAGGGGCCAGCTCTATGGCCCATTTGGCCACTCGCCGAAGCGCCTCGGCCCGATGATCTCGGCTAGTGGGCTGTGCAAACCACAAAGATCGATGCTCTTGAAAGTAAGGCTTCAACTTCTTGGCGGCAAAGTGCACGCAGTAGCACATCTTCGGTATTGGGGGTAGTTCTGCTTGGAGGTTGACAAGATTTTACTCGGGTAATATACTGGTCTCGGACAGTAGCGCCTTGCCTTCCTCCTTGCGCCAACTACAATGATCAGGCCGACTACCCGGATGGTGGCGGCAATGTACAGGAGCATGGGCTCTTTGGGAGTCGGGGCCGCCAACACGGGGGGAGTAGTCAGCATTTTCTTCAACTGGAGAAAAGCTTCATCCGCCTTGTGGTTCCATTCGAAGAAGGTGGTCTTCTTCATGAGCTGGTATAAAGGAGAGCTTTCTCCAAACGATCGATGAATCGACCGATGGACGCCAAGCAGCCGTGAACTTTTGCACATCTAGCGATCGGTGGGTTACTTCCATCCTCTCTATGGCCTCTATCTTCACGTGGTTGCACTTATGCGCGCTCAGAGACCGAAGCCAAGGAGTTGGCCGGCCGGTACTCAAGACGCACTTTTCGTGGTTGAGCATGATCTGAATCGGCGCAGTTCTCGAAGGTCTCCTTGAGGTCTTCCAAAGTTGTTCCTTGCTTTTCCGCCTTCACCACCACATCGCCCACGAGACGCATGCTTCGCCGAGCTGCTTGAGGAGGCACTTCGCATGCAACGCCGAAAGGTGGTGCCGCATTCCTTAAGCCAATGTCATGGTCGCAGTAGCGTAAGGCTCCAAACGGCGGATGAAGGCGGTCTTCATCATCACCGGGTTCAAATTTTGATCTCGGTGATATCCTAAATATGCATCTAAGAAGCTCAACAGCTCGTGATCGGGCTGTGGAGTCTATCACCGATCGATTCTAGGCAGAGCTTAACGGGTCCTTGGGGCAAGCTTTGTTGAGGCTTGTGTAGTCAATACACATCCGCCACGCTTGTTCTTCTTCGATATCAGGACCGGTTTGCTAACCATTCGGAAAGAACACTTCCATGATGAAACCGCTGCTAGGAGCCGGGCTATTTCTTCTCCAACAACTCTTCTCTTCTCTTGGCGGCAAAGGGCGCAAGGGCTGCTCGACGGACTTCACATCGATCGACATGTAACTTGTGCTCGGCGAATTCCGCTTGTACACCTGCATGTCTTTAGGGACCATGCGAAAATGTCCCGATTCTTACCGAGGAAATCGATGAGCTCGCCTTCCTATTTGCTGTCAAGGTTTGCACCTCGACAGCAGCCTCTCCGGTGCTCCGGGTCCAAGGGTATCTTCTTCGCTTTTGGCCGGCTTGAACGAGCCTCGCTTCCGACTCCTTGGGGTTGGGCGATATTTCGGCTGCTCGCGCCATCGCCACAACCCGATCAAGAAGCCGCTTCGGCTGCGATCACCGAGGACTCGGCTAGCCGATCGCTTTCACCGCACAAGCGGACGCCTTTCAGTAGTCGCCGGCTACGGTCGAGAATCCCCTTGGAGCTCGGCATCTTCATCTTGAGG
The DNA here is from genome assembly GCA_021605205.1 of Aegilops longissima. Taxonomy (NCBI): domain Eukaryota; kingdom Viridiplantae; phylum Streptophyta; class Magnoliopsida; order Poales; family Poaceae; genus Aegilops; species Aegilops longissima. The sequence continues at coordinate 559,646,572 of CM038682.1, forward strand.
TAGGCGTAGTGGGGGACCGCCATGAACTTGGCCAAAGCAGGTCGGCCAAGCAGAGCGCCAAACTGGCTCTCGGCGGAAATGATCTTTGTCCCCAAAGAGGACGTCTATCAGGATCTTGCCGATCGGTGAGCAGGAAAGGCCAGGTACAATGTCGTGGAACACAGTCCGGCTGCTCTGAAGCTGTCTTTGCTTGATTCCTAACTTCTCCATCGTGTCCTTGTACAGGATGTTGATGATGCTGCCTCCGTCTATCAGCACTCGTGAGAAGCGAGCGGCCGCCTATCCGTGGCAAGGGTGGCTCCCAATATCAGGGCGTAGGAGCCCGGATTCGGCATCACCTCTAGGTGATCAGCTCTGCTCCAACTGATAGGCTTCTCGGACCAGTGCATGAACTCTGGAGCATCTGATGCTACTGCATTCACTTCTTGCTGCTGCAGCCGCCTACTGTGTCGGTCGTCGGCCACAATGGTGAACACTACATAAGCTCCATGCTCTTCTGGGTACTCGTCTTGCACGGCGCCGACCGGCTCGACAGCCGGGCTTTGAAAGCGGCGGTGGAGGCGGCGCCCAACAGCGGGGAGGTAGAGGTCGCTCCCTTGGCGATCCAAGTGAGCCGGACACTTCCGGTGGTGTGGTTTGACGGCTTTGCGCCGCTATGGAACTTGCAGGACCATCTAGAGTTCGCTTATAAGAGAAGGCCGGCAACCAGCTTGGACTTGCCGCTTTTCGCCGCTTGGCGGAGGCTGCCCCTCCGCTGCCGGTTCGATCGCCGCAACTGCCGGCCTGCCGGAAGCCGGCTGTTGGGCCTTGCGCCAGGATCGCTTCGTTGTTGTCGCCGACCGGTGTCTCCACCGGAGTTCGGGAGCTCGAGGGGCCACTTTGTCACCACACGACTTTAATCTCCGCCTTCATGGAGGAGTCGGCTGTGGCGCATTTGTTCGCTATGATCAGCAGCTGTTGAGGGTCTCCTGCTGCCGCAGCAAAGGAGCTTGTGCTTGAGGAGGGTGCCTTCTCTCGCACCCGGGCGTAAAGTACTCAATAGCTTGCACCTCGTGCACGCCCTCGCAGGAGTTCCGAAGCTCGGCCCAGCGTGTGTGGTAGTCGCGAGTCGACTCGTTGGGGCCTTGCACGCACAAGGAAAGCTGGCGAGGCTTGGGAGGTCGTTTGTACGTGCTTGTGAAGTTACGGACGAAGGCTTCGGTGAAGTCGACCCAGCTGTTGATGCTGCGGGGCTTCAGGTTGTTCAACCATGTCCGGGCCGTGCCCTGGAGCATGAGCGGAACATACTTTACGGCAACACGCTTGTTGCCGTTCGCTATGTTGACAGCCGTGGAGTAGTCGACCAGCCAGTCTTCCGGCTTCATGGAATCGGTGTATTTGGGCGTATCTCGGGGGAGCGTGAACCCTCTGGGAAAGGGTTCGTCTCGGATGCGAGGTCCGAAACAGGGAGGACCCAACTTGTCTTCTTCTTCCAGCGCCAGGGATCGGTGGAGTCGGTCGATCCGGCGGGCGCGTTTTCTCGACTTCCTCTCGGCGTCAAGGCGGTCGCCGAGAGTCGGATGCTCAACGGGTGGCGGGAGACTCGCTTTTCCTTGCGAGGAGGAGGAGGCAGATAGTCGCCCCGCCGCTCCATCGCTTCTTGGGCGGCCGCCTTGGTCGCGCCGATGGAGATATGAGTCCGACTCGGCTGACAGCCGATCTTGTTTTTTCTTCCGCGACACCTCCAGCCGGTGTCCGAGACGCCGCGCTTTCGCCTCGGGCAGGGAGGTAGGTCGTCGTTCGTCGCTGCGGCGCCTCTGCGCGGCAGCTGGCTCGCTTCGCGCGGCAGCCGCCGAGGAGCTGCTGGACTCGCCCGCTATCAGCGGCGCTTTCACCTTCGTTGTCCAGCTAAATCGCTGCCGCCGGGGCGGCGTGGATGTTCTCCGCAGCGTGGCGTACATGTATGCGATTGGCCCCAACAGGTTGGCGATGGCCACGCCGCCGCTGCTGGACCGCGCTTAGGCGGCTAGGGCCCGCCGGGGCTGGCGAGCCGCCTACAGCGCGATCCATCTCACGCTGGTAGGCTTCGACAAGCGCCTCATGCTTGCCAGGCTTTCGCTGCCGACGAGCCGAAGGCGGCGTGCCTCCAAAGATCTCGGCGCGCCGCTTTCCGGAATAGGCGCGTCGGTCTCGCAGAGCTGCCGAGAGGGTCATGAGCTCCTTCGCCGAATGCTCGCTATGACCGGCGACGCAGCACCTCGCGGACGGTAGCCCGCCGCTCCCCGCATGAGGGAGCGGCTCATCGGCAGACCACCACGCAGGGGGAACGCGCCGAGCGACGCGGTGTCAAGTCGACCAGCATCGGGTCGGTGGAGCCTCACGGACTTCACGTCCGCGGGCAGGCTCGCCGCGACGTGGAGTTGCTCGAGGAGGCCCGCGAGAGGTTTCGGGCCGCCTGCTCAAGGCTGGATGCAGTTTCGCTTGAGAGGCGAACCTCGCCAACAAGTTCGGCGAGGCAGCTCGCCGCGCAGCGATCTCAGCGCCGCAGTAACGATCAGCGCAGACTCCGCTCGGGCGTGTCGGGCTGGCTGCGCCGCCAGGGAGGAAGGGTTCCCGCCCGAGCAGTGTCTCCGGACGACGGTGCACCTAGCCCCACGGTGGGCGCCAAATGTCGGGGGTTGGGTGCGACATATGCCAAAGGATGGCTTATCATGGTGGGGGCGAGTAGAACGTCGCCGTGCCTGGAAACGGGATGAGGCGAAGGCATGCACGCCGGCGGATCTTACCCAGCTTCAGGGCTCTCCGTGGAGATAATACCCCTACTGCTGCTCTGCGGGGTCTCCGCATGATCACTATGGCAAAGTGGGTACAAGGTTGCTCCTTGAGCTGTTCGAGTGAGGAAGGAGAAGGGCTTGGCTAGCTCTTCTCTCCTCTCTCGTGTGTCTAAAACTATTAGGGTCCAACCTCTTGCATGGGTGCCCCGGGGTTTATATAGGCCTACCCCTGGGGTACAATGGTAATCCGCTGGGCGCGGGTCCCACCGCTCTCTCTCTCGTCGCCGTTTTCTCCGCCATTCGCCGGGGCCCGCCGACTAGTGGGCCCCGCGACGGTCCAAGATGGGGCCGACAAGCCTTGTCACGCCGTGCGGGTCTTGCCGGCCGCGGATTATCAGTAGCCGCCCTCTAATGACGCTGGCTTGGTCATAAGTCATGGCAGCAGGCCGCCGCCGACGGGCGATCACCGCTGCCATTCCTCGCCTTGTCTCGGTTAATGGCGCGCGGAGCCTATGGGAGGGGCCGACTTTGGGGGCCGACTTCGACGGGTCCGGTCTTGTGGCGCCTCGCCGTTTTCGCACTCCGCCGACAAAGGGTCCCACTGCTTCGGTCGCATGACATGTGCCGTCAGGCTCGGGCGCTGCCTATGGGGCTGATGTCGTGGCGTGGCAACAAGGTTGCCGCGCGACGGAGATCCCGTCCAAGACGGCGACCGTGGCTATGCTCGCTTGTCGGGATATACCTCATGGTGTAAACCGCCGAAGTTAACCCGCCGGACTTGGCGGTTTATTTGAGGTCCCGCTGGCACTTGGCGATATTCATCTCGGTGACCCGCCCGACTTGGCAATTTACCAAAGAACTCCGCCAGACGCTTGTAACTCACCGGTGACCCATGGACGGGTCGAGGAGCGATAAGACCCAAGGGTCTGTCTGGCGGTTCATGAAGGCCGTTCAACTATTGTGGGCGGTTTAAGAGGAAAGACATGAGGAATATTTACCTTACAAGGAATTAAGACCAGACTTGTATCCGGTTTGTATTAGAGATAGACTAGTCCTAATCCTAATAGGACTCCACATGTAACCCGCCCTTCAACATATATAAGGAGGGCAGGGCTCCCAAAGAGGGACAAAGCTACAAGCAAGAAATAATCTCTAGGGCTAGACACAACTAGAAGAGGGCCGCTTTTACGGCGACTCCTCGTGATGATAATGAGACCTAGCCTCAAACAGCATGTAGGGCTATTAATGGATGATGTTTCCGGGGCCCGAGCTGTCTAAATCCTTGTCTTGTGTTATGTCTCTCGATTCCGGCCAACCCGTCTCAAGCTACCACATAGATGCGTTGGCCTCACGACTAAGTCCTTTCATGAGGACATCTGCCGTGACAAAACCACGACAGTTGGCGCCCACCGTGGGGCCTGCGCACGGTGGTGTTGAGTTCTTGGAGGGACCTAATTCCGGGATCAAGAAGCTCGCGACCGATCGATGAAAAAGAATCGGCGGGAACAATCACGCAGAAGAGCCGCAAATTTTTCGCTGGAAGATCAGAATTATGGTTAAGGTTTTGGGAGCCATGGATACGAGATTTGTAAAGATATTAGGGTTTGTGTGCGGCGCCTCACGCGTTGCACGGCGACCCATCGAATCCGAGCACGGATCGTTTTGCCCGCTGCAGACGGACCGGACAAGATGTATCACACTATCCGTGTGAGATGCCTACTCTTTTTCGCGTCCACATCAGTACGGATTGATGTTTAACCCAGCCGCAGTGATCCAAGGAATTAAACAATTGTTGCATGGCGGGGCTCCCGATGATTGAGGGAAAGCTACTCTCGTTTGGGAATATACTATTATGGTTCTACTCCAGCAAGGTCCAGAATTCGTTTTTAATCATTGCTTTGACCAAACCAGCAACTAGTACTATTACGTGAAGCTATGATACTACATAGTAGTATTGGTTCAGTTTTTTCAATTAGCAAGGGGAACGGCCTCGACCCAGATTCAAGATTCAGCCACGACCTGGATTCTGCTTCATTGCTGAGTCGCCCACACCGATCAAACCACCGTCAGGATTGCCAAACCATCGGGATGGTCAAAAATTGGTTGCATATACACTGTTATGTTGTTTATAAATCCAGAAAGATCAACTCATAGCCTTGGTGTTCAAACCTTAGTGTGGAAAAAGTAATCTGTCCGCTAATCCATCAGCACGGGAGAAAAATAGAATTAATGCTCAGCGACTATCTGATCTACGAAGGAAAGAAGACAACAACTTGCAGGAGGACACGGACGTGAGCAAATTCATTCAGCCACGACTCGGAAGCGGACGTCTCCGCCGACTTGGGCTTGACCGTTGACTTGCCTCCGCCTCTGCCGCAAGCCGCTGGCTGCAACAGCCGCGCCAAGCTGGCCTCGGCCTGTGCCTCGCCCGCAAGTCTGCTCACGAGCCACCACTGCGCCGGCATCTCACCTCACCCGCGGCTGCGCCACATCGCCCGGAGCCGCCACTTCGACCCTGATCTGAGCCGCCTTTTGCCGCAGTTTTCTTCCGAGCTGCTGTCGCGGCACGCTGTTGCTTGAGCTACCGCTGCAGCCTTTGAATCGTCGGCCTGTTTGCACAGATTTTTGAGGAATCTCCTAGTAAGGTGCTGCATGAGTTGAATGCCAAGTTCCGAAGGCTCAAGACCAACGACGACAATTGTGCTGTTTTAATTAAGAAGGGTCTGAGACTAAATCATTGTTGGTGATGCCGGGTCGTTGGCTGCCCTTTGAACAAAAAAGGTGTTAATACAAAAAAAATTCTGAAAAAGGCTTCGTCTCGACGTCGTCGTCGTCGCCGTGTTAAACCGCCGGGGCCACGTTGAGCTGCCTCTGTCATGTTGAGTTGCTGGGAGTCGCCGGTCTGCCTGAACCGCCAAGATTATATTGAGCCACCTCTGACGCGGCATACAGATCATCGGTCATTCACAAACATCAGGTGATATCCATCCAAGTTTACTTTATTAAACACATATTGTTTTTGTCAAATCAGTTATTTGGTCTATGATATTTTTCCGCAGGACCATTATTCCTTAAAAAAGGTGTCGCAAAAGGGGCGTGAGCAGATGTTGTTTGTGCGCTAGCGCTCGTCCTGCACAAGTTGCCACCCCGCTATATCAACACACGCGACTGATTCATTGTCCGTGCCCATTGCCGAATCGCCTGTGTCCGTGCCGGTTCCAACGCAGCGGATAACTCGCCCATCTGTGCCGCCTTACAACGCCACCGATGACTCGCCCGTCCGCCCTCGCGGCCGGTTCACGTGTCCGCGCCGGCTTATAAACGTTGCGGCCGACTCACCCGTCCGCACCGGTTTACCACGTCGCGGCCGGTTCACCCGTGAGCGACTTCAAACGATCATCAATTTCATGGCGGATTATTTCCGGCCTGGCACATCAGGTGATATTCATCTAAAATATATTTTATTGGCACATATTATTTTTGTCAAAGAGCAGTTTATCTTTGCCTTGGTCTGCAATATTGTTGATGCATGACAGTTGTTCACTACATCAAAACGACGTGGTTAACTCGCCCGTCCGCGCCGGTTTACAACACCGCGGTCGGTTCATCTGTTTGAGCCACCTATGATGTTGAGGTCATCTTTTCCGTCCATTTCTCATGGCCTGGTCTACATCAACATACCGGGCCGCACCTATCTGCATGGGCTGTTTATTGAAGTATGAGCAAGTCACAGCTTGGGTAGCCCAGCTTTCTTTCAAATTGGAGGCAAATTATCATCAACCGCCGTCTGCACTGGATGGTTCAATGGGCAGGCGCACAATTCGCCGCCACTACAGTTTGATTAACTTCAAATCGCCTGTTGGAAGGAGCCATTGGCCGAGTTGCTGACACGGCTCATACGGGATCATTTATAACCCGCCGCAGTCACCTCAAATTTCTGTGGACATCGTGCTATCAACACAGATGATATACAACGTATGCCGGTTTAAATCATGGTCAAATATGAAGAATCTCAAGCCAACTCCTCGAGTCACCTTGAGACTTGGGGGCTACAACGATATGACTCAACAAACGTTGCCGATTTTCAGTGAAGTCAAGAACCCCAGGACGTTGGAGGGAAAGATAACCTGGTCCCAGAGGCTGCAACCATATTGATGAAAATTTGAAGGTCATCAGAAAGAATTCCGGGTTACAATCCGGTTCAAGGGAAATCTATTCTCCCACAAAGCTCTGAAACTCTCAAATCCGGTTTAAAAATGTCCGGTTCAAAAAGGAATTAACATCTCGCAAATTCAAGTTTAAAGGCCGTCAGAAAATTTCCGGCTGAAAATGAAGATTCCGGTTTACAATCCGGTTCAAGGGAAAGATGTCTCCCACAAAGCTTTGAAGCTCTCAATATCCGGTTCAAAATCCCGGTTCAAGAAGGATTTATCTCTTGCAAAAGGTAAAGAGTGTCAAAGAGGACCTGCTGCCATGATGCGCGGTTCAAACATGGGTATCATGCCTTATTGGCTTACCATATTATTGATCACTTGGGGGCTTGGTCGTATCTGAACCGTAGCTACACCTCTTGATCGGCGCAATGCCACAACATCACTTGGGGGCTTTTTGGTCGTGTCCGAACCATAGCAACACCTTTTGATAGGCGAAAAGCCACAGCATCACTTGGGGACTTGTGGTCACGTCTGAACCATAGTCACGCCTCTTGATCGGCCTAAGGCCACAGAATCACTTGGGGGCTTTGGTCGAACCCGAACCATCGTCACCCCTCTTGATCGGCATAATGCCAATGCATCATTTGGGGACCTGGCTGACTTGAACCATAGCCACGCCTACTGGGGGCTTGGTCGTGTCCGACCATGGTAATGCCACTTGATCGACTCAATAGCCTCTTTTGCAAATGGTTTTATCATTGCCTTTGCTTGAAATTTTCTTTAATAAATATTTCTTCTTTGTTGCGTTCTTAAACCGACAAAATTCGCAGACCGGTTCGACTGTCAAATTGATAGAACACGGTCAAATCTTAATCCAGGGACTATCTGCCCGGTCTGATTTTCTGTTACCATCTTATTATGGAGTAAACCGGTGTTCATTAACCCGGCTTGACTTTTAATTACAAGTTGTCGAGACATGATCAAATCATAATCCGGAGACTATCCGCCGGTCCGGGTTTGACTACGAGTCGCCAGATATTATATATGGTTAAACCGGTGTTTATCACAACCCGCACGGTTTTATCATAAACCGACCGCAAGATGAAAGGAGTTATCATTACTCAAGATTGGGGTTATCACCCTTACTACAAAAGTTGGTAAACCAATGATGTGATTCAATGTCACGGTATGATATATTTCATTGATTATTCTTAAGTGCAGCATTGGTTATAAACCTGGGTTATATGTTGGGCATTATGATTCGTCCCATGTAAACCGCCAGACACTTTAAACTTGTATGCGAGACAGGTTGAATAAAGCATGATGATAAATTATCCGGTGTTTATTAAACCAGCCTTGCTTTAAGAAGATAAGTCGCCAGTATATGATGAGAAATTATCCGGTGTTTGTTAACCCGGCCTGGCTTTGGACTATAAGTCGCTAGTACATATTTGGATTGCGCCATTGGAATCATGCGCTTATAAATCATTGGGTTATATTATTCAAATAGCCAAACTTGGCTGGATTTTCATTATGATATCGAATGAATAAGGTTTTTCATACCAGATTATATTATCTTGAATAGCCAACATGGCTAGATTTTTATTATGGTTATCAATAACCAATATTATGATTGAGGTTTTCAAAGTCGCTTCAACAAGAATGGCTATTATTTCATCAATGGGTATGATTTATTCTACAATGGAGGGAATAGTCCCAGTCATTGTAGGCTTACGACCCGCACTTGGGGGCTACATTATTTAAGTTGAGATTATATCAAATATGCAAGTCTCATGTCGCTGCAAGCATGCACCATGACACTTGGGGCTAATGCAAAGTCATTTTTGCTCATATTATTGAAGACCCGACTCATCACATTATAATGAGCCGGCACTTGGGGGCTACCAATTGCTCCTGTCAACAATTCAAGGTACAAAGCTTTTTATTCATTATATTGAAGGGTCCACTGCTCAGTTGGTAAAGCACAAGGCTCTTAACCTTGCGGACGTGGATTCAAGTCCCATGATGGGGATTACATCATATGATGTTATTTTCATTGAAGTATATATCAAGTCCCGGCTCAATATTATCTTACTGAGCCGGCCCTTGGGGGCTACACATCATTGCTCAAATCTATATGATTATATTTGCAAAGTCCCTGCTCATTATTGCATAATGACCCGCCCTTGGGGGCTATAATGGTTGAAGTTTTTGAGCATCAGTAATTATAAGTCCCGTGTTGTCGCAAGCATGACAACCTGCACTTGGGGCTACATAATATGGAGTGTTCAGTTTCTTCGTGATGGGATGAACAACATGGATTTCTTTGAAAGTGGCAGTATTTATATTAAAGCAAAGTCTTAAGCCACCACTTTGTTCTGCTCAAAGACTTGGGGGCTACAGGTATTATATTATTATCGAAAACATATTTTCAAATTCTCTGATTAAGCAAACTAGGTTGACCCGGCGTCACCAATCATTATGACCCTGTGGCTGCAACCCGGCGTCATTAATAATCATGAACCGGCGTTGGCAAGAATCATGAACCGGTGTCTCATGATAATCATGACTCGAAATTATCAAGTTTTTATAACCCGACAGTCTTTGGCAATGATAAAACCGCAAGTTCTCGCATCTTCAAACCGGTTAAATATCGATGAGTATTTCAAGACCAATATTTCTTAAACCGACGCTTTGGAAGCCGACTCAAGTGGATTATTCTTCACAATATTTTTTTCGTAAGAAGCCAACATCAGCAATTTGAGTATGAAGCTGGTTATTGACCCGGATTTTCTAGAAGGAGGAAATTACAAAGGACTTAAGGACGATCGGTGCCGGTCTACAAGAATTCTTAACCCGAGCACAACCTGCCAAATTTGTTCTCGTGTTTATTTTGCGAAAGATATGTTTACTATGGATAAATCCAAGCTAAACTTGGGGCTAATGTCGGGATATACCCATGTGTAAACCGACCAGAAGTTAACCCGGCGGACTTGGCGGTTTATTTGAGGTCCCGGCACTTGGCGATATTCATCGGTGACCCGCCCGCACTTGGCAATTTACCAAAGAACCCGCCAGACGTTGTAACTCACTGGTGACCCGGGACGGGTCGAGGAGCGACAAGACCCAGTGGCCCGTCTGGCGGTTCATGAAGGCCGGTTCAACTATTGTGGGCCGGTTTAAGAGGAAAGACATGAGGAATATTTACCTTACAAGGAATTAAGACCAGGACTTGTATCCGGTTTGTATTAGAGATAGACTAGTCCTAATCCTAATAGGACTCCACATGTAACCTGCCCCTTCAACATATATAAGGAGGGGCAGGGCTCCCCAAAGAGGGACAGGCTACAAGCAAGAAATAATCTCTAGGGCTAGACACAACTAGAAGAGGGCCGTTTTACGGTGACTCCCTCGTGATGATAATGAGACCTAGCCTCAAACAGCATGTAGGGCTATTACCGGATGATGTTTCCCGGGGCCCGAAGCTGTCTAAATCCTTGTCTTGTGTTGCGTCTCTCGATTCCGTCCAACCCGTCTCAAGCTACCACATAGATGTGTTGGCCTCACGACTAAGTCCTTTCATGAGGACATCTGCCGTGACAAAACCACGACACTGCCCGTAGTGAACGGAGCAAGGACGGGTCGCGCGGCGGCCGTACCCCGTCCCGTCCGTAGTTGCGTAGGCAGGAGGTGGTTGGAGTCGCGGGCTGACTCCCCACAGTCGGCTTCTCTGGAAGCCGCCAGTTGGGAGTCGGCTTATCTTGAAGTCGTCTCTGGGACTCGGCCGCGAAGGGCAGTCAGCGGCTCTGCCGCCTACTCTCAGAAGGCGGCTCTTCGTCTTGGGGTCTTGAGGGGTGCAGCCTGCACCGATGTCTTGAAAGGTCCGGGGGCTCGGGTTTGCCTACCCGTGGCCCATTACTCCGACAATGAACATAGCGGTTTGAAGACACACGCTCATATTCATAAGTCTGAGTATGGTTTCCCTGCAAAACATTGGCGTTAGGGTGACTCAGGTGAGTCCTCTATCTGTATGAAGCCTTTGGGTCATATGAAGCCTTTGGTCTGGGATTTGTCTTCCTCCCAGGTGGTGTCATAATGACATTCATAGGAAGATTCTCAAGACAACTTTTGGGAACCCAGATCTTCTTCATAGGTGGCCCGTTCCTGCAGTTAGTACCAATATATCTGGCAAACACTTCACCATTCTGATTCTTAAACAGTTTATAGTTTGCATCAAAGGATTCATCAATGACAATTGGGTTAGCACAGGTGAAGCCAGATAGGGTGGATGGATCCATTGAAGGTCCCTTTGCAGCAACCCATGTGGTTTTGGGGTACTACTCAGGCTTCCAGTAGGAGCCATCAACATTCATTTTCCTCTCGAACCCAACACCCTCTTTCCTAGGGTTTCGGTTCAGAATCTGCTTTTTGAGGACATCGCACAGTGTTTGATGCCCTTTGAGACTTTTGTACGTCCCTGTTTCAAGCAATGTCTTCAACCTAGCATTTTCATCAGCAATAGTAGTGGTATCCTCCACAGAAGGGTTAGTTACCACATCAGTAGTTGAAGATATTACAACAGAAGCAGCAGTAGAACATTCAGCAACAGAAGTAGCGTTATCACGCTCAAGGCATTTTAGACAAGGTGGTTCAAATCCTTTACGGCGGAACTGATCATTGAGCGCTAAGTGACTCATTCTCTTTTGAAGATCTTCATGAGCCGCTCTCAATTTCTCAAGCTCTTGCTTCCTTTGAAGATAATCATAGGAGAGCTTTTCATGAGTGGTTGTGAGCGTTTCATGACGACTTTCAATTTCCTGGTACTTAGCATGATGATTTTTAATGTCTTCAACTAAGGACTGAGAACGGGTCATTTCCGCATCCAACAGGTCATCGCTTTTGTCTAACAGTTTTTGAGTGTGTTCCATAGCTTTCTGTTGTTCAGTTGCAATTTTAGCAAGTGTTTTGTAGCTGGGTTTGGATTCACAATCAGAGTCATCTTCACTTGATGTTTGATACGTCTCCAACGTATCTATACTTTTTTATTGCTCCATGCTACTTTATCTACTGTTTTGGACTATATTGGGCTTTATTTTCCACTTTTATATTGTTTTTGGGACTAACCTATTAACCGGAGGCCCAGCCCAGAATTGCTGTTTTTTGCCTATTTCGGTGTTTGAAGAAATGTAATATCAAACGGAGTCCAAACGGAATGAAACCTTGAAACGTGATTTTCTCACGAACGTGATCCAGGGACTTGGACCCTACTCCAAGGAATGAAAGAGGCGGTCACGAGGGTGGGGCGCCCCTAGGGTGCGCCCCACCTCGTGGGCCCCCGCCGCTCCACCGACGTACTCCTTCCTCCTATATATACCTCACGCACCAAATGATCGAACAGGAGCCAAAACCTAATTCCACCGCCGCAACTTCCTGTATCCACGAGATCCCATCTTGGGGCCTGTTCGAAGCTCACGGGGGGGCATCCACCACGGAGGGCTTCTACATCATCACCATAGCCCCTCCGATGAAGTGTGAGTAGTTTACTTCAGACCTTGGGTCCATAGCTAGTAGCTAGATGGCTTCTTCTCTCTTTTTGGATCTCAATACAATGTTCTCCCCCTCTCTCGTGGAGATCTATTCGATGTAATCTTCTTTTTGCAGTGTGTTTGTTGAGATCGATGAATTGTGGGTTTATGATCCAACTTATCTATGAATAATATTTGAATCTTCTATGAATTCTTTTATGTATGATTGGTTATCTTTGCAAGTCTCTTCGAATATCCATTTGGTTTGGCCAACTAGATTGGTAGTTTTTGCAATGGGAGAAGTGCATAGCTTTGGGTTCAATCTTGCGTGTCCTTACCCGATGTGAGAAAGGGTTGCAAGGCACGTATTGTATTGTTGCCATCGAGGATAACAAGATGGGGTATTTATCATATTGCATGAATTTATTCCTCTACATCATGTCATCTTGCTTAAGGCGTTACTTTGTTTTTAACTTAGTACTCTAGATGCATGCTGGATAGCGGTCGATGAGTGGAGTAATAGTAGTAGATGCAGAATCGTTTCGGTCTACTTGTCACGGACGTGATGCCTATATACATGATCATACCTAGATATACTCATAACTATGCTCAATTTTGTGAATTGCTCAGCAGTAATTTGTTCACCCACCGTAGAATACTTATGCTCTTGAGAGAAGCCACTAGTGAAACCTATGGCCCCCGGGTCTATTCTCATCATATCAATCTCCATCACTTTAATACTTGCTTTGTTTTTAATTTTCTTTTTACTTTTTGCTTTGCATCTCTATACCAAAAATACCAAAAATATTATCTATCATCTCTATCAGATCTCACTCTCTTAAGTGACCGTGAAGGGATTGACAACCCCTAATCGCGTTGGTTGCGAGTAGCTATCGTTTTGTGCAGGTACGAGGGACTTGTGCGTGGCCTCCTACTGGATTGATACCTTGGTTCTCAAAAACTGAGGGAAATACTTACGCTACTTTGCTGCATCATCCTCTCCTCTTCGGGGAAATCCAACGCATTGCTCAAGAGGTAGCAAGAAGAATTTCTGGCGCCGTTGCCGGGGAGTCTACGCAAAAGTCAACATACCAAGTACCCATCATAATCCCTATCTCTTGCATTACATTATTTGCCATTTGCCTCTCGTTTTCCTCTCCCCCACTTCACCCTTGCCGTTTTATTCGCCCTCTCTTTCCCAATCTCCTCCTCTTTTCCCTGTTGCCTTTTCCTCGTCCGCTTGTTTGCTCGTGTGTTAGTTTGCTTGCTTGTCATCATGACTAGTTCCTTATCCGCTCCTATGTCTCCCGAGTTTGAAGTTCTTCACTTCAAGCAAAGGCAAGGAGAAAACTTAAAAGATGCTTGGTATAGGATGATGGAATCTTATCGCAAGTGCACCCTAGAGGTGAACTTTAGAATTCTTCTTCGTAATTTTTATGTTGGGTTAAATATGACGCATAGACAACTCTTGGATTGTATTGCCAAGGGAAATTTCATTGAGATTGATCCCAGTATTGCGCATGAAATTATAGAGGGAATAGTGGGAACACTACCACAAAAGGGAGGATCTCATCCTACCCAAGAAGAAACCCAAGTGTTTGGAAAGATTTGCGAAGTAACAATTTTTTTACAGAAGTCTCTTGAGCCTCTTAAAAGTGTTAGAGGAAATCTTCACCGCATGAATATGTTGATTACTCTTTGTAATAAGCAGTTGGATTCTTTACATCTAAAAATTTCCGAGTATGAAGGGAAGCGGAAAGAACCTCCCGGATTCGAGCATGATTCCGCTAAAAAACTGAAAATTAAAGATGGCGATACCTAGATCTATCCTTGCTTTTATGCCTAGCTAGGGGCGTTAAACGATAGCGCTTGTTGGGAGGCAACCCAATTTTATTTTTAGTTTTTTTTTGCTTTTTGCTTCTGTTTAGGAATGAATAATCCATCTAGCCTCTGTTTAGATGTGGTTTTATGTTTTAATTAGTGTTTGTGCCAAGCTAGACCTATTGGATCTTCTTGGATGATAGTTATTTGATCTTGCTGTAATTTCCAGAAACTTTGCGCTCAGTGCCCGAATTATAAAAAATCACCAGAACGTGATAAAATACTGATTCCAATTGCTGCTGATCAATAAACAAATTTTCTAGGTCGTATAATTTTTGTAGAATTTTTGGAGTTCCAGAAGTTTGCGTTAGTCACAGATTACTACAGACTGTTCTGTTTTTGACAGATTCTGTTTTGCGTGTGTTGTTTGCTTATTTTGATGATTCTATGGCTAGTAAAATAGTTTATAATCCATATAGAAGTTGGAATACAGTAGGTTTATCACCAATATAAATAAAGAATGAGTTCATTATAGTACCTTAAAGTAGCCTTTTGTTTTCTTTCTCTAACGGAGCTCACGAGATTTCTATAGAGTTTTGTGTTGTGAAGTTTTCAAGTTTTGGGTAAATTCTTTTGATGGATTATGGAACAAGGAGTGGCAAGAGCCTAAGCTTGGGGATGCCCAGAGCACCCCCAAGATAATCCAAGGACACCAAAAAGTCAAAGCTTGGGGATGCCCCGAAAGGCATCCCCTCTTCCGTCTACTTCCATCGGTAATTTACTTGGAGCTATATTTTTATTCACCACATGATATGTGTTTTGCTTGGAGCATCTTGTATTATTTGCGTCTTTGCTTGTTAGTTTACCACAATCATCCTTGCTGTACACACCTTTTGAGAGAGCCATACATAAATTGGAATTTGCTAGAATACTCTATGTGCTTCACTTATATCTTTTGAGCGTGATAATTTTTGCTCTAGTACTTCACTTAGATCTTTTAGAGCACGGTGGTGGATTTGTTTTAAAGAAACTATTGATCCCTCATGCTTCACTTAGATTATTTTGAGAGTCGTTAATAGCATGGTAATTTGCTTAATGTTAATATACTTGGTATTCGAGATATGTGAAACTTTCTTTTGAGTGCATTGAATACTAAGAAAAGTTTGATGCTTGATAATTGTTTTGAGATATGGAGGTGATAATATCAAATTCGTGCTAAGTTGAGTAGTTGTGAATTTGATAAATGCTTGTGTTGAAGTTTGCAAGTCCCGTAGCATGCACGTATGGTTAAAGTTGTGTAACAAATTTGAAACATGAAGTGTACCTGGCTTGTGCATCCTTATGAGTGGCGGTCGGGGACGAGCGATGGTCTTTTCCTACCAATCTATCCCCCTAGGAGCATGCGCGTAGTACTTGATTTTTAGTGACTTCTAAATTTTTGCAATAAGTATATGAGTTCTTTTGACTAATGTTGAGTCCATGGATTATACGCACTTTTACCATTCCGCCTTTGCTAGCCTCTTGATGCACGTGCATTGCCCTTTCTCACCTTGAGAGTTGGTGCAAACTTTGCGGTGCATCAAACCCGTGATATGATACGCTCTATCACACATAAACCTCCTTATATCTTCCTCAAAACAGCCACCATACCTACCTATTATGGCATTTCCATAGCCATTCCGAGGTATATTGCCATGCAACTTTCCACCGTTCTGTTCATCATCATCATGACATACTTTACTTTTGTCATATTGCCATTGCATGATCATGTAGTTGACATCATATTTGTGGCAAAGCCACCATGCATTATTTTTCATACATGTCACTCTTGATTCATTGCACCATCCCGTTATCACCGGAGGCATTCATATAGAGTCATATCTTGTTCTAGTTTCGAGTTGTAATCCTTATGTTGTAATCAATAGAAGTGTGATGATCATCATTATTAGAGAATTGCCCAAAAAAAGGGAGAAAGGCCAAAAAGAAAAAAGAAAGGCCCAAAAAAAAGGGCAATGCTACTATTTTTTTCATATCTTGTGCTTTAAAGTAGCACCTTGTTCTTCATGTAGTGAGGCTCATATATTGTGCTTCAAAGTAGCACCATGTTTTTCATATAGTGAGTATCATAAGTTGTCCTTTTATACTAGTGGGAATTTTTCATTATAGAACTTGTCTTGTATATTCCTACGATGGGCTTCCTCAAATGCACTAGGTCTTCATGAGCAAGCGAGTTGGATGCACACGCACTAGTTTTCTTTTGTTGAGCATTCATAGCTCTAGTGCATCCGTTGCATGGCAATCCCTACTCCTCATGTTGACATCAATTGATGGGCATCTCCATAGCCCGTTGATTATCCTCGTCAATGTGAGACTTTCTCCTTTTTTGTCTTCTCCACACAATCCCCATCATCATATTCTATTCCATCCATAGTGCAATATCCATGGCTCACGCTCATGTATTGCGTGAAGGTTGAAAAAGTTTGAGATTATTTAAGTATGAAACAATTGCTTGGCTTGTCATCGGGGGTATAGAAGTTGGGAACATCTTTGTGTGACGAAAATGAAACATAGCCTAACTATATGATTTTGTAGGGATGAACTCTCTTTTGCCATGCTATTTTGAGAAGACATGATTACTTTGATTAGTATGCTTGAAGTATTATTATTTTTATGTCAATATGAACTTTTGTCTTGAATCATTCGGATCTGAATATTCATACCACAATTAAGAAGATTTACATTGATATTATGCCAAAGTATCACTCCGCATAAAAAATTCTCTTTTTATCATTTACCTACTCGAGGACGAGCAGGAATTAAGCTTGGGGATGCCTGATACGTCTCCAACGTATCTATAATTTTTGATTGCTCCATGCTACTTTATCTACTGTTTTGGACTATATTGGGCTTTATTTTCTACTTTTATATTATTTTTGGGACTAACCTATTAACCGGAGGCCCAGCCCAGAATTGCTGTTTTTTTGCCTATTTCAGTGTTTGAAGAAATGAATATCAAACGGAGTCCAAACGGAATGAAACCTTCGAAACGTGATTTTCTTACGAGCGTGATCCGAGGACTTGACCCTACTCCAAGGAACGAAAGAGGCGGTCACAAGGGTGGGGTGCCCCCCTGGGCGCGCCCGCCTCGTGGGCCCCACCGCTCCACCGACGTACTCCTTCCTCCTATATATACCTCGCACCCCAAACGATCGAACATGAGCCAAAACCTAATTCCACCGCCGCAACTTCCTGATCCACGAGATCCCATCTTGGGGCCTGTTAGGAGCTCCACGGAGGGGGCATCCACCACGGAGGGTTTCTACATCATCACCATAGCCCCTCCGATGAAGTGTGAGTAGTTTACTTCAGACCTTGGGTCCATAGCTAGTAGCTAGATGGCTTCTTCTCTCTTTTGGATCTCAATACAATGTTCTCCCCTCTCTCGTGGAGATCTATTCGATGTAATCTTCTTTTTGCGGTGTGTTTGTTGAGACCGATGAATTGTGGGTTTATGATCCAGCTTATCTATGAATAATATTTGAATCTTCTCTGAATTCTTTTATGTATGATTGGTTATCTTTGCAAGTCTCTTTGAATTATCCGTTTGGTTTGGCCAACTAGATTGGTAGTTCTTGCAATAGGAGAAGTGCATAGCTTTGGGTTCAATCTTGCGGTGTCCTTACCCGAGGATGAAAAGGGTTGCAAGGCACGTATTGTATTGTTGCCATCGAGGATAACAAGATGGGGTATTTATCATATTGCATGAATTTATTCCTCTACATCATGTCATCTTGCTTAAGGCGTTACTCTGTTTTAACTTAATACTCGGATGCATCTTTGGATAGCGGACGATGAGTGGAGTAATAGTAGTAGCTGCAGAATCGTTTCGGTCTACTTGTCACGGACGTGATGCCTATATACATGATCATACCTAGATATACTCATAACTATGCTCAATTTTGTCAATTGCTCAACAGTAATTTGTTCACCCACCGTAGAATACTAATGCTCTTGAGAGAAGCCACTAGTGAAACCTATGGCCCCCGGGTCTATTCTCATCATATCAATCTCCATCACTTTAATACTTTCTTTGTTTTTACTTTGCTTTTTACTTTTTGCTTTGCATCTCTATACCAAAAATACCAAAAATATTATCTATCATCTCTATCAGATCTCACTCTCGTAAGTGATCGTGAAGGGATTGACAATCCCTAATCGCGTTGGTTGCGAGTAGCTATCGTTTTGTGCAGGTACGAGAGACTTGTGCGTGGCCTCCTACTGGATTGATACCTTGGTTCTCAAAAACTGAGGGAAATACTCACGCTACTTTGCTGCATCATCCTCTCCTCTTCGGGGAAATCCAACGCAGTGCTCAAGAGGTAGCAATGTTTGAAAGTAAGCGTCGCGTGATTTTACCTTGGCACCACGTGCCATGAAGCGGTAGGTGGGAGGCGAGTCGTCCTCGTCATTATCATCAGTGTTGGTGATGGAGCCATTGTCTTCGGTGTTGAAGATGGACTTGGCGACGTAGGTGTAACGCCCCGGATTCGATGCGCCAGGTGTCCGCCAGTTATTTGCCGTCCTTGCCATGTCATTTGCTTGCGTGTTGCACTTTTCCATGTCATCATCTGCATTTTTATCATGTCATCATGTGCATTTCATTTTGCATACGTGTTCGTCTCATGCATCCGAGCATTTTCCCCGTTGTCCGTTTTGCAATCCGGCGCTCCTATGTCTCCCGGCGCCCCCCTTTACCTCTTTTCATGTGCGGGTGTTAAACGGTCTCGGAATGGACCGAGGTTTGTCAAGCGGCCTTGGTATACCACCGGTAGACCGCCTGTCAAGTTTCGGATCATTTGGTGGTCGTTTGATACTCCAACGGTTAAGCGGGTAACCATAAAAGCCTCCTTCTCTTTGCAGCCCAACACCCCTTCCATAGTGGCCCAAAACCCAGCAAACTCCCCTCCATGCTCTCGGTCGTTCAATCACGATCGCGTGGCCGAAAACCGCACCTCATTTGGACTCTCCTAGCTCCCTCTACCTATAAATATGCACCTCCCCCCGAAATTCGCGGATGAATCCCCCCCGAAACCCTAGCTTCGTCCTCCTCCCGCCGTCGGACATGTCCAACCCCGCGCCGGACGTGTCCAGCCGCCGCCCCTCGCCCTATCCCGCGCCGACACGTGTCCCCGCCGCCGTCCTCCTCTGCGCGCCGCCCGCTTCGAGGGAGCCGGATCGGGCCCGCCGGGCCAGATCGGACCCGCCGCCGTCCCATGGCCAAGCCCGCTTGCCCGCCGCCGAAACACGACCCATGCCGCCGTGATCCGTCCGCCCGCCCCCAGCCCGCCCTCGCCAGCGCCTCCCATGGCGCCTCCCGCCGCCTCGCCCTCGCCTCGCCGGCGTCCTCGCGCCGCCCGCCGCCGCCCGTCCGTCCTCGCGATCCAGCGAGATCCGCCTCTTGAAAACCGTGCAGACCCGAGGTTGACTTTTCCCCCATCCCCGATTCTGCTAAGTCCCCAGATTCCACATTATCATGCCATGTTCATCATGCCGTAACTCTCTGCATATTGCTCCGTTTCGTGCGTGTAATATGTCAAATTGTTCGGCTCGACGAGTACATCATTTCATTCCATTGCATCATATTCATTTGAGCTCATCGTGATGCCTGAATCATCATTGCAAGAGGGCTATGTGATGTTAGTTTCAGATTCTTATCAGAACATGCACTTTTGTCATTTTTGCCATGATTGATGTGTGCACCCTATGAACTTGAGTCCTACATGTGTTTTGTAATATGCCATGCCATCTTTACAGGGGTGTATGCCATGTATTTTTGTGATCTCTGTGGTGACTAGAACAAGCATGCAAACTAGGCTTCATGATGTTGCTGATTTCAGCCCCTGTTTTGCTGATATTTTTATGCCATGTAAACTTAATGCTACCGAGAGATCCATGCTTATTTTGAGATACTTCAGTAAGGATGTTTTGAACATATGGTTATTCTCTATCCATCCATGCCCTTGTTTGAAATTATGGAGTGCCATAGCTTGAGTCAATCGAGCTATACTTTTGCTATAAAATGTTTCCTGGCAGGTTGTTTACATGTTATTCAATTTTGCCAAGGTTGTTGTAGTTGATCCGTGTATGCTATGATGTTGTTCTTGCCATGTATAGCCTCTATGCCATGTCTTATTACTGTTAGTTACCTTTCCATACCATGTATTGCTCTGTGGTGAGTGGTTCAAGCTCACCAACATGCCTACTTATTGTTGTTCCTGCCATGTATGAATCTGTCATATAACTTGCCATGTTTACATGGCTGCTATCATATTTTCTAATCCTTTTTGGCTTATGGTCTGTAAGGGACTTTTGATCTATGCTTTGAGTAGATTCATGCCATGCCTTTGTTTGCCATGATAAGTTCCTGTAACATATTGTTTGATAGCTCTAAACATTGCAACCTGATGTTATTTCTGCTAAAGTCTGAAACTGTTATTATTTGCAATATTGCCATGTGTTTTTGAGCATGTTATAGTGATTTCTGGAGATAGCTCAGTGTTCATGTTTTGTCATGCTTTACCTGTACATCATGCCCATGCCTTCTGTTATTACTTTGAGATGCTGTAGCTTGTTGTTTAGGTGCTTGCAATATGCCTAGTTGCTGTTTTGGACAGATTGTTGTTATGCCTTGTATAGAGTGTATGTGTTGAACCGTTGCTCCGTTTTGAGTGTGTTCTATATGAAACTTGCTTGTTTTTGTATGTAGTTTCATATTATCATGTTGCATCCTTGTTTTGAGGTGTTTGATTGATGTTTGTATGCATTTTGCATCAATGCCATGTTTAACTTGTTTTGCTCATATCTTCTAGGCCGTAGCTCCGAATCTAATGAACTTTATATGTAACTTGACTAGAATTTCGTGTAGATCACCGTGGTGCATCTTAACTTTCTGTTTAACAACTTGAACTTAAGGTTTATTCAGATCTGGACCAATTTCAAAATTTGCATATGAGGACTTACCGGAATTGTTATATGTTGTTCCCGGCCTCATTTAAACTTGCTTTGATGTGTTGCTCTTGTTTGCATCATCTCTTGCCATGAGTAGCTTCATGTAGTCTTGTCATGCATCATGCTTGTTTGTGCATCATGTCTTGTCTATGTGTGGTGTGTTTACCATGTTGTGTGCTTCTTTTCGATAGTTCCTATTTCGTTGCGATCGTGAGGATTCGTTCGTCTACGCTTGGTTCATCTTCGTGGCTTCATCTTCTTCATGGACTCCTTATTCTTCCTTGCGGGATTTCAGGCAAGATGACCGTCACCTTGGATCTCATTACTATCATTGCTATGCTAGTTGCTTCGTTCTTTCGCTATGCTGCGCTACCTATCACTTGCTACTCAAGCCTCCCAAATTGCCATGAACCTCTAAACTTTGTCACCCTTCCTAGCAAACCGTTGTTTGGCTATGTTACCGCGTTGCTCAGCCCCCCTTATAGCGTTGTTAGTTGCAGGTGAAGATGAAGTTTGTTCCTTGTTGGAACATGGAGATGTTGTTCCTTGTTGGAACATGTTTACTTGTTGGGATATCACAATATATCTTATTTAATTAATGCATCTATATACTTGGTAAAGGGTGGAAGGTTCGGCCTTATGCCTAGTGTTTTGTTCCACTCTTGCCGCCCTAGTTTCCGTCATATCGGTATTATGTTCCCGGATTTTGCGTCCCTAACGCGGTCGGGTGATTTATGGGATCCCCTTGACAGTTCGCTTTGAATAAGACTCGTCCAGCAAGGCCCAACCTTGGTTTTACCATTTGCCTCACCACCACCTACTTTTCCTTGGGAGTCGCTCTCTCGAGGTCATCTTTATTTAGCCCCCGGGCGGTGCTTCTCTAAGTGCTGGTCCGAACGAACTACTCATGGGCCACCTTGAGGCAACTCGAGGGCTGGTTTTACTCGTAGCTAGTCTCATCCGGTGTTGCCACGAGAACGAGATATGTGCAGCTCCTATCGGGATTGTCGGCGCGTCGGGCGGCTTTGCTGGTCTTGTTTTATTCTTTGTCGAAATGTCTTGTAGCCGGATTCCAGACTGATCGGGTCTTCCCGGGAGAAGAATATCCTTCGTTGATCGCGAGAGCTTATCATGGGCTAAGTTGGGACACCCTGCAGGTATAAACTTTCGAGAGCCGTGCACGCGTTATGTGGCGATGGGAATTTGTTAATATCCGGTTGTAGTAAACTTGAAGTAAACTCTTCTAAAATACACCAACCGTAGCGTAACCGTGAGTGTCTCTTTTCGGGTTGATCGAGAGGAGAACACGGTTTCGGGTTATGTCGGCGTAAGTAGGAGTTCAGGATCACTTCTTGATCATTACTAGTTGACGACCGTTCCTTTGCTTCTCTTCTCGCTCTCTTTTGCGTCGTTAGCCACCATATATGCTTAGCCGCTGCTGCAACCTCACCACTTTACCCCTTCCTTTTCCCATTAAGCTTTGCTAGTCTTGATACCCATGGTAATGGGATTGCTGAGTCCTCGTGGCTCACTGATTACTACACCACCAGTTGCAGGTACGGTTATCGCGATGATCATGACGTGAGAGCGATGTTTGCTTGTTTGGAGTTCTTCTTCGCTTCTTCTTGATCGGGGCTAGGTTCCGGTCGGCAGCTGAGCTAGCAGGGGTGGATATTGTTTGAGTTTCTTTATGTTTCATCCGTAGTCGGATGTTGATCTTATATATGATGTTGATGTATTCTTGTGGCATTTGTGCCTTATGTATGTATCCCCATCTATTATGCAATGTTGATGTAATGATATCCACCTTGCAAAAGCGTTTCAATATGCGGGTCTATCCTTGGTGGGACCGTCGAGTTCCTTTTGGATAGGGTCGCATATTGGGCGTGACAGTAGGCAGAAGCTAGGGCCAGACTTGCAACACCCGAGTCAGACTCCCCCTCAGACTCCACCTCCGCATCCTCTGAAGAAGACTCCTCTTCTGAATCCATCTCCTTGCCAACAATCGCACGAGCCTTGCCAGATGAGCTCTTCTTGTGTGATGAAGATCTGGAAGAAGACTTGGAAGAAGACTTTGAGGATTTCTTCTTCTTCTTGTCATCAGAATCATATTGTTTGCTCTTCTTCTTCTTCTTCTCATTGTCCCACTGTGGACACTCAGAGATGTAGTGACCAGGTTTCTTGCACTTGTGACAGGTTCTCTTCTTGTGATCATAGGCGAAGCTTCATCATTTCTTGAGCTGGATCGTGAAGACTTTACGAAGCCTTTCTTCTTGGTGAATTTCTCGAACTTCTTCACAAGCATAGCAAGCTCCTTTCCAAGTTCTTCAGGATCACCGAACTGCTGTCAATGATTCTTCTTGGATGAGGAAGCGAGCCTTTGCCTTCAAAGCTCGGGTTCGACCATAGTTGGGGCCATAGATATCTCGTTTCTCGATAGTTGGTACTCGTGTGTTGAGCCTCTCAAGTATGTCGACGGATCGAGAGTCTTGAAGTCGTAGGCGTTCTTGTATCATCGAGGCTAAGGTGTTAAATGAGCTATCAAGAGATCTCAGTAGTGTCTTCACTATCTCATGCTTCGTGATCTCAGTGGCGCCTAGTGCATGGAGCTCATTTGTGATATCAGTGAGGCGATCAAATATGATCTGGACATTCTCATTGTCGTGTCTCTTGAAGCGGTTGAAGAGGTTGCGGAGAGTACTGATACATTGATCTCGCTGGGTTGAGACGCCTTCATTGACCTTGGACAGCCAATCCCAGACTAGCTTCGACTTTCCAGAGCACTCACACGACCATACTGTCCTTTTGTAAGGTGACCACAGATGATGTTCTTGGCAGTAGAGTCTAGTTGAATGAACTTCTTAACATCAGTAGGGGTGACACCTCCACCAGTCTTGGGAACGCCGTTCTTGACGACATACCATAGATCGACATCAATGGCTTCAAGATGCATGCGCATCCTATTCTTCCAGTAGGGATATTCAGTGCCATCGAAGAAGGGGCACGCAGAGGAGACTTTGATTATCCCTGCAGTCGACATAGCTAAACTCCAGGTGGTTAAACCAAATCACACAGAACAAGGGAGCACCTTGCTCTGATACCAATTGAAAGGGCTAGTTATCGACTAGAGGGGGGGGTGAATAGGCGATTTTTACGAAAGTCTTCAAAACAGGGAAGTTTCAGACAGACGATATAAACAACACTATTCTACTGCAGCGGAAGGTAGACTAAACTAGACAAGCCATAGTCAAGTATTCAATGAAGTGAAAGCATGACGACTAGTAGCAGCTAGGTAGTAAAGATCAAGATGGAAGATAGTATGAAGCCGCATGAGCAGATAGTCACACGTTGAAGACAATCGATAATACAAGCGAGCAATGACTTCACGAAGACAAAGCTGCGTAAAGAGGAGTAAGAGATAGAACCAGTGGCTTCAGAGGGACATAGATTTGTTCGACCAGTTCCAGTTGCTGTGACAACTGTACGTCTGGTTGGGGAGGCCGAGATTCAACTCAGAAGATCTCGTCTTCACCTTATTCCCCTTGAGCTAAGGACACACAGTCCTCGCCCAATTACTCTGGTAAGTATTCAAGGTAGACTTTCGAACCTTCACCGACTTTGTTCACCGGCAATCCACAATGGCTCTTGGATGCTCAGAACGCGACGCCTAACCGGCTGGAGGATTCACAATCCTTAAGTGTAACAAGTCTTGAGATCATGTGGACGAGAAAGACTTGATGATGCCAAACACTCTTTGGGCCTTTGGGTGGTTTGGGCTTTGTCCTGCAAGGATTCTCTCTCAAAGGCTTGGAGGTGGGTTGCTCTCAAGCGACAAAAGCCGTGCACTAACTCTGAGCAGCCACCAATTTATGGTGTAGGGGTGGGCTATTTATAGCCACCGGGCAACCCGACCGGATATGTCCGAAATGACCTGGTCACTAAGGAACCGACACGTGTCGCATAGCGGTCGATTTCAAACACGCGGCAGCTTGACTTGGGCTACAAGTAAAGCGACTTATCAACACAGGATAAGATTTGCTCTCATTGTGTTATTTCGAAGACATAGGATTTGGTTTGAGCATCACTTCAGTCACTCTGACTTTGTTCACTTGGACCCCACTTAACAGTGCGGTGGTTCCTATGACTCAACAAAGAAGAAAAACAACAACGAAACAATTAAGTCTTTGCGCTCCATGGTCTTCACTCAATGTCTTCTCGTGTCATAGTCTTCAATGTGAATATCTTCACAGACCACCATTGTCTTCAATGTCTTCACACATTTTTAGGGGTCACCTCCGGTAGGTAAACCGAATCAAGGAGGGACTACTACCTATGTTATCCTGCAACTCTCACAAACACATTAGTCCCTCAACCAGGTTTGTCGTCAATACTCCAAAACCAACTAGGGGTGGCACTAGATGCACTTACAGAAGGATACCTATATATGGTGGAGGTGCGACACACTCATTTTGTCGATGGCTTTGGCACTGTCACTAGGGCTTTGCATGTGTTGCAACTAGCCACCTCCACTCGTTGCCGACTGTGTGATCGGACCTAGTAGTCTGCCACATGGTGTTCCTCCTGCTCACATGGATACCATTAGAGGTGGCGCAATTGTGCCACTGCGGTGAACCAGTTCGTGGGACTTGGTGATCAGCTATACGTGGGAGATCGAACAAGGAGGAGACGCTCTGCCACAACTCTACTTCCGCTGCACGGCACTACACGCCTAGTTGTAATGATCTGTGATCCATCTCTGTTGGCATGTTCCTTGATGTTCTGCGGGTAGGAATATTTTAATTTATAGTCTACACACCCTGCCATAGAACCCAACAGGCGGAGGAGCAGGAGCAGGAGCAGGCGGTGCCGCCGGTCTCCATGTTCCAGATGCTACAGGACGGCCACAAGGTCGGACCGTCCACGTCGGTCGTTGACCTCACCTCCATCGGTGACGTCAACTGCTAGGCAATGGACTTCGACGAGGAAAAGTAGGTGGGACACGGGCGTGCCCACGGCCAACAGAGAGTAGATTAGGGTTCACTTTTGCTATGTAAAAAAAGTACTATTAACAAAATGGATAGTGGTATCCCCAACCCCCACCAGGGTTCAAGTCCTAATGCTCGCATTATTCCTAGATTTATTTTAGGATTTCCGATGATGCGATTTCAATGGGAGGAGATGTTCCCGTGGACGACGAGGCGCCTACGGTGATTTCACAAATCTAGAGATAATATGCCGGCTCAGTCTCTCAAGGTGCTCATATGGGTAGGGTGTACGTGTGTGCGTTCATAGGAGTGAGTGCATGCATGTATGTATGAGCGCTTGCGTCTGTACTGTGTTAAAAAAACAAAATGGACATGTTATCTTTTATTTGATGCATCAGACTGAATAGTCGGCGTCACTACCGCTGTCCATGGACCTTCCGGACATGACTGTGAACGTTTTGCATGCCTGTTATGATGGACGGGGTTGGAGATATCCTAACCTCGTGTCACTAGAAGTCTAGAAAAGCAAAGATACGCTTTGATTGGATTGCCTGCAGGTACCACGGTTGCTTCTAAGAGCATCTCCACTCGCCTCCCCAACAGGCCCCACGGGACGCCTTTTTTAGCGTCGGCGACGAAAAATCGGCCCAGTCGCGTCCCCGGGTCTTTGTTTTTCGCTGGTTTGGGCCGAAATAGCAGCCGGCGAACACGAGCTGAACCTAGCCCCCCGTGGTGACTATCTATATTTTTTGATTGTTCCATCCTATTATATTATGTGTTTTGGATGTTTAATGGGCTTTAATATGCTCTTTTATATTATTTTTTGGACTAACCTACTAACCGAAGGCCCAGTGCAAATTGCTGTTTTTTGCCTATTTCAGTGTTTCGTAGAAAAGGAATATCAAATGGAATCCAAACGGAATGAAACCTTCGCGAGGATCGTTTTTGGAACAAACACAATCCAGGAGACTTGGAGTGGAAGTCAAGGAAGCAGCGAGGAAGCCACGAGGCAGGGAGGCGCGCCCCAGGAGGGTAGGCGCGCCCCCACCCTCGTGGGCCCCTCGCAGCTCCACCGACCTACTTCTTTCGACTATATATACTCTTATACCCTGAAAACACCCAGGGGAGCCACGAAACACTTTTTCCACCACCGCAACCTTCTGTACCCGTGAGATCCCATCTTGGGGCCTTTTCCGGTGCTCCGCCGGAGGGGGAATCGATCATGGAGGGCTTCTACATCAACACCATAGCCTCTCCGATGATGTGTGAGTAGTTTACCATAGTCCTTCGGGTCCATAGTTATTAGCTAGATGGCTTCTTCTCTCTCTTTGGATCTCAATACAAAGTTCTCCTTGATTCTCTTGGAGATCTATTCGATGTAATACTTTTTGCGGTGTGTTTGTCGAGATTCGATGAATTGTGGGTTTATGATCAAGATTATCTATGAACAATATTGGATTCTTCTCTGAATTCTTATATGCATGATTTAATATCTCTGCAAGTATCTTCGAATTATCAGTTTGGTTTGGCCTACTAGATTGATCTTTCTTGCAATGGGAGAAGTGCTTAGCTTTGGGTTCAATCTTGTGGTGTCCTTTCCCAGTAACAGTAGAGGCAGCAAGGCACGTGTTGTATTGTTTCCATCGAGGATAAAAATATGGGGTTTATATCATATTGCTTGAGTTTATCCCTCTACATCATGTCATCTTTCCTAATGTGTTACTCTGTTCTTATGAACTTAATACTCTAGATGCATGCTGGATAGCGGTCGATGTGTGGAGTAATAGTAGTAGATGCAGAATCGTTTCGGTCTACTTGACACGGACGTGATGCCTATGTTCATGATCATGCCTAGATATTCGAATAACTATGCTCTTTTCTATCAATTGCTCGACAGTAATTTGTTCACCCACCGTAAGATATGCTATCATGAGAGAAGCCTCTAGTGAAATCTATGGCCCCTGGGTCTATTTTACATCATATTAGTCTCCCGTCAACTTGCCAATTTATGTCGCCGTTTATTTTGCAATCTTTACTTTTCCAATCTATACAACAAAAATACCAAAAATATTATCTTATTATCTTTATCAGATCTCACTTTTTCAAGTGGCCGTGAAGGGATTGACAACCCCTTTATCGCGTTAGTTGCAAGGTTCTCGATTGTTTGTGCATGTACTAGGCAATTTGCGTGTAGTCTCCTACTGGATTGATACCTTGGTTCTCAAAAACTGAGGGAAATACTTACGCTACTTTGCTGCATCACCCTTTCCTCTTCAAGGGAAAACCAACACATGCTAAAGAGGTAGAAGGGGGTGCCTGGGGGCGCCGGCAGAAGCGAAAAGGCGCGTGGGTCCGCTCTGTCGGCGACAGACAAGCCTTTTTCCGCCGTTCCCCACTTTCCCACCATTTTCTCATTGCTTCCCCCCTTCTTCCCCGCCACTCCCGCCATTCTCCTCCCGCTCCTCGCCGTCCGGCCACCATCCCACAATGCCGCTGAAGAAGTATTCGGCCCCTTGCTCCGCTGTCGCTGCCGATACCACCCAGCCGAAGCAGAGGAAGCCGAGGTCGCCGATGGAAAAACCACCGGGCATGTCCAACGCCTAGTGGAGGGCAGAGGTTCAGTGCCGAGAGGCTGTCACCACCGGCCGACGGAACAGGCTCAACACCAAGAAGGCCAGGGACGTGGCCGCGTTGGCGACAGCTGCGGAGCAGGCAGAGGCGTCTCGCGCGGGGATGATGAATCCGCCCGGCGGCCACTACCTGCAAGCTGCATGGAGCCAACAGAGCGTCGTGTCGCCGGCCAACTTCTCGCCGCCGTCGCCGTCCTGGGGGTACGCATCCTTGCCTGGCTACTCGGACGGTGACGCGCATGGTGTGTTCAACCCGAACATCACCTTCCCACATGGCGCGCCGCCACGTGCCTCACCCTCCAGTCTGAACCCCGACCAGCGCACTCCCTCGCCTGCGTTTGCCGGCGTCCAGTACCCCCCGTACAACTACTCTCCGCCGGTGTACACAGCCTTGCTGACGCCACCTCTACGTCGTGTCACCCTACCCTTCTTGCAAGCCTCGACGACACATTTTGGCAACCCCGACGCGACCGACAGCGACATGGAGGAGATCATCACGAGCGGCTCGGTCGCCGTTGCCTCCTACCCTTGGTTCCACGCGCAAGACGACACAATGGACATAGCCATCGACATGAAGGACGAGCTCGACGATGCCGAGGAGGAGGAGGAGGAGGAGGAGATGGAGTCGGCGTCGGGCCGACGAGGAAAGGGAAAAAGAAGAAGTGGAGGGCCGATGCCAGGACGGGCGAGCCGCGCGTCAAGTGGACGTCCAAAGAAGACGAGTGCCTCGCCGAAGCATGGAAGACCGTCAGCATGAACCCGGTCACCGGCGCGAACCAGAATGCTGACACGTACTGGACGCGTATCAAGTCGGCGTTCGATGAGCGCAAGCTTGTCGACCACTACTTCACCACCATCCACATGCAGCGCGGCGCAAAGGCCATGGCGAACTATTGGGTGATCATCCAGACGGCCTGCAACAAATGGCATGGGATCGTCGATCGCGGCTCGCGCGGAAAGCGGCGCTAACATCGAGGGTCAGGTATGTCCCGCCGCTGGCTCGCTTCTTTCGCCGTGTACGTCGTCGACACTTGTTCTTCGGCTGCGCAGATGGTTCGCATGTTCACCATGTACTGCCAGAACAACAGCGACCAAGAGTTCAAGTTCCTTCACGTGTTCTCCCGGATCGAGTCGTGCGAGAAGTGAAGGGATGTTTGGCTCACCCTCGCCAAAGTCCAAGGAGACCTACAAGCCGGACGCGCCCGCCCGAGGCACGGCGGATGGGCGCCCTGATGGCAACAAAAGAGCCAAGACGGCGAGAGACGTGGCACCAGCTGTCGAGTGGTTGCAATCATCGATCGAGCACTACATCGCCGACGCCAACAGCAACACTGCAAGGAGGGAGAAGAAATCCGACGCGCGGTGGTCGGCGTTGATGACGACCAGCGCCGTCAAGCTCGACCTACTCCGGACCAACGTCGCCGCGAAGAAGAGGAACACCGACCTGGCCTTCTTGATGGGGGCGGACATGTCGACGATGAACGAGCAGGTCAAGGCGTGGTACCTGGCGGAGCGCGGCCTCATCTTGAACCAGATGCCTTCCACCACCGTGCCTACGCCCACGCCGACCCCAATGCCTACACCCACACCGACCCCAACGCCGACGCCCATGCCCACCCCGACGCCCAACCCGAGTGATGAAGCCGCGTCGACGCCCAACACAGAAGCCACGCCGACGCCAACGCCCAGCACAAAAGCCACGCGACGCCGACCAACCCGAGCACAGAAGCCACACCAACGCCGGCCAGTCCCATGCCGGATGAGCCCGTCATTGGATGCATTCCTTTGTCTATGCGTCCTTCCTTTTGAACGCCGAATTTTCGTGTATGTTTGATCGCCGAACTGTGGCATGTTGATCGCCGAACTTTGTGGCAGGTCGTCTTTGATCACCGAACTTGTGGCGTTTTTTTGGCAGCGGGAAAGACAAGTTTGAATTTATGTGCATCTTAGGGCCAAAACCTGGAGCCGCGGCTGGGAACTGGATCGCCCCCAGAGCGAAAAACCCGCCGGCGCATGGGCCAAAACGCAATCGCCGGGTGCGTTGGGGGGGGACGAGTGAAGATGCTCTAAGGCTAGTCGTAACGGGAGTATCATAAGTGATATCATACATACCAATTATACTTTTCTTATGATGTGGCACACAAATAAATAAGGAAAAGATGGTATGGTATCATATCAGATACTACTCTATGTCATACATAACAATTAATAAGACAACATATTTTACTAACTTATAATACTATGCATTACGGAAGTAGTACTATTATACACTAGTATTATATGCATGATACTAGTAGTATATAGTATACGATACTCCCCGTTACAAGCAGAAGCGCTCACGGTTCACACGGCCACACTTGCATGCATGAACAGTGACCTGTGGTCTCTAGTCTGTACTAATAAGAGTAGCCGCCCGGCCCAGTCCCATCTAGTGAACTATCCAATGCACTTTTTTTCCCCTTGTCCTTATCATGCATGCATGAGATTCTTGCTGCGTCCATTGCCCTGGTGATTTTATTAATTAGCTTTCTGAAATCTGCTCAGATGACATGTTGACACAGATGTTACATATGTCGAGGGGGACTAGGTTGAATGATCCATCTTTTCCCCGGGAGGAAGAGAAGAGAAAATATCCAGTGCTACCGACCCTTAGATGCTACCATAATACGGGTTTTTGGGCCGTCGGATTTTCAGATCAGACGGCTCCTAGTAACTCTGCAATATTTGCAGAAAAGTCAACTAGGAATCCAAAAATTACGCATAGGTCCAGCAGATCCAACAACTCCTAAATGCCATCCGATCTGAGAATCCAACAGTCCAGAAGGCCGTATCACGGTAGCACCTAAGGTTTGATAGCAGCAGTATACAGGAAGAGAAATATGAAGAGTAGTGTAGTTAAAGCAAAGTGAATGTCGGTTTAGAAGACACGGAACCACAAGAGCATGCATGCATGTTGATGCATGGTCCCTTCTCGGCCAATCGTATTCTCCAAGGGCCGATAGAAGGTCGATAACTTTGCCCGAAAAGTTATCAAAAAAAACCAAGCTCCGGCCTCCAAAATCACATGGATGAGGACGATCAATTTGCACTTGTTGTTAGAAAGAAAAAACATTTTCCTCCAAAAAGAAATACTTGGAGGCTAGTTGCCCCACTTATCCACAAATGTTCCCCGCTTATTCGACGAATGATGAAAGGTAGGAAATGGTACGTGCAAGGTAAATAAAGGGAAATTGTTTATGGTACCACACTCGCCTGAAAATTAGAAGACATATATTTTATACTTTCTTGGTCTCACAATATAAGATGTTTTTTTAAGTTAAAACAGCTTATAGAAACGTCTTATATTACAGGACAGAGAAGTATATGTTATTGAACATGTGTTCCTCCCTCCGTGAGGATGACGAAGTAGCTTGATTCAATTGAACAATGTTGAGTGACTATATTTTACTCGTACCTAGATTGACACGCAATGTTTGCCACATGCCATGTTGAGTTAACGAAGCGACAGAAATAACTCTAGGTTTACGACAAGGATAATCGACGTTTTCTGAGACGAAGGCAAACGAAGCCCTAGCCGCCGTCCCATCTACTCCCTGTCTCTCCGCCACCATGGACGTGTTGTTGGGCAAAGCCCGCATGGCGGCGGCGCACACGACGACGGAGAGGTCCTGATCAGGTGCGGTCTGCTTGTGGAGGAGTTGGAGGGCTGCTGTGGGACGGTGAATAAGATGTATGCTCGAGTGAAGGTTATCGAAGAATAGAAAGTCGGTGCATGGTCATGGACGATGGCGAGGTCGACATCGCATCCACACCTGTCATGCAGTGGCATGGGTGATTTTTGTATAGGTTTTCTTATGGAGTCATTGAGTTTGGTTTGGGCCGGCAAGGCGGCAGTGCTGTTACAATGTACGAACATGTTCTCTCTGCTCTTTCACCGTTCCCTTGGCAGTGGCAGAACCACCGTCCGGAGGGCTCTATCCAGCAACCACCGTTGCAACTACAAGAATAAATTAGAAAGTCGTTAGTAATTTTTATGGGAAAATGGCTGTCATCCGGGGGCCTTATTACCCATGCCTAGGCTCTACTTGTGAGCTGGCTCCACCACTGTCCCTTGGTGTGCTTATCGCCGGCGGAGGGTGTGGAGTCGTGTCTCCGGTGGGTTTTTCGGGATTCGTCCCGTTTCTGTTTCTGGTGGGTCCTTCTAGATTCGGCCGGCTTTCAGGGTCTTCGAAGTTATTGCAGGCCCTTATCAGCGTTTTCTTCTTTGGGGCGGTGATTTGCTTCGCTGATCACAGCCACCGGCATCTTCTAGTTTGCATCGACGACTTTCTTGCCGATGCTTCTAAGTTTGCTCCACTAAGGCAGAGGCCAGGCGCCATCAAGCTATGCTCATGTGCCGCCACCGATAAATGTAGGAGGAAGAAGACTTCGACACGCTTAAGGATTTGAATGTAATGTCTTTTTGGTATAGATGGGTTTGTAAGAAGGGAAAATATAACCTTCACCCGACCGACCACACGCGCCGCGTCCGCCAGCTCCGCATCCATCGGATCGTTTGTGATCGGATGGACGAGAGCGTCCCGGCTTCCGAGTCACGCGCGTCCATTTTCTGAAATAGAGCCTTTGTTTCAGAACCAGCATTCTTGCAACTGGCAGCTCCCTTGACTGGGAGGGCAACGCTTCTAGATTTGGGAGGGCGGCGGGGCTAACAGCGTAGGGCGTTGGGCATTGGGCAACGGGGCCTATCTAGCGCTGGCGACGGCGAGGGGTTCGTCGGTGGCCGACGTCGACTCCAGCAGGTATGGATCTGAGACCCTCCTCCCCTTTCCCCGCATTGCTGGCGATTCTGTAGGTGCTCATGGAGGTTCTCCCCGGGGCGGCTTGATCCATACCAGCGAGATGACGAGGATGGTGCGACTAGGAGAGACACGGCTGGTTTGTTGGAGAGTGGTCGCCGGCGTAGGTAGTTCGGCGGCGTTGTAGGTCGCCGGTGTAGTTAGGTTGCAGGATTTGGATCTGCTGCGGGATTTTTTTACATAATTTCTACACTGGTAATGTCATGCAAGGGGACATGAAGCTGCAGGATCCCTTGTATTATTTCTGGATTTCTGGAGCTCATAGTTTCCGTAGGATTCCCTGTGATTTTCTCTAAAGCTCATAGCTTATGATAAACTTAAAGTTGCAGGATCCCGCGCGGCCAGTCTTTTTCTTTTTCTTGCAATTAGGGTCTTGTTTCAGTAGGTTTCTGCAACACAGGACTAGTTTCAGAAAGAAAGAAAAAATAATTCAGCGGTGAAAGTTATTTTTTCTACAACTAGGGTCTTGTTTCAAAAAATTTCTGCAACATGCTTTTTGTTTCATAAAGAAAAGAAATATTTCGGTTGTGAAGGTTTTTTTTCTGCAACAAGGGTCTTGTTTCAGAAACATAGCCCGAGTTGCAGCGCCTGAGGAGCGCCCGACGTTAGAGATTGAGTGGTCAAATATTGCAATGTGACGCGTATTTCAGAAACATAACTCTGGTTGCCGCGCTGGGTGCAACTGCGTCAGGACGGCGAACAGGGGAATCTGTTTCCGAAACAAAGGGGTTGTTGCAGGAAGTAAAAGGTGGTCACGCACACTCAATGGTTAGATCCGGCGGCTGTCAGGGCGCAGATCGAACGGAGCTCCATGCGGCTGATGTTTTCAATACATCCGCCGGCCGACGCGTAGCGGCACCCCCTGTAATGGCTTAGGGCTTTTGGAAAAAAAAAGCGACAGAAATTAGGCAAAAAGAAACTAGCAAGCTACTAGGAGGCATGAAAGAGGGCAAAGAGAGAAAGAGAAGAAAAAAAGTGGTCAACTGCCCCACCACAGCTGTGAGGCCTATGAGCATGCACCGGTGAAGATTGCCTTATCGTGATCCATGAGCCATGCATGACCAACACCTTTATTTCCCGGGTGCCCGGGGGGACTTGAGCTACCACTGCACAGCTAGCAAAGTCCTGCGCAACTGTACGTGTGCATGCAGCCAGCGGCAAAGGTAGGGGATCAGATGGAGGAGACGAGGGCTCCCGGGTCAGGCAGGGCACTCTCCCACGATGCACACCTACCTGAGAGCGACCGCCCGGCCTCTTGCCTCCCGCCCCCTGCGCCCCCTCTCTTCCTCTTTATACCTCCGCCTCTCCCTCTCCTCGCTGCCACCATCGTGCCTCTATCCTTGTCCAGCCGTTTGTTTTCCATATATCCTCGCGGCGTCTTAGTGCCCACTGCCGACCGGCCATGGCGAAGCAGTCGTGCTGCCACAAGAAGAGGCTGAGGAGAGGGCTCTGGTCCCCGGAGGAGGACGAGAAGCTCATGAACCACATTGCCATGTACGGCCACGGCTGCTGGAGCTCCGTTCCTAAGCTTGCAGGTATATATGACCGTATGCGTATGCGTGTGCTGCATTGTGCTTAGGACTTACCTAGCAGTTTCGGAGAAGAACAACTAATTGGTAGCAACTTGTTGAATTAATTAGGACTTGAGAGGTGTGGCAAGAGCTGCAGGCTGAGGTGGATAAACTACCTGAGGCCAGATCTCAAGCGGGGCACATTCTCGCAGGAGGAGGAGGACCTCATCATACACCTCCATTCCATGATAGGAAACAAGTACATACGTCGCCTTACCTGGCTTCCAATTCATCGAATTACATATGACATCCAACTGTATGCATTTTTCAGGTGGTCACAGATTGCAGCCCAGCTGCCCGGCCGGACGGACAACGAAGTCAAGAACTTCTGGAACTCTTACATCAAGAAGAAGCTGAGGGAGCGCGGCATCGACCCCGCCACCCACAAGCCGCTGGCCGAGGCCACCACGTCGCCCACCGCGTGCCGACCGGTCTTCAGCGATGCCGAGCTCGTCCCAACGACGACGGCGGCGCTGGCCCAGGACCAGGTGGAGAAAATGCTGGATAGCCTGAAGATGCCGCTGGACTGGCCCGTCCGCGGTGTCGCCGGCAACGCGGTGCCCGAATCCTACCAGGTACCGAGCCTTCAGGAAGGCTGCGCCTTCCACATGGGCGCGCACTGCGGCGCCTTCCCGTCCGCGTCGAGCTCCAGCACGTTGACTGCAACTGACGTTGGCGCCACCCTGCCGTGGCTGGAGCTCGGGCCGACCGACACCATCTCCGGCCACGTCGACCAGTACGCCGGCGCTCTGGGCGAGCTCAGGTGGTCTGACTACTTTGACGGCGCCCTACAGGGGCAGTGCGTCTACGACAGCGGCATGGTCGACGACGACGCGGTGCAGTTCGACGACGTCCATGGGTTAAGCAACTGGTGCTAATAGTACGTATAATAAATAAACTAATCCAATCAAAAGGCCAGTGAACTGAAAACTGCAACACTACTACATCACTGCATGAAAGATTATAAGTTGATATGTACAGACAAGACAAGGATATCGATGGATGGATACTCGCTTAGCCTGAGGCTGAGAACCAAGATACTTCTACATTTTACTACACATTGCAGTATTAGCTGCTGCTGCTACTAGTGATATACTGATACATACTTGTTTGTGTTGAGCTGAGCATAATTCATCGTGTGGTAATGAAATCAGAAGTGTTTCGCCACACATGTAAATGACAGGAAATGGTGGCTGTACATAGGACAACAGAGCCATATACGGTTAAATAAAGAGTGCATAAATAACATTCCCTCCATCCTATAATATAGTGGCTGCACTCGCCGGTCGGCCTCGACATTGACATTTGGCCTACCGTCGCCCTTGCCATCCTTTGAAAAGAGTGGGACTCTAGGAATGCTTGTATTTTCCGCAATGAGTTGCACTCCCCCTGTGATACTCTTCGAAACATCGTTTCTGACTTTACTCTTTGGGTCATTAGATTTAAGGACCCCGTTAGGAAGGCGGCCGTGTCTTGGTCCTATACCTTTTCTTTTGTTGTAGTCTATAATGTAATGCGTCTCTTGAGCATTTGAGTAATATATTCAAGTGAGGACCCTCTCTCTCCTCCGGTGATTGTTTAAAAAAAGGATAACGCTAACGCCCACACGTGTGGTGGGCCGTTTTTTTATAAATAATAAATAATAATTCTGTAATTACTGAGTTGGTAAACGCCCGGTGAAAATTACGGAAATAGGAAGGACGCTCTGGACTACAGCGTCCAAGGCTGGACTCTATTGCTAAGTGCGTCCCTACCTGGACGCTGTTATGGGCGACGTCCAACCATATGATTTGGTTTACTAGGCTAAACCGAGTTGGTTTCTCTTTTCTGTGATATATAAGCGATTCATGATCTGCAAATCCTAGTACGCATGCAGTTGTTGATCCTGATCTCGCCGTGTGGTTAGCAAGCTCCCGACATCACCAATCAATCATAGGAGCTGCGTTGTCTCACCAATCGCTCGTCATGAGGATCATCTACTTGACCTGCAGTTTGTGCACGTAAATTGTCGCACGATCGTATTGCATCTCCTTTGTTGACTCTTCTACCTAATCTATTCAATGGTTACAAGTGTACATTGTATAAATGATTGAGTTGTTATTCATGGTAATATAATTGGTAAGTGCTACTTTCTGATAATTGATAGGTCGCCAAAATTTCAACCTTGAGTCAATAGTAAATTGGTTAAAAGCTTTGATGTTTATTTCGTACATGTTAATATCTTCAGGTGAGTTCTAGAACATGTTAATTGTTCTAGCATACATGGATCGTGAAGTGCGACATGGACCCATGGGCATAGAGTATAGTGTTCCTCTCAAGGTCGCATTTCCAGCATCAGCTAAAATGAACTTTTGAAGACATCAAGCTGATAGGTAACTGAAAATTATTTGTCTCAGGCCGCCAACACTCGACCAGTGCCAATATCAAATATTTGTCGATGTTGATTTTCTTCATCTTTGCAATCTGGTAAAAACCTAGGTTCTTTAAGACTGAGCTACACAAAGGATCAAAAGGCATGCCAACACGGTGACACCGCACATTCAAGCAATTGTCAGGCTGCATCAATATATAAAAGAAATAGTCTCAAGTCAACCACTAATCTAACAAACCAGATGGAAATTTATAGGATGCTCACATTTTCCCAAGCTTTTGATATTGTGTGGTGGCTGTGAGACATCCATAACAAATCACTGAAACGCCCAGCCGTATCCATTTCCAGCAATGTTTTCTTTTGCCAAATTAGACGAGGAACCGCTTTTAATCAATTTATGTATTCATAAAACAATGTTTGCTTTTGTCAAATTGGATGATAAGCCACCTAAATCAGATTTAATATCCATAACAGACCAGCACAACTCAAGGATTATCAAATACAGTGTAGCATTAGTCTAATTGTGAATTCATCAGCCACGAAAGGGTTTCAATCAAGTCCAATTGTGGATTATTTAGCTGAGGCTTGCTTGCTTCCAAATTTGCATAACAGACACAGATAAGGACAAGGTGAAGGGTGGAGAGAGAGGGCTCACGATGATGCGGTCGCAGTTAGTGTCGCTGGACGCAATGGTGAGTGTGGACGGGGAGGAGGTGGGCAGGCCGTCCTTGGTGGGGAGGATACAATGGACGAGGCCGGATTCGGACAGAAGCAGCTGCGGCGTGAGTGGTTTTCGTGGCAGGAGAAGTGTGAGGGATTGGGGAGTGGGACTAGCGGCGAGCTAAAGGCGGCGAGGGAGGTTGGAGGAACACCATTACCAGCTGAGGGATAGCAGCGGCGCCGCCAATCTACAGCGACAAGGACCTGATAGAGCTTTGGGGCAGCCACTTCAGGAGGATTTGGGGTTGCGCCGTAACAAAACTAGGGACGCTGCTAATAATAGCGACCACACCTGGACGTGGTTAGTAACAGCGGCCAGCTAAGGACGCCATTAAAGACCGCGCCCTTCTTATTTCCACAATTTTACCAATTCAGTAATTACAGAATTGTCATTTATTATTAATAAAAAAATCAGTGTGGTGGGAGCTAAACCCGCCCACACGCTCTATAACACACAGACTACGCCATGTCACCGCATGCATGCATGTGAATTTTTTTTTAGATTTTCTGTTTTTAAAATGTTTTATCTCTTAAATGAGAAATCCGATTGAAGATCCGTTTTCACCATTAAATCCCTCGCGACGAGATCTTCGAAACTAGATCCCATATCAATATATTTCGATGAATTTTCTTTTTAAAGTTGTCGTGTCTATTGCACATGAATTGCCATAATGTTTACACTAAAGTTGCCATGATATGTTTCAGCTATTTTCTTCTACATTTAAAAGTAATTTTGACATACTATAAAACGGGGAATTAAGAAACTAGACTTGCCATGCACCATAAACTAAAATTGCCATCATACATGCACTTAAAATTGTCATGGTTCATAAAAAAGTATTTTCATGGTCAAAGTACTGGAATTGCCATCATAAAAAAACTAAAATTACCATGATCTACAAACTAAAATTGCCACATGGCAACTTTAGTTTAAGCACTATGACAACTACAGTGTAAACATCATGGCAACTTTTGGGCAAAAAAATTTTCGTCAAAACATATCAACATTGGGGTCTAGTTTTGAAGATCTCGTCAAGACGGATTTAATGGTAAAAATGGATTTTTAATTTGCTTTCTTAATTAGAAGATAAAACATTTTTAAACCAAAAACCAAAAAGATTTCTGATGATGTCATCTGTTCATACGTGGCAAAATAAATGATGATAGAGGCGTGTGGGTGATGTGCAAACGCCCATACATATGGGCGTTAGTTTTCTGTAAAAAAATAAGACATTTTAGCAAGCTATATCATGGGCCGGATGGCAACTGATCGGATTGGTACTCTATTGACCTCCGAGGCTTGGAATATGCATGGCTTTATTTTGGGTCCCTTATTATTCTCTTTCAAGACGAGGAGGGGTCCTCACCACGTCGTTTCTTGGTTTGTTCATTACTTCAAGGTCTGGTCCTATTGTTGAAACAATTGTATGGAAGATGGTTTTATCTAGTTCCATTTCCCCTATTTGTCATCCGTGACTGTAGTTAATCCTTTGTCCCCACCGCTAGCTCCTCCCCGTGCTGCGTCATGCGTCGTCGCTGGTCTGCACCCTAACCTCGTGTGCGTCTTGCGGCGTGGTCCTCGATCGACCTCGTCCTGGGAGCTTGGGGGTAGGTACCCAGCGTTCGCTCGGGCTCTTTGCAGCCGACGACCCACGGATCTGACCTAGGGGTCGGCTTCTGGTCGGGTGCAGGCTCCAATGAGCCGGATCTGATCCGAGAGAGCTCGTTGGCCCGCGCGGATTAGTGCAGCGGCTGGTTCATCGTGGCACGAATAGTTGGTGGCTGCGACATTCTGGCCTTGCTAATCTTCGAGCACCATGTCGCCGATTTGCTTCATGTTGGACTCCTTGATCTGGACACCGACGAGTTCTGGTCTTACTCCGGGAGATTTCCACAGTTTGGCGCATGACGTCACTGGATATCTTGATCGGAATCGATTCGGTCGTGCGCGCCCTTCTCTCTGGCCGGTGTGGCGTCATGAGGGCGTGTCATGAAACTTCGCTTTCTTGTTATTGCCATGGGACATGTCTGCCTTTAGATTTCTATGGTATGAACAAAGGTGAAATAAGTTATGGCGGTTGTGATCGGGGGTTTGCAAATGCGGAAAGGTATTTCGGTTGTGATGAAGACTGGCGGCACATGTTCTTACTGTGTGTCGGTTGTTTGGAGACTTGCAGCAGCAGCCTTGGCAAGAGGGGAATGCGGCACAGGTGGACTGCATTTCGTACCATCTTCAGGGTGAAAACCCAAGATCTTTGATCAGACGACGACAAAGCTTGTGCATTGTTTCCTTCTTGGAGGCGTTGCTTTTGAAGAATTTCTTGTGTAGTCCAGGTGTTGTATTCGGTGGTGGTTTGAGTGTTGCTCTTGCATCCTTGATGTTTTTGAACATCTTGTTGTTGCAGAGGCTCGGTGTAATTGGTATCTTCGCAATATTAATATATTCCCTTTATCCAAAAAGTTAATCAAGGAAACCCTAAAACTAACTAGCCGCAAATCCTATTTGACAGCGCTAGCGTGGACACCTATGCTAATGGGTCGGCCATCTAGTTATCCCGCTTGCAGAAGATCCCAACTAGTTTTGTCAAGCTTCCGGTTGGTTTTTACTTTTATTTGTTTTTGTATTATTTTCCCCTTTTTCTAATTCATGAAAACTTTCAGACATGTGAACAATTTCTTTTTCAAATTCCCGAAGATTTTCCAAATTTGTGAACACTTTTCAAATTTGCGATTTTTTCAATAAATGAACTTTTTAAGCACATGATTCTTTTTTCAAATTTATCAAAAAAATAAAATCACAAAAAATTAATTCAGGGTCATTTCCAAATATTGCAAGTTTTGAAATTCATGAATATTTTCTCCAAATTTGTGATCTTTTTCATACTCAAGATTCTTTTTCAAATCAATGAAATTTTAACAAATTCATGACTTCTTTAAGAAATGAATATTATAAAACTCATGAGCATTTTTGAACTCATGAACTCTTTTCAAATTTGAGAACATTTTCCGATTTTATTGCTTTTAGATTTTAGAAAACTATTTTTTGCTAGTAATATGATTTGTTTAAGTCAACCATGAGAGCAACGATATGTCTCCAACGTATCTATAATTTTTATGTTTCATGTCATTATATTATCAATCTTAAATGCTTTATATGCATTTATATGCTATTGTGTATCATTTTTTAGATTAACCTATTAACCCAGTGCCTAGTGCTAGTTCTTTTTTTTAATTTTTAGAAAATCAATACCAAACAAAATACAAACACGATAAAAATTTACAGTGATTTTTTCTGGACCAGAGGGACCCTAGAAGGTTCGGGGGGAGG
The DNA here is from genome assembly GCA_021605205.1 of Aegilops longissima. Lineage (NCBI taxonomy): Eukaryota > Viridiplantae > Streptophyta > Magnoliopsida > Poales > Poaceae > Aegilops > Aegilops longissima. Next base: position 559,688,294 of record CM038682.1, read on the forward strand.
CCATAAGACTTATGGGAGAGTCACGAGCTCACCAGGCGCGCCCCCTGAGTTCGTGACTCCCAAGCAACTAAATATTTCCCCTTTGACCTAATTCCATCCCTATAAATTTCAAAACCAACAAAGAGCCACCTGAAACATTTTTTTCGCCGTCGTAAACTTATGTTCTTCCGCGATCCCATTTGGAGGTATTTTCCGGTACTCTGCCGAAGGGGGAATCGATCACAGAGGTCTTCTACATCATCATTGCTGTCTTCTGATGATGCGTGAGTAGTTCACCATAGACCTATGGGTCCATAGCTAGTTGCAAGATGGCTTTTGCTCTCTCTTTGATCTTCAATACAATGTTCTTCTCGATCTTCTTGGAGTTCTATCCGATGTATTCTTCTTTTGCGGTGTATTTGTTGGGATCCGATGAATTGTGGATTTATTGGAATATTCACTGAAAGTAATTGAGTCTTTTTCTGAACTTTATTATGCATGATTATTGTTACAGCTTTGTATTTCTTTTCGATCCATCCGTTTGGTTTGGCCAACTAGATTGATTTCTCTTCAGTGGGAGAGGTGCTTTGTAATGTGTTCAATCTTGCGGTGCTCTACATCCCAGTGACAGAAGGGGACAAGACATGTATTTGTATTGTTGTCATTAAGGGTAAAACGACGGGGTTTATTCATATTGATTGGATTTACTTTGTCTACATCATGTCATCTTGCTTAAGACGTTACTCCATTTTTTATGAACTTAATACCATAGATGCATGTTGGATAGCGATCGATTGGTGCAGCAATAGTAGTAGATGCATGCAAGAGCATCTCTACTTGTCTCGGTCGTGATGGCTATATACATGATCATTGCCGTGAATACGTCATAAGTATGCGCTTTTCTATCAATTGTCCAACAGTAATTTATTTACCCAACGTATGCTATGAGAAATCTCCAGTGAAAATTATGGCCCCATGTCTACTTTAATTACATTACAAAACCAAAATATATTGCTGCAGTTTATTTACGTTTATTTTATTTTGCAATTTATTTTTCGCGAATACGCAAGCCGCGTATCTTTGTATTGATAGAAGGAGATAGTAGCATGGGATTACAACACATACAAGTCCATGTACGCATAGGCATGGTGCACAAGCGTTGGAGCAGACTAGAACAAGGGGCTGCTCAGCCCTAGGTGACTCCGCTAGCAACTACGCGCCAGGAATGATGTTAAGCAGTCTGTTGGCGCCTGCCTTAGCCCATAGGCGCGCCTCGTCTTTGATGGTGTTGGAGATCAGCGAGAGCGAAGGGGTGGCCCGGTCGAAGATACACGCGTTGCGGTGTTTCCATAGCCACCATGCTGTGAGGATGATGAGGGAGGATAGCCCTTTTCGAACAGGCGCCGGTGAGCGGTCAAGGCAGGAAGTCCACCAAGTCTGGAAGGGGGTGTGGGCATCAGGGAGGTCGACGGCCATGCGAGCCCAGCTGAGGATGTCATGCCAGACCTGGCGCGAGAAGGGGCAGGCCGCGAGGAGGTGATGCATGGACTCTAGCGCCTGATCGCAGAACACACAAGAGTCCTCGTGTGGCAGGCCGTGGCGGGCCAGGCGCTCTGAGGTCCAGCAGCGGTCTTGCATGGCAAGCCAGAGGAAGAATCTGACGCGTAGGTGCGGCCAAGGACGCCAAGTGAGCCGCCAGTGGGGGTCCTCACATGCGCCAACGAACAGGGCCTTGTAGCAGGAACTCGCGGAGTATACGCCGGAGGCTGTCCAACGGCAGGTGAGCACGTCTGGTGTGGGGTAGAGCGGCGTGTGGCGCACGAGCCGCCAGAGGTTGATGTACTGAACCATGGCCGTAGGGCCGAGCGCACAACGGATGCCGTGGACCCAAGAACACAGGTGAAGGCCGTCTCGCACAGTGCGGTCTTTTCGTAGGCGGCGTGGGACGAGGGCATAGACTAGAGGAGCGATCTCAGCCGCGGATCTACCATCTATCCAGTGGTCAGTCCAAAAGCGGCAAGTGGCGCCCGAGCAAAGCCGCCAGCTTGTGGAGGCGCGGAAGATGGCCTTCGCGTCAGCGTCGTGAGGGATGGGGAGGTGGCTCCACGGACGCCGAGGGTCGGTCTTGCTGGAGCCATAACCATCGAACACGCAAGGACAGCCCCGTGCGATAGGTGTCTCGGATGCCAAGGCCACCAAGGGAGATAGGGCGGGACACTCGCTGCCAATTGACGCGACATTGGCCTCCGTTTGCCTCCTTGTGACCCGCCCAAAGGAATCCGCGGATGATCCGGTTCACCTTCTTGATTGCCGATTTGTTGAAGGCAATGGCCGTGAGGAAGTGGGTGGGTATGGCGCAGAGGACATGCCGCACGAGCGCGAGGCGATCACCCTGAGAGAGCATGGAGGCGCGCCAGGTGGAGAGCTTGCGGCCTAGCTTGTCGAGGATCGGCTCCAGACTCGTCGAGCCGGCCTTGCGGATGGCGAGAGGAAGCCCCTGTAGGGGATCGGGAAGTGCGCCACCGGCATTGCATCTCGGAGGTGATCGTGGCAATATGGTCGCTTGCATCGGATCGGGGTCGCCGAGCACTTGCTGAAGTTGGTATGAAGCCCAGAGGCTTCTCCGAAGACATGGAGGAGGGTGCGCACGACAGCGATGTCATGGCTGTCCGGATGGCAAAAAATGACGACGTCGTCCGCATAGAGTGATATGCTGGATGCCGCGTGCCGGGTAGTGAGGCGATGCAGGAGGCCTGCGTCCACAACGCGTAGAAGCATGGAGTTGAGGACGTCGATCACGATTGTGAAGAGCATGGGAGAGACCGGATCGCCCTGCCGCAGCCCATGGGCATGGTCAATCGGGGGACCCGGGTGCCCATTGATAAGCACCCTCGTCAAGGCCGTGGAGAGAAGGATGGAGATCCACTCGCGCCATCGAGGCCCGAATCCAAGATGTGTCAGGATCTGGAGCAAAACGCCAGACACACAACAAAGGCCCGCGCGATGTCGAGCTTGAGAAGCATACGTGGCGCCTTGAGGTTGTGGAGGAGACGAGCCGTTTGTTGCACAAGCATGAAGTTGTCGTGGATGCACCGCCCGCCGATGAACGCACTTTGGTTGGTGGAAACCATGGAGCCAAGATGGGGGGCTAGCCGGAGGGAGAGCAGTTTAGCGACAAGCTTAGCGAAGATGTGGATGAGGCTGATTGGCCGGTAGTCGTAGAGAGACCGCGCATCAGCATGTTTCGGGAGTAGAGTAAGGAGTGACTCGTTGAGCTTCTGGAAGCATTGGCCGTTCATGGAGTATAGTTTGTCGAAGGCCTCGCGGAAATCGTGCTTTATCGTGTCCCAACAAGCGACGAGGAACTCGGATGTGAAGCCATCGGGGCCAGGCGCCTTTCCGGTCGGTAAGCTTTTCACGGCGGCCCATATCTCGTCGTCCGTGAACGAAGCGTCCAGCCCGAGCAGGTCGAACTGCGGGACATGGAGAGCATGGAGGTCAAGCGTGATTGCGCGCTCTGAGGGATTGGCAATTTATCAATCTATCTATACATTATTTGATCCTTGCAACGAGTTCAAGGGATTGGCAATCCTCTTGCCCACGTTGGATGCAAGTATTTGCTTTTGTGTGTGCAGATGTTGTTCACGAGGCTTTGCGTGATTCTCTTATTGGTTCGATAAACCTTAGTTCTCACTGAAGAAAATATTTATTTATACTGTACTGCATCTCCCTCATCTTCGGGTAAAATCTCTACACAACTCACAAGTAGCAAGCAACAACACCAACTGGTTTGCGAGCGTTCCCTTTTTTAGAAAAAGTGCAAGAGTGCTTGAGCGATCCTTGCAACGTGATGTGAGCGAGCGAGCTAATTTTTGGGTCGCGGCCCGCTATGCCTGCATGCGAGTGCTAGTGTGCTAACACACGTTGAACGCTGAAGAGGGGTCTCAACTAATGGAGAGTACCCTGGGACGACATGTTGACTGCGAGGCCCACTTGTCACCAGGCCTTCTCGGGCACCACAGTCTCCCCTCTCAATCCGCCATGGATCGGGTTCCTCTACAGTCAATAGCTCCATGATAAGTTTCCCTCCGTCACGGCATGGGTGAGCAGGACCACGAGCTGGAGCGTTACCCGGAGCGGCTGCGGTCAATGGACTTGGAGCATAGCGGGGCGCGGGAGTGGAAGTGGCAGAAAGAAAGGCCACGCGGCATCCTGTGTCAATGGCTATAAGACAATGATTTTGAAGAACCAGCTCAACCCTCTAGGATGGCTTATCTCATATATATCATGGGTGTGTTATTATTGGTACAATATACGTAACAAATACAGAAGCTATACATAGTCTAACACCCTTCCTCAATCTTAGCCACTTTCTAAAGAACTGAGAAGGGTAAGATTGCGTGTACAGGCCTCAAACTGTGGTAGAGGCAATGGCTTGGTAAAGATGTCTGCAAGTTGATCCTTAGAAGAGATGAACTTGATCTGTAGTTGCTTCTATGACACACGTTCCCGTACAAAATGATAGTCAACTTTAATTTGTTCCGTTCGGGTATTAAATACCGGATTTGCATAAAGGTATGTAGCGCCGATGTTATCACACCAAAGGATAGGAGGTTATGGTTAGGACATACCCAACTCCTGAAGCAAAGACTGCACCCAGATAATCTCTGCAGTAGCATTAGCCACAACCTTATACTCAGCTTCAGTACTACTACGCGATACAGTAGCCTGTTTCCGAGCACTCCAGGCGATCAAGTTAGAGCCAAAGAACATAGCATAGCCCCCCGTGGATCGCCTGTCATCCGGAGTGCCAGCCCAATCCGCATTAGAGTATGCCGAGAGAACCCGAGAGTGAGTCGGCCAAATATGCATCCCAAAAGACACTGTGAATTGGACATAACGCATGATGGGTTTAACAGCAGCCCAATGAGTGTCTCGAGGAGCCTGGAGATACTGACAAACCCTGTTGACAGCATAAGAAATATCCGGTCAAGTGATCGTCAAGTACTGGAGACCACCAACAATACTCTTGTACTCTGTTGCATCCGCAGAAGACAGAAGCTCACCATCAACAGCAGTGATCTTGTCTGTGGACGACATGGGTGTAGTAGTCGGTTTGCACTTAAGCATCCCAGCTCGCTGCAATAAATCCAAGGAGTACTTCTTCTGCGTCATAACAAGGCCATCGGCACGAGAAGTAACCTCGACCCCAAGAAAGTAGTGAAGCTTCCCAAGGTCTTTGACAGCAAAATCAGCACCAAGAGAGCGAACAAGAGCATCAGCAGCGGACCGAGAGGAACTGAATAGAATAATATCATCCACATAGACCAAAAGATACATAGTGACCTCTGGCTTCTGGAGAAGAAATAATGAGGAGTCAACAGTAGATGACACAAAACCCATGAGCACGAAGAGCTGATGCAAGAAGAGAATGACAGGCACGAGGAGCTTGCTTCTAACCATAGAGCGCTTTGGTGAAACGACGGATGTGATCAGGACGATCAGGATCAGAAAAACCAAGCGGCTGTCGCATATAAACCTCTTCCTCCAAGAAACCATGAAGAAAGGCATTCTGCACATCAAGCTGACGAAGCGACCAACCTCAAGTGACGACATGAGAGAGAAGAAGCCAAATGGTGGTAGACTTGATAACTGGACTGAAGATGTCCTCATAATCAAGACCATAGCGCTGGCGAAATCCTCTGGCAACAAGGCGCGCTTTATAGCGCTCAATAGACCCATCTGAGTGCTTCTTCACTTTGAACACCCATTTAGAGTCAACAACATTGACCCGTGGTGGTGGAGGAACAAGAGTCCATGTCTTATTGCGAAGAAGAGTGTGATACTCCTGCTCCATAGCTTGACGGTGATGAGGTTGCCGAAGTAGAACGGTGGAGGCAACGAGCCCGTCGAAAAAACTACCGGGGGCACGTACGCCATATATGCAGGGACGGGCGGCGTGGACGAAGACGCGGGATTGAAACCCATGGGCGGCGGCGGCGGGTACGCCCCGTAGAGGGAAGCAGCCGTCTCGACCGGAGTGGATCCTGCTGGAGGCGCGGACGCCATGAGGGCAGGATGGATTGGCGCAAGGCCCAACCCCGAGAGGCCCGCCGTGACTGCCGACGAGGTGGACTCGGGCGCGAAGGCCAGAGGCGCGATGACGCCGGTCGATGAGGCAGGTGAAGGGGCGCTCGACGTATGGATCGTTAGCGCGTGTCCCGACGATGAAGAAGTCGGAGGATTGTTGGAGAAGAACGAGTCGACGCTCCTGGTCCCGATCTAAGGTGGCCGCATGGTGGCCGAGTCGAACGGGAGAGAGAGAGGGCAGCGAGCGAGGCCGGAAGAAACCCGGCGGGGGAGGAGCTGGAGGCGGCGGCGCCCTGACATGGCGGCGGCGCGATCTAGGGTTTTGCGGAAGCGGAGGATGTAGCCAGCTCTGATAACATGAAAGACAATGATTTTGAGGGAACCAGCTCAACCTCTAGGGTAGCTTATCTATATATATATATATATATATATATATATATATATATATATATATATATATATATATATATATATATATATATATATATATATATATATATATATATGTACATATAATGGGTGTGTTACAATTAGTACAATATACGTACACAAATACAGTAGCTATACATAGTCTAACAATGGCCAAGTGGATGGCGAGATGCCAATAGGAGAGCTATAGAGAGCGGTGCTTCACATGCACCTGCCATGAGTGGATTCTTAAGGAGCTAGAAGTGGAAGAAGAGCTTCTTCGGTTGGCGCGTATCAAGGAGGAGAGGAGCCGAGTCCTCCTGGGGCACAAATTTTTAATTTGGCAACTTCTGAAGAAAAGCTTGAGATGGATAAGAAGGCATGGGCAGATCATTGGGTGGGCGCTCAAGCAACATCGTTTGCCCGACCCTGCCAGAGCTGCTAGGTGGGAATTCTTAAGCAAAAGAAAGGATGCTCTCCAGTACTGGGCAGGTTCCCACGATTATTTTCTCCCTTGCTCATGCGGCCAATATGTTGCTCATTTAAATCCATAATGTTGTAAACGCTAGAAGTTGTGATGTGATAATTGTAGTTTGAACTATCTGTATTGCATGGTTGTTAGTTCCAATTTAATCACTGATGGTAGCTTTTGTATGAACTTATTGTTGGTGTTTCGGTGAGTTAACTAGTGTTAGTGTGGGCATTTTCAGTTTGTGGTAGTGTTAGTGTTAGTGGTGCTATTTTCAGTTCAGTTAGTTCAGAGCAACTATGTATGCATAATTATAGGCTATGTTTGTATTAGTTCAGTGATGCTATATGTTGCAACTTAATTTATGCTATTTGGATATATGGAACTAACTGCAGTGCAGTGGTACTGGAACATGCATTTTCAGCTAAGTGATGCTATATATGATCTTGGAACATGTGGTCAGTCTATATCTCTACTCCTAATGGAGCAGTTGATAGTCTCGCTTCCAGGGTTTTTTTCGTCTCACCTTCCATGGTTTTTTTTGGTACCTCCTCCCACCTTCGTTGGTTTTTTTCATAGATTTTTTGTCCCCTCCCCCCACTTCATCAGTTTATTTTTACGTCACCCTCTCACACAATGAAAGAAATCTGAACAGATCAGAACTTTCCATACTGGCGCAAGTTATTTAGTAATGTAGAATCAATCACGAACAATCTCTAAAGATCAAATCTAAATTAATTAACCTTATCTTAAATCACTCAATCACATACTAGAAATCAAAGGAAACAATACATCGAGGGAGCAGTAAATAAACTCCCTTTCTTATGCATGTATATGATCTTCCCTTCCCTCTCCGTTGTCGAGCGTGCTTGATTATCCAGGCCGATGCTTGGGCTGCGTCACTGGGTCGCGAAGGTGTCGGAGGACGAGGACGGCGAGGCCGGGTGCCGCGACACCGCGTTGGCCGCGGCCGGTTAAGGGGGCGCAGAAGGGCGGCTTCCCTGGCCCTGGTCGTGGCCCTGGAAGTTAGTGCGGTGGAAGCGGCACTTGAAGGACCCGGCGTTGGTGGCCGGCGCGCGGACGCACTTGGAAGCGAGCCCGTGGCCCGCGCCGGACGGCGCCGACGCCGTCCCGGGCCACCTCCTCGACTTATTCTTGGAGCTGTGGCTGGCCGATTTACATGAAATTAATTCCCTCAGTTGTGGTGGCAAATATAATACACATAATCCATATTATTATGCACTAACGTGTGTGTGTGTGTGAAATAGATGGATTATGGTCCCGTACCCAATAAGATGGATATATGTGTGTGTGTGTTAGAGAGAGAGGGAGAGGGGGAGAGAGAGTGAGGAAGAGGGAGGGAGTGTGTGTGTGTGTGTGTGTTAGGATTTAATGGTAAAAAAAGTCGCCAATGTCACTTGATATGTATAAGAATATTAATATTGAACTCTTAAAGTTAATGTGGCACCGTTGCAATGCACGGGCGTTCTTCTAGTATGAAGCAGTATGTTGCTATAAATGGTACTGGAACATGCATTTTCAGTTAAGTGATGCTATATCTGGTCCTAGAACATGCAGTCAGGTGTATGGAGGAGTATGTTGCTATATATGTGTGACGCCCCCGATTCAATCGTACACTAATCATGCACGCAAATGTGTACGATCAAGATCAGGGACTCACGGGAAGATATCACAACACAACTCTACAAATAAAATAAGTCATACAAGCATCATAATACAAGCCAGGGGCCTCGAGGGCTCGAATACAAGTGCTCGATCATAGACGAAGTCAGCGGAAGCAACAATATCTGAGTACGCATATAAGTTAAACAAGGTGCCATAAGATGGCTAGCACAAACTGGGATACAGATCGAAGAGGAGCAGCCTCCGCCTCGGGATCCTCCTAGGTCACTCCCGGTCGCCGCCGCCGGCTGCACGTAGTAGTAGGCGCCTCCAGTAGTAGTCGCCATAGGCGGCGGCGCTCGTTCCTGGCTCCATCGCCTGATTGCAGCAATCGAGTAGAGATAGGGGAAAAGGGGAACAAGGCAACCGTGAGTACTCATCCAAAGTACTGCAAGCAAGGAGCTACACTACATATGCATGGATATATGTGTAAAGGCCATATCAAGGACCGAATCGCAAAATGCCAAAATAAGAGGGGATAGTTAGTCTTAACGAAGACTACGCTCGACACCTGTCTTGCAAGGTAGGAGGGGACAATCAAGTCCTCCAAGTAACATCATATAGCAATAATCCTACCCGCAATCCCCGCTCATAACCCCGAGCGAGAGCGACCACCGTTGTATCCGCACTTGGAAGGGTGTGTTTTATCAAGTATCCGGTTCTAGTTGTCATAAGCTCAAGGTACAACTCCAAGTCGCCCTGTTATCAAGATCACGGCTATCCGAATAGATTAACTTCCTGCAGGGTGCACCATCTTACCCAAAGACGCTTGATCCCATTTGGCCGACACACTTTCCGGGTCATGCCCGCCGCTGAAGATCAACACGCCGCAGCCCCACCTAGGCACAACAGAGAGGCCAACACGCCGGTCTAAACCTAAGCGCAGGGTCCGGGCCCATCGCCTCGAGCACACCAAGACGCTGCGCAGGGCGGCCGGAAGCGCACCTAGCCTAACAGCGCTCCAGCCCAATCCGGCGCGCCGCCTGTCCGCCGACGTCTCAAGTGCTTCTACCGATACCACGACGCCGGATACCCATAACTACTCCCGCGAGATGGTTAGTGCGATAAGCTCGTAGCCAACCCAGATCAAATACCAAGACCTCGTTAAGCGTGTTAAGTAACCGCGAACGCCGAACAGGCCAGGCATGCCTCTCTCTAGGCGGTCTCAACTCGCCTGCCGCCCGCCACAAAGATCCACTCATGGTGCTCCATCACCAACCCGACTTTAGTCTCACATGTATCATGTATAAGTATATAGTATATACCCGTGATCAACTCCCGAGTGATCACGGCCCGATAGTATAGCACGGCAGACGGACAAGAAAGTAGGGCCACAGATGAAAGTACTAGCATCCTATACTAAGCATATAGGATTGCGTAAGGTAACAATGGTTACAAGGACAAAGCTATGCAAAGAAAGATAGGAGTATCTCAAAACAAGAATATGCTATACTACTCTAATGCAAGCAGAGAGAAGAGTAGGCTATATCCGTGATCAAGGGGGGGGCTTGCCTGGTTGCTCGGCAAGAGAGAGGGTCGCCAACACCGTAGTCGAACCGCCAGCAGCAGCTGGCGGTCTCGTAGTCTACCGGAGAGAAGAGGGGAAGAAACAATGAATACAAAGTAAACAGATGCATATCGATGCATGACATGCCAAGAAGCGATGCTAGGCGTGTTCTAACGTGGTATGAGGGGTACTGGTTATAGAAACATCCGGAAAGTAATCCTGTGTTTTGGGTTTTGGGCAGAGGAGCCGAGGGAAAAGTTGCAGGTTCTGATAGGTTAGGGGTGTGTGGACGAACGGATCGCGATCCGGATTCGCCTCGTGGTTCTCGAGCAACTTTCATGTTGAAAATATTTTAACCGGATTACGGATTAAAAGATATGATTTTTAAAAGATTTTATTAATTTCGGAATTTAATTAATTATTTAATTAATTCAAAAATGTATTTATGACGACGCCATGATGTCATGTCACGTCAGAATCAACAGGGTTGACTGAGTCAACCCCGATGTGGGTCCCGTATGTCATTCTTCGTTATCTAATTAACCTAATCAAAGTTAATTAACATTAGTTAATTAGGTTAATTAGTGATTAGGTTAATTAATCGTAATTAATTAGATTAATTAATTACTTAATTAATTAATTAATTAATTAATTACTTAATTAGTTTTATTTAATTTTCATTTCCTGCTTTATTAATAAACCGCTCGTGGGGTGGGGCCCCATGTCATCGGCCTGTGGGGACAATACGGGCATGCGGGCGCAGGCGGGCGCCTGCGTTCGAGGCCGAACGGGCGGGCGCAGCTTGAGCGCCCGATTGGGCGCAACGGGAGGCCGAGGCCACGACGACGCGCCGGAGGGGCCGCAGCCACGGCGCGGGGTGGTCGGGTCGAAGCGCGGCGCCATGCGAGGCGACCGAGCGTTGACGGGACGCAGCGCCGGAACGGCAGGAAGGGCGGGCGAACGCCGCATGGGCCGCGGTGGTGGTCGGGACGGCCGCCGCGGGCGAGAGGTGGTGCGGAGTCGACGGCCGCTGCTGCGCGCGGTGGCACCGGTGGTCAGGCGGCGCTGCACCGGCGCAAGGCCGCCGGGGGAGAACGCCGGAAGGGGCCGGGTCTTGTGGGCGAAGGCGAAGCTGCTTTGGGGGAGGAGAGGGAACGGGGGGGGGGTGGCGCAGATGGCCGGAGCCGAGACGGGCCGGGCGACGGCGCTGCTCGGGAGGGAGGAGAGGAGGGAGCGGGGGGGGGGAGAGGCGAGCTCACTGTGGGTGTCGGGGTCTAGGGGAGCGGGCGCGTGGAGGGGCGGCGGCCCGCGAGGAGGCGGGCGGGAAGCAGCCACGGCTGCCGGGAGGCGTCCCGTGAGGCGGAGAGGAGGAGGGGTTGACCTCACAAGGGCGAATCCAAGGGGGGGCGACGGAGGGGAGGAGGAGGGGTCCGGCGGTGGAGAGGAGGAGGGGGCGGAGGAGGAGGGGGTCCGGGCGGGGCCATGGCGCGGGCGCTCGGCGGGTCTCGCCCGATCTGGATCGGGCGAGGGAGGGAAAGCGGATCGGGGGGCGCAGTGGGGATGAGTGAGGTGGGCGGCTAGGGTTTCTAGCCGCAGGAGGGGGGCTAAGTGGGGGCCGGGCCGGGCCGGGCCGTGGAGGGGGCTGGGCCAAAGGGGGGGGTTGAGGGCTGGCTGAGGCCACGGGGAAGGGCTGGCCCAGATGGGCTAGGGGTTCCCACTCTCTTTTTGTTTTCTTTTCTTTTCTTATTTTCTTCTTTTCTGATTTTAGTTTATTTAAAATGCCAAACATTTTACAAAATTTTGTGCACCCCACCATAATTAGGTTTGCTATTTTAGACAACCCCTAACATTTTAGATTTAGTTTTTGAAACTTTTCATCGCTTGCTTTTGTTTTGATTTTGTTTTAGAACGGGTTCGAATCAACGTGAGGTTAGTCACAAGAATCGAGGTGATCATTGTTGCTTAATCATCCGGTGTTACAAATCTCCTCCATTACAAGAAATCTCGCCCCGAGATTTAGGAGGTAGAAGGAAAGAGTGCGGGTATTCATCTCAAGACGATCCTCGCTCCTGTGTGGCTTCGCCTTCGAGAGTGATTCACCATCGGACTTTGAGGAACTTGATCGCTTTCGACGCAGCGGCGCTCAGCTTGGTCGAGAATGCGGACCGGATGCTCTTTATAGGAGAGGTCCTGTTGCACCGAGCACTTCATGGTCCACTGCTCGGATTGGGTCCTTGAAGCAGCGCCGGAGTTGTGACACGTGGAACACATCGTGAACCCGAGAAAGGTTCGACGGAAGCTCCAGCTTGATAAGCCACTTTTCCACGCCTTTCCGTATAGTGAATGGGCCAATATAGCGAGGAGCTAACTTGCCCTTGATCCGGAAGCGTGAGCACCCTTCATTGGTGTAACGCGAAGATAGGCCTTTTCGCCAAAGTTGATAGACCATGTCCTTGTGATGACGGTCATAATTACTTTTTTGACGAGATCGAGCAGTCTTGAGATTCTCGCGAATAATGCGGACTTGTTCTTCGCATGTTGGATAATATCCGGACCAAGAGTGGACGCCCCGCTTCGACCAGTTCGTAGGGGTTCGCACTTTCGCCCATATAACACTTCAAGGGGGCCATCTTCGCACTAGCTTGATAGCTATTATTATAAGAGAACTCAGCATACGGGAGAGATTCCTCCCATTTCTTGCCGAGGAAACGACACAAGCTCAAGCATGTCTTCGAGAATTTGGTTGACACGCTCAACTTGCCCTTGGATCATGGGATGAAACGCAGATCGAAAGATAAATGACCCATAGCTTCTTGAAAACTTGCCCGTAATCTTGAAGTGAATAAGCTGCCACGGTCCGAATCGATAACCAGTGGAATACCGTGAAGTGAAACAATTTCGACATATAGAGCGTTGCAAGCTGGCTAGCAAGGATCGCTTTTCGACCGCCGTAAAATGTGCAACTTTAGAAAGCCGGTCAATGACGACAAGAATAGCATCATTACCTTTCTCGCGATTTGGGAAATCCAAGGATTAAGTCCATTTCAACATGGTCCCATTTCCATTCAGGAATAGAGATAGGTTGCAGAGTTCCAAAGAGGCCTTTGATGTTCTCGCTTTGATACGACGGCAAACGCCACACTCGTAAACATAGCGAGCAATGTCTTGCTTCATATTAGACCACCGTAATCTCTCGATTTAAATGTCTTGATACATCTTTGTACTACCAGGATGGATACATAGAGGCGATCATGAGCTTCTTTCATAACCTTCTGAGTCATATTCAGGTTTTCCTTCTTACACGGCACCACTAGGCGGCCTTTGAAGTACAAGGCGCCATCATCGCAATAGTGAAGGATGAGGGATTTCTTTTTGATGTCTTGTTTAATCTTGTAGACTTCGAGTCAAATCCTGCATTGTCTTTATGGTGCCCACGAGATCGGGTTCAACAGCCAGGTATAGAGGGAACCTCGGGAACAACACGGAGATTCATCTTATGGAACTCCGGAGGAGGGGAGCGAAAAATCACCGGAGGAACAATATGGAGGTTCAGCTTTCAATTCTTCAACAAGTGGGGCTGAACTTGGTGAACTCAAGGTGGTTGCAGAAGACTTGCGGCTCAAGGCATCAGCCATTACATTAGCCTTGCTCGGCGATAGGAAATACCCAAATCAAAGTCTCGCAATAGCTCTCCATCCATCTCTGCTGACGGAGGTTCAGGTCTGGCTGAGTAAACAGATACTTCAGACTTTGGTGGTCGGTGAAGATCTCGCAACGATTACCGAGAAGGTAATGTCGCCACTGCTTTAGTGCATGAATGACGGCAGCAAGTTCGAGGTCGTGAACTGGGTAGTTCTCTTCGTGAGGGCGCAACTGACGAGAGGCATAAGCAACCACTTTGCGCTCTTGCATTAGGACACCGCCTAAACCTTGACGAGAAGCGCCGCAAAGAAATGACGAAGTCCTTCTTAGTATCGGAGGAGCTAGCACCGGGCAGAAGTCAACTTGTCTTTGAGTGCCCGGAAACTTTCCCGACACTTATCTCGTCCATTGAATTTGACGCCTTATGCAACAAAGTTAGTCGAGGCTCGGCAATCTTGGAGAAGTTCTCACGAATCGACGGCAATAGTCAAGCGAGACCGAGAAAACTTCGACTTGCTTAACGCTCTTCGGAGGAGTCCAATCGAGAATAGCCTGAACTCGCTCGTGGTTGACGGCAATACCATCCTTAGAGATGACATGCCCAAGATAGGTTACTTGGGAAGCCAGAATTCACATTTGGAGAACTTGGCATAGAGTTGATGCTCTCGTAGCTTTTCCAAAGACAAGACGAAGATGTTCAAGATGTTCTTCTTCATTCTTGAAAAGATCAGATATCATCCAGATAAACCACGACTTAACTTGTCGAGGTAATCCATGAATATATAGTTCATCAAAGCGAGAGAAGGTGGCTGGAGCATTGGTTAAGCCGAAGACATGACGGTGTACTCGTATGAACCATAACGAGTCACAAATGCGGTCTTGGGGATATCCTCCTCACGAACACGGATCTGGTGGTAACCCAACCTCAAGTCGAAGTTTCGAGAACACCGACGAACCAGCCAATTGATCATAAAGATCATTGATCCGAGGAAGAGGATACTTATTCTGAATGGTAGCTTGATTTATAGGACGGTAGTCTTGGACCAATCGGTTTGTCCCATCCTTCTTCTTGACAAAGAGAGAAGGTGCTCCCAAGGAGAGCAACTTGGGCGAATGAACCCACTTTGAAGAGATTTGTCGATTTCTCCTTTAGCTCAAGGAGTTCATGCGGCGGCATCTTGTAGGGACGCTTTATAGGAGTGGTGCCGGTTTCAAGTCGATGACGAATTCGACAGCTCTAGCAGGGGGAATCCCTGGAAGTTCTTCAGGAAAGACGTCTTGGAAGTCGCGAACGACGGGAATGTTTTCAATTCCCTCGAGGGGTGCGGCGTTCAATGCATTCAATGCATAGAGCCTTGCCTCGCATTTTGCACCGATGAGCTTGGTAAGTGACTATTTCATCCAAGGGTGTAGCAGATGGACGGTCTTAGTGGCGCAAACGATTGACGCCGATGCGCTTTCAACCAATTCATTCCCGAAATGAGGTCAATGCTACAAGACTTCAAAGACGATGGGAGAGACAAGGAATTCCATTCCTTCGATTTCAACGGGACGCTGCTGCAAATCATGGAGGTCCGACATTGGCCCGCAGGGTGTGTACTAATAGTGAAGCATTCATGTCTTCACTTTTAATGCCATGCATGAATGCAAAATCTTCGACATGAATGAATGCGATGCCCTCAGATCAAATAAGACGATGCGGTACTGAATTTACGAGAAGTGTACCCATCACAAGAGCAGGTTGGTCTTGAGCTTCATTCAGATCAACGTGGTTGGCCTGAACTCGACCATAAGGCTTGGCAAGTTGTTGCGGGCTGGGTGTTTCCACGCCCCGCCGGAAGGGCCACTGATTCTGGTTCTGGTTGCATTCTCTAGCACGGTGCCTCGTTGTCCGCACCAAGCACAAACCATTATTGGGAGTGGGAACAGAGCTTGGGGTGGTGGAGCTGGAAGCTTGGCTGCTTAGTTGTAGGCGCATTTAGGTGCAGCATAGTTCTGCTTTGGAGCAGTGCATTCGGCCGGTACATACCGTTGGGAATCCATATCTTGCGCTTCATGCGAGGACGGGCTCAAGATGAGCCCGTGTCACGGTTATGCCTCGTTAGAGCTCGTATTCCTGCAGACCAGTTTCGACATTGATAGCTTTGTTCACCAAGGTGGCGAAATCAGCAAAGTCGCGCACTAGAAGTGCGAGCTTGATGTCGCCTTGAAGACCGCCACGAACTTCTCCCGTCTGCGTGCATCGCTTGCAATGTCCTTCAAAGATAGCGAGACAAGTCCAGAACTCTCGCCGATAAGCTTCAACAGTCTTGTTGCCTTGGGTGAGGTTATGAACTCACGCTTCTTCCGTCCATGACCCCTTGAGGGATGAAGCGGCACGGAAGGCAGCCCGGAAGTCTGCCAGTGATGAGTGTTCCAACTGGCAGAGTACGCCGTGGCTGTCCCACCATTGAGCTGCGGGTCCCTTCAGAAGAAGGAAGCAAAGGTGACATAGCTGGCAGGGGCTACATCAGCAGACTCCATCTCATAGGTGATGTCACGGAGCCACCATCAAGATCCAAAGGCTGGGTTGAGCTGCGGTACACGCCGGGTTCAGCGATGAAATCCTGCAGAGTTGTTCCGCTTGGGTGCTGGTTCATATTGGGGCGAGGAACTGAGCCATCATGTTCTCCATGAACTGGCGATTCATCTCGAGCTGTTGGATCATACCAGCCATGTACTCAAAGCGGTGGTGGGAAGTTGGCACCACGACCACGACTTCTGCTGGCCTAACCATCCCGCTATTATATAACAGGGTAGTTCAGATTTGAGAAATTAAACAAAAGACAGGAATCATTCATGATGAAACATGCATAATGAAAGCAGCATGATGGGAACTACATAGTAGTTGGCATATCTTACAAAAGGAATCATGCATAGAGTTCGATACATAGAGTCCAGTACATAGACTACTACATCATAGGCGGCACGCAGGCTCGCGGCGAATACATCAAACACTAACAAGCAAGTCTACATCAGTCCCACGCGGTACTGCGGAGGTAGCTATAGCCTGAAAGCTGATAGTGCAGCAGCGGATAGTCCTCCACGCCGCTGACTGGGGCCGCGGATACTCGTGCTGAATCCGACGCCCGTGTGGCGAAAAAGGGCCAAGCGGAGAGTAGCCTCCCACGCCCGCCAACCGACACCCTGGGGCATCACGGTCCTGGCTGGGTAGATCGCAGAACGCGGCAGCTCTCCGGATCGGACAAAGGGGTGCATCAGCGTCAGAGCATGGTAGAGGTGCTGACGGGTGATGTACAACTCGTGGCGAAGAGCTCGGTTAGCTCGATCCAGCCCATCGATGCGTAACAAAGTTCGATGGTGGAAGGGCTCTCTGGTGACAAGTGGTGTAGGCAGCAGTGTAGTAACCTCCTCACCAACATCGACGCGATAGCAATGTGCCCAAGGGGAGGTGTCCAACTCGATACTCGCACGAAGACGGTCGAGCAGCAGCATAAGCAGCATCGTGGACTGCCATATCGATAGTCACTCCAACACCATGTGCGGTGTGCAAAGACAATAGTGGACTCATACTCCCGAGAGTAGAGGTGGACGATGGCGCGGCATCGCTCCTGGTTATAGTCCCGGTACTCCTCATAGACGGTGTACTCGGGGTGCCAGCGATAACCCGATAGGTCATCATCTCGGCTAGCACCGCAGTGATCCCGAGGCACCAATGGCCGCCGTGTGGCGCACGACCTGCCTCGTGGGTTCCATCTGAAAACAAAGACGCTTCAAAGGAGTCAAATGACAGGTGGAAATTGCTCAAATACAATTCCAAAAACAACTAAGGCTATATCCAACTTTGGGGTGAATGCGGTCACGGATCCTAGTGATAGTTAGTAAAATCGCTTAACCCGAGTAGAAGAGAGTTCAGAGTCCCGAGTAAAGGTCGAGGAGTAAAAGATCCTAGTACCACCCGATGGCGACGTGGGCCCGTAAGGCACACAGCCAAGTTAGTAAAAGTTTTGCAATGTCTAGACTCGACTTCGCCAAGGAGTGTGGAAGGGGATTCCACAGCAATGGCTCGATATTAACTTGTGACGCCGATTCAATCGTACACTAATCATGCACGCAAATGTGTACGATCAAGATCAAGGACTCACGGAAGATATCACAACACAACTCTACAAATAAAATAAGTCATACAAGCATCATAATACAAGCCAGGGGCCTCGAGGGCTCGAATACAAGTGCTCGATCATAGACGAAGTCAGCGGAAGCAACAATATCTGAGTACGTATATAAGTTAAACAAGGTGCCATAAGATGGCTAGCACAAACCGGGATACAGACGAAGAGGAGCAGGCCTCCCGCTCGGGATCCTCCTAGGTCACTCCCGGTCGCCGCCGGGCTGCACGTAGTAGTAGGCGCCTCCAGTAGTAGTCGCCATAGGCGGCGGCGTCTGCCCCGGCTCCATCGCCTGATTGCAGCAATCGAGTAGAGATAGGGGAAAAGGGGAACAAGGCAACCGTGAGTACTCATCCAAAGTACTGCAAGCAAGGAGCTACACTACATATGCATGGATATATGTGTAAAGGCCATATCGCTGGACTGAATCGCAGAATGCCGTAATAAGAGGGGATAGTTAGTCTTAACGAAGACTACGCTTCGACACCTGCCTTGCAACAGTAGGAGGGGACAATCAAGTCCTCCAAGTAACATCATATAGCAATAATCCTACCCGCAATCCCCGCTCATAACCCCGAGCGAGAGCGACCACCGTTGTATCCGCACTTGGAAGGGTGTGTTTTATCAAGTATCCGGTTCTAGTTGTCATAAGCTCAAGGTACAACTCCAAGTCGCCCTGTTATCAAGATCACGGCTATCCGAATAGATTAACTTCCTGCAGGGTGCACCATCTTACCCAAAGACGCTTGATCCCATTTGGCCGGACACACTTTCCGGGTCATGCCCGCCGCTGAAGATCAACACGCCGCAGCCCCACCTAGGCACAACAGAGAGGCCAACACGCCGGTCTAAACCTAAGCGCCGCAGGGTCCGGGCCCATCGCCTCGAGCACACCTGACGTTGCGAGGGCGGCCGAAGCGCACCTAGCCTAACAGGCGCTCCAGCCCAATCCGGCGCTAGCCGCCCGTCAGCCGACGCCTCAAGTGCTTCGCCGATACCACGACGCCGGATACCCATAACTACTCCCGCGAGATGGTTAGTGCGATAAGCTCAGAGCCAACCCAGATCAAATACCAAGACCTCGTTAAGCAGTTAAGTAACCGCGAACGCCGAACAGGCCAGGCCCACCTCTCTCTAGGCGGTCTCAACTCTGCCTGCCGCCCCGCCACAAAGATCCACTCATGGTGCTCCATCACCGACCCGACTTTAGTCTCACATGTATCATGTATAAGATATAGTATATACCCGTGATCAACTCCCGAGTGATCACGGCCCGATAGTATAGCACGCGCACGGACAAGAAAGTAGGGCCACAGATGAAAGTACTAGCATCCTATACTAAGCATATAGGATTGCGTAAGGTAACAATGGTTACAAGGACAAAGCTATGCAGCAAAGATAGGAGTATCTCAAAACAAGAATATGCTATACTACTCTAATGCAAGCAGATAGAGAAGAGTAGGCGATATCTGGTGATCAAGGGGGGGGCTTGCCTGGTTGCTCGCAAGAGAGAGGGTCGCAACACCGTAGTCGAACCGCCAAAGCAGCAGCTGGTCGGTCTCGTAGTCTACCGGAGAGAAGAGGGGAAGAAACAATGAATACAAGTAAACAGATGCATATCGATGCATGACATGCCAAGAAGCGATGCTAGGCGTGTTCTAACGTGGTAGAGGGGTATGGTTAAGGGGAAACATCCGGAAAGTAATCCTGTTTTGGGTTTTCAGCAGAGGAGCCGGGGGGAAAAGTTGCAGGTTCGATAGGTTAGGGTGTGTGGCGGACGAACGGATCTGCGATCCGGATTCGCCTCGCCGCTCGAGCAACTTTCATGTTGAAAATATTTTAACCGGATTACGGATTAAAAGATATGAATTTTAAAAGATTTTATTAATTTCGGAATTTAATTAATTATTTAATTAATTCAAAATGTATTTATGACGTCAAGATGATGTCATGCCGACGTCAAGAATCAACAGGGTTGATCGAGTCAACCCCGACAGTGGGTCCCGCATGTCATTCTCTCATTATCTAATTAACCTAATCAAAGTTAATTAACATTAGTAAATTAGGTTAATTAGTGATTAGGGTTAATTAATCAGAATTAATTAGATTAATTAATTAATTAATTACTTAATTAGTTTTATTTAATTTTCATTTCCTGTTTTATTAATAAACCGTTCTGTGGGGGTGGGGCCCCCATGTCATCGGCCCAGGGGGGGCAAACGGGCATGCGGGCGTGGTGCGGGGCGGTACCCGTGCCCGAGGCCGAACGGGGCGGGGCGCAGTTGAGCGCCCGATTGGGCGCAAACGGGGGAGGCCGAGGCCACGACGACGGCCGGAGGGGCCGCAGCCACGGCGAGGCCGGGCTGGCTGCAAGCGGCGCCGGCGAGGCGACCGAGCGTTGGACGGGGCCGGCAGCGGCCGGAACGGCAGGGAAGGGCGGGGCGAACGCCGTGCGGGGCCGCGGTGGTGGTCGGGACGGCCGCCGCGGGCGAGAGGTGGTGCGGAGTCGGCGGCGCGCGGGCGCGGGGGTACGGAGCTGGCCGGCTGGCGCGCACCGCAAGGCGCCGGGGGATAACGCCGAAGGGCCGGGTCTTGATGGCTGGGCGAGGGCGCTGCTCGGCGAGGGGAGGAGAGGGAACGGGGGGCGGGCGGGCGCGGATGGCCGAGCCGGGCGAAGGGCGCTGGGCTCTGACGTCGCTCGGGAGGGAGAGGAGAACGGGGGGGGGAAGAGGCGAGCTCACAGGGGTCATGGGGTCTAGGGGCGGGCGCGTGGAACTCAGGCGTCCGGCGAGGAGGCGGAAAGCGATCGCCAGCGCCGGGAGGCGTCCCGTGAGGCGGAGAGGAGGAGGGTTGACCCAGGGGCGAACTCAAGGTGGGGCGGAGGGAGGAGGAGGGGTCCCAGGCGGTGGAGAGGAGGAGGGGGAGGAGACCCGGTTCTGGGCGGCGGGGGCCACCATGACGAGGCTCGACAGGGTCTCGCCCCGATCTGGATCGGGCGGGGAGGGAAAGCGGATCGGGGCGAGTGGGGGCGAGTGAGGTGGGGCGGCTAGGATTTCTAGCCACAGGGGGTTAAGTGGTGGGCGCGGGCTGGGCCAGGGCCGGGAGGGCTGGGCAGGGGGTGAGGGGGGCCGGGGGGGGGTTCGGGGCTGGCTGGGCTGGGGGAAGGGCTAGCCCAAATGGGCCAGGGGGTTCCCTCTCTCTTTTCATTTTTCTTTTCTTTTCTTATTTTCTTCTTTTCTGATTTTAGCTTATTTAAAATGCCCAAACATTTTACAAAATTTTGTGCACCCCACCATAATTAGGTTTGCTATTTTAGACAACCCCCGAACATTTTAGATTTAGTTTTTGAAACTTTTCATCGTTTGCTATTGTTTTGATTTTGTTTTTGAACGGGTTCGAATCAACGTGAGGTTAGTCACAGTAACCGAGGTGATCACTGTTGCTTAATCATCCGGGTGTTACAATATGGCACTAAAAATATACATTTTCGGTTATGTGATGCTATACATGGTCCTGGAGCATGCAGTCAGGCTATGCACGTAGGAGTATGTTGCTATATATGGTACTGAAACATGCCATTCAGGTGCAATATATTAAACATGTTACTATCGGTTATTAGTATACTAATTGACCCGTTGCGCCAAATGGCGCAGAGACCCCTAAAGACATGTTGTCGATGAAAATAGTTTCATTTTGCAAGAACATATTCGATGTTGGTAGTAGAAAGCCTATGTGTTAAGTCATACTATACTGATAGCAAAAACAAATCTTATTTCTATAACATGCATAGACCAGCTAGGGATGCATTTTTTAGTTGAAAACATAGTTACCACGCTGAGAAATCTAAGTTTGAAAAAAAAATCAAGTTTGCATTTTCTTAGCATTGTTTGCACTAAACTTTTATTTTCCATGTACACGAAAAGAAAAACCCTCTCTATGTTGTGCATATGAAGGCATGGGTATTTGAAAGTCTCATATGCTACCTAGCCTAGTCCAGGAACAATTCTTTGTGTGGGCCGTCCGGATACCTAGCCCGGTTCAGAAACAATTCTTTGTGTGGCCCGTCCGGAGTAGAATATGAAGCAGTAGCGCCAGCATCCATCGTGCCTGTGTATTTCTTTTCTTCCTCTGTTCCTCCTTTGGGCGGGATAAATGTACTCAACTGGTGATATTTTTTCTTTCCTATTATTTCGGATTACTCGGCATTCATGGTAACACAAATGGCCCATTACACCATATAGCATAATGTCCATTTCAAACACGAAGTGTTTTGAAAATTAAATTAGTTTTAGCATGGAGGAATAGTCCAGACTTGAAACAGAGGATGCAACCACTTTACCAGTTCAAACTCTTTAGCAACCACTTATGATTATTATGCCAAATGGCACAAGGTGTCGATTTGGACTAAGAGTTATTTGAATAGTGTTTCATTTGTTCTTTACAAAGTGTTAGATACAATTTCACTACACATAAGAATTTTCAAGCTCAGTTAAAAAGGTATTTTTAAGCATACAAACCACAACTCGGCGATGAAAAATTGTGGTTTAGTTGTGGATGTCAAAATGCTTGCGTTAAAAAAAAGGCATTAGTTAGTTTCCTTTAGTAGGGACAAAACGATGTAAATACACATCTTAGTTTGGTAGGAGAAAGCCCTATTTAAAATTAAATCTATGTTTAGTTGGTTTAGCTGTGGTCAAGCACACGTAGCAATAAATATAATTTTCCTTACCAGAAAAAAATGGTGTTTATTGTTCACAACTGGATGCATATGCACATTCTATTTTGGTAGTAGAAAGCTTTAAATCATCCCGTGTAGTAAACACGTTTATTTTTTCTAGTACTCATTTGTCTGGGAAATGCACATGCTAAGAATTTCGAGTTTAATGTATGGAAAAAAAATTTTTTACGACATCTATAAACCTGCTAAGGAGGGTCTTTTAGCAGTGTTTCTATTAAACTTTTATTTTACATGTGCATGAAGACAATAGCTTCTGATGCATATGGAGGCACAGGTATCTGAAAGGCCCATATGCTACCTAGTGAAACTCTGCGACTGTGAAACTGGTGAGATTTCTCCCTTCCTATTACCTCGGATTTCTCTGCATGCATAGATTTACTTGCACCAAATGACAGAGTCCAATTTGAATCCATAAAATTTGTAACCCATTTATATGAAAAATTAAGACTCATCTCTTAAAATTAATACTTGAGGATGCATAATTTTTTATGTTATTTGGGTAATATAAAGGCATGCTTTTTTAAAAGAAAGCCCACTTAAGAAAAAGAGTATGCACAAATACTAACATCAGTTTCTGTACGACGGTGGGAAAGTAGATATTCAATACTGGGGTATTGGTAGGTGGAAGAAAGTGTCCGAGGATACAACAGGAGCATAATAAATAACATTTTGCTTCTGTCTAACTTATCAGCACAATATGTCCTTTATTTACTCTAGGAATATCTCGTACTCTTTAGCTATTTTTCTAAGTGCATGCCCATTGATCTGAGTAAGCCGCTTCTGTTGGAAATATGCCCTAGAGGCAATAATAAATTAGTTATTAGTATATTTCCATGTTCATGATAATCGTTTATTATCCATGCTATAATTGTATTGAAAGGAAACTCAGACACATGTGTGGGTACATAGACAACACCATGTCCCTAGTAAGCCTCTAGTTGACTAGCTCGTTAATCAATAGATGGTTACGGTTTCCTGACCATGGACATTGGATGTCATTAATAACGGGATCACATCATTAGGAGAATGATGTGATGGACAAGACCCAATCTTAAGCCTAGCACAAAGATCGTAGTTCGTATGCTAAAGCTTTTCTAATGTCAAGTATCATTTCCTTAGACCATGAGATTGTGCAACTCCGGATACCGTAGGAATGCTTTGGGTGTACCAAACGTCACAACGTAACGGGTGGCTATAAAGGTTCATTACGGTATCTCCGAAAGTATCTGTTGGGTTGGCACGAATCGAGATCTGGATTTGTCGCTCCGGTTGACGGAGAGGTATCTCTGGCCCACTCGGTAGGACATCATCATAATGTGCACAATGTGACCAAGGGGTTGATCACGGGATGATGTGTTACGGAACGAGTAAAGAGACATGCCGGTAACGAGATTGAACAAGGTATCGGGATACCGATGATCGAATCTCGGGCAAGTACAATACCGCTAGACAAAGGGAATTGAATACGGGATTGATTGAATCCTCGACATCGTGGTTCATCCGATGAGATCATCGTGGAACATGTGGGAGCCAACATGGGTATCCAGATTCCGCTGTTGGTTATTGACCGGAGAATGTGTCGGTCATGTCTGCATGGTTCCCGAACCCGTAGGGTCTACACACTTAAGGTTCGGTGGCGCTAGAGTTGTTATGGGAAATAGTATGTGGTTACGAAGGTTGTTGAGTCCGGATGTGATCCCGGACGTCACGAGGAGTTCGGAATGGTCCGGCGGTGAAGATCGATATATTGGACGAAGGGTATTGGAGTCTGAAGTGTTCCGGGGTACCGGGCTATGGCCGAGATGATGAAAAGGTGTTTGGGGAGCCCGGCAAGTGTTGGAGGGCCTCATGGGCCAAAGGGAAGGGCAAACCAGCCCACTAAGGGGTGGTGCGCCTCCCAGCCCTCTCACGTAACCGGGAGAGGTGGGGCGCCTCCCTAGGGCAGCCCCTTCCCGGCTTGGGGGCAAGTTTCCTAGGGGTGGGGGCGCCCAAAACCATCTAGGGTTTCCCACAGGCCGCCGCCTCCCTAGGGAACCCTAGGCGCCTCCTCCCCCCCTTACCCCTATATATAGTGAGGAGAGAGAGGGCAGCCGCACCTTCCTTGGCGCAGCCCTCCTCCTCCAACACTTCCTCCTCCTCCGTAGTGCTTAGCGGCTCTGCCGAGAACCACGAGCTCCATCACCACCACGCCGTCGTCTGCTGTGGAGTTTTCCTCAACTTCTCCTCTCCCTTGCTGGATCAAGAAGGAGGAGACGCCCCGGGCTGTCTGTGTGTGTTGAACGCGAGGTGCCGTCCGCTCGGCGCTAGGATCATCGGTGATTTGGATCACGACAGTACGACTCCATCAACCCCGTTCTCTTGAACGCTTCCGCTTAGCGATCTACAAGGGTATGTAGATGCACTCTCCTTCCCTCGTTGCTGGTTTCTCCATAGATAGATCTTGGTGACACGTAGGAAAATTTTGAATTTCTGCTCGTTCCCCAACAAAGGCATCATGAGCTAGGTCTATTGCGTAAATTCTTTGCACGAGTAGAACACAAAGTAGTTGTGGGCGTTGATTTTGGTCAATATGCTTACCGTTACTAGTCCAATCTTGTTTCGACGGTATTGTGGGATGAAGCAGCCCGGACCGACCTTACACGTACTCTTACGTGAGACAGGTTCCACCGACTGACATGCACTTGGTGCATAAGGTGGCTAGCGGGTGCCAGTCTCTCCCACTTTAGTCGGATCGGATGCGATGAAAAGGGTCCTTATGAATGGTAAATAGCAATTGACATATCACGTTGTGGTTTTGCGTAGGTAAGAAACGTTCTTGCTAGAAACCCATAGCAGCCATGTAAAACATGCAAACAACAATTAGAGGACGTCTAACTTGTTTTTGCAGGGTATGCTATGTGATGTGATATGGCCAAGAAGAATGTGATGAATGATATGAGATGTATGAGATTGATCATGTTCTTGTAATAGGAATCACGACTTGCATGTCGATGAGTATGACAACCGGCAGGAGCCATAGGAGTTGTCTTTATTTATTATATGACATGCGTGTCATTGAACAACGCCATGTAATTACTTTACTTTATTGCTAACCGGTAGCCATAGTAGTAGAAGTAATAAGTTGGCGAGACAACTTCATGGAGACACGATGATGGAGATCATGATGATGGAGATCATGGTGTCATGCCGGTGACGATGATGATCATGGAGCCCCGAAGATGGAGATCAAAAGGAGCAAAATGATATTGGCCATATCATGTCACTATTTGATTGCATGTGATGTTTATCATGTTTATGCATCTTATTTGCTTAGAACGACGGTAGTAAATAAGATGATCCCTCATTAAAATTTCAAGAAAGTGTTCCCCCTAACTGTGCACCGTTACGAAAGTTCGTCGTTTCGAAGCACCACGTGATGATCGGGTGTGATAGATTCTTACGTTCACATACAACGGGTGTAAGCCAGATTTACACACGCGAAACACTTAGGTTAACTTGACGAGCCTAGCATGTACAGACATGGCCTCGGAACACAAGAGACCGAAAGGTCGAGCATGAGTCGTATAGTAGATACGATCAACATGAAGATGTTCACCGATGATGACTAGTCCGTCTCACGTGATGATCGGACACGACCTAGTTGATTCGGATCGTGTAATCACTTAGATGACTAGAGGGATGTCTATCTGAGTGGGAGTTCATAAGATGAACTTAATTATCCTGAACATAGTCAAAAGATCTTTGCAAATTATGTCGTAAGCTCACGTTTTAGTTCCACTGTTTAGATATGTTCCTAGAGAAAATATAGTTGAAAGTTGACAGTAGCGATTATGCGGACAGAAGAAAGCTTATGTCCTTAATGCACCGCTCAGTGTGCTGAACCCCAAACGTCGTATGTGGATGTTGCGAACATCGGACATACACGTTTTCATAACTACGTGATAGTTCAGTTAAACGGTTTAGAGTTGAGGCACCAAAGACGTTTTTAGAAACATCGCGGAACATATGAGATGTTTCGAGGGCTGAAATTGGGATTTCAGGCTCGTGCCCACGTCAAGAGGTATAAGACCTCCGACGATTTTCTTAGCCTGCAAACTAAGGGAGAAAAGCTCAATCATTGAGCTTGTGCTCGATTGTCCGAGTGCAACAATCACTTGAATCGAGTGGGAGTTGATCTTCCGATGAGATAGTGATGTTTCTCCAAAGTCATTTCCACCAAGCTGTTAGAGCTTCGTGATGAACTATAACATATCGAGGATAGATATGATGATCCTTGAGGTATCGCGATGTTTGACACCGCGAAAGTAGAAATCAAGAAGGAGCATCAATTGTTGATGGTTGGTGAAACCACTAGTTTCAAGAAGGGCAAGGGCAAGAACAGATACTTCATGAAACGGCAAATCAGCTGCTGCATCTAGTGAACAAACCCAAGGTTGAACCCAAACCCGAGACTAAGTGCTTCGTAATGAGAGGAATGACACATCAAGCGAGAACCACCCTAGATACTTGGTAGATAAGAAGGCAGGCAAGGTCGATAGAAGTATATTGATATACATTATGTTAATGTGTACTTTACTAGTACTCCTAGTAGCACCTGGGTATTAGATACCGTTCGGTTGCTAAGTGTTGGTAACTCAAATAAATGCTACGGAATAAGTGGAGACTAGCTAAAGGTGAGTGACGATATGTGTTGGAAGTGTTTCCAAGGTTGATGTGATCAAGCATCGCACGCTCCCTCTTAATCGAGATTGGTGTTTGCGTTGAGCATAGACATGATTGGATTATGTCTATCGCAATACGGTTATTCATTTAAGGAGAATAATGGTTACTCTGTTTATTTGAATAATACCTTCAATGGTCTTGCACCTAAAAGAATGGTTTATTGAATCTCGATCATAGTGATACACATTTTCATGCCAAAGATATAAGATAGTAATGATAGTACCACTTACTTGTGGCACTGCCATGTAAGTCATATTGGTGTAAAACACATGAAGAAGCTCCATGTTGATGGATCTTTGGACTCACTCGTTTTTGAAAAGTTTGAGACATGCGAACCATGTCTATTGGTGTATACGCATGAAGAAACTCCATGCAGATGGATTGTTTGGACTCACTTGATTTTGAATCACTTGAGATATGCAAATCATACCACATGGGCAAGATGATTGAAAAGCCTCGTTTTCAGTAAGATGGAACAAGATAGCAACTTGTTGGAAGTAACACATTTTGATGTGTGCAGTCCAATGAGTCTTTGAGGCATGCAATGAATATCGTTATGTTCTTACTTCACGATGATTTGAGTAGATGTTGAGTATATTTACTTGATGAAACACAAGACTGAATTATTGAAAGGTTCAAGTAATTTCAGAGTGAAGTTGAAGATCTTCGTGACAAGAGGATAAAATGTCTGTGATGTGATCATAGAGATGGATATCTGAGTTGCGAGTTTGGTACACAGTTGAGACATTGTGGAAATTGTTTCACAACTAACACCGCCTGGAACACCATAGTGTGATGGTGTGTCCGAACATCATAGATGCACCCTATTGGATATGGGGCTTACCATGATGTCTCTTATCGAATTACCACTATCGTTCATGGGATAGGCATTAGAGACAACCACACTCACTTTAATAAGGCACCACGTATTCCGTTGAGACGACACCGTTTGAACTATGGTTTGGAGAAACCTAAATTGTCGTTTCTTAAAAGTTTGGGGCTGCGACGCTTATGTGAAAAAGTTTCAGGTTGATAAGCTCGAACCCAAAGCGGATAAAATGCATCTTCATAGGACACCCAAAACAGTTGGGTATACCTCCAGTCTCAGTTCCGGAAGCAAAAAGGATTGTTTCTAGAATTAGGTCCTTTCCCGAGGAAAAAGTTTCTCTCGAAAGGATTGAGTGGGAGGATGGTGGAGACTTGATGAGGTTATTGAACCGTCACTTCAACTAGTGTGTAGCAGGGCACAGGAAGTTGTTGCTGTGGCGCCTACACCAATTGAAGTAGAAGCTTATGATAGGGATCATGAAGTTTTGGATCAAGTCACTACCGTACATCGTAGGGTGACAAGGATGCGTACTACTTGAGTGGTACAAGAATCCTGTCTTGAAGGTCATGTTGCTAGGCAACAATGAACCTCGAGCTATGGAGAAGCGATGGTGGGCCCAAATTCCGACAAATGGTTAGAAGCCATGAAATCCGAGATAGGATCTATGTATCAGAACAAAGCATGGACTTTGGTGGACTTGCCCGATGATCGGCAAGCCATTGAGATAAATGGATCTTTAAGAAGAAGACGGACAAGGACGATAATGTCACCGTCTATGAAGCTAGACTTGTGGCGAAGAGTTTTTCACAAGTTCAAGGAGTTGACTACGATGAGATATTCTCATCATAGCGATGCTTAAGTCCGTCGGAATCATGTTAGCATTAGCTACATTTATGAAATCGGGCGGATGGATGTCAAAACGAGTTTCCTTACCGGTCTTCGTAAGGAAAGGTTGTATGTGATACAATCGAAAGTTTTTGTCGATCCTAAGGATGCTAAAAGGTATCTGGCTCCAAATGATCCTTCTAAGGACCGGAGTAAGCATCTCGGAGTTGGAATATACTCTTTGATAAGATGATCAAAGATTTTGGGTTTATACAAAGTTTATGAGAAACTTGTATTTACAAAGAAGTGAGTGGGAGCACTATAGAATTTTGATGAGTATATGTTGTTGACATATTGTTGATCGAAATGATGTAGAATTTCTAGAAAGCATATAGGGTTATTTGAAAAGTGTTTTCAAGTGAAAACCTGTATTAAGCTACTTGAACATTGAGCATCAAGATCTATAGGGATAGATCAAAACCGCTTAATGGTACTTTCAAATGAGCATATACCTTGACATGATCTTGAAAGTGTTCAAGATGGATCGATCAAAGAAGGAGTTCTTGCACGAGATGTAAGGTATGAAGTTAAGACTTAAAGCTCGACCACGGCAGAAGAGAGAGAAAGGACGAAGGTCGTCCCTATGCCTTAGACGTAGGCTCTACAAGATGCTATCTTGTGTACCGCACCGAAGTGTGCCTTTGTTGGGGAACGAGCGAAATTCAAAATTTTCCTCGTGTCACCAAGATCTATCTATGGAGAAACCAGCAACAAGGGAAGGAGAGTGCATCTACATACCCTTGTAGATCGCTAAGCGGAGCGTTCAAGAGAACGGGGTTGAAGGAGTCGTGCTGTCGTGATCCAAATCACGGAGATCCTAGTGCGAGCAGGACGGCACCTCCGCGTTCAACACACATACAGCTGGTGGCGTCTCCCACGCCTTGATCCAGCAAGGAGAGAGGGAGAGGTTGAGGAAGACTCCGCCCAGCAGCAGCACAACGGCGTGGTGGTGATGGAGGAGCGTGGCAATCCAGCAGGGCTTCGCCAAGCACCACGGGAGAGGAGGAGGGAGAGAGGTAGGGCTGCGCCAAGAGGAGAAGTTCTCATGTGTTGGCAGCCCCAAAACCCTCAAGTATATATAGGGGAGAGGGAGGGGGGTGCGCCCCCTCTAGGGTTTCCACCCCAAGGGGTGCGGCTGCCCCCAATCCCAACTAAGGGTGGCGGCCAAGGGGAAACCCTAGATGGGTTTGGGCGCCCCCACCCCTAGGAAACTTGCCCCCCAAGCCGGGAAGGGGGGCTGCCCTAGGGGAGGCGCCCCCACCTCTCCTGGTTACGTGAGAGGGGCTGGGAGGTGCACCACCCCTTAGTGGGCTGGTTTGCCCCTTCCCCTTTGGCCCATGAGGCCCTCCAACACTTGCCGGGGCTCCCGAAACACCTTTCGGTCATGCTGGCCATAGCCTGGTACCCCCGGAACACTTCCGGACTCCAATACCCTTCGTCCAATATATCGATCTTCACCGCCGGACCATTCCGGAACTCCTCGTGACGTCCGGGATCACATCCGGGACTCCGAACAACCTTCGGTAACCACATACAAACTTCCTTTATAACCCTAGCGTCATCGAACCTTAAGTGTGTAGACCCTACGGGTTCGGGAGACATGTAGACATGACCAGGCGTTCTCCGGTCAATAACCAACAGCGGGATCTGGATACCCATGTTGGCTCCCACATGTTCCACGATGATCTCATCGGATGAACCACGATGTCAAGGACTCAATCGATCCGTATACAATTCCCTTTGTCTAGCGGTATTGCACTTGCCCGAGGTTCGATCGTCGGTATCCGATACCTTGTTCAATCTCGTTACCGGCAAGTCTCTTTACTCGTTCCGTAACACATCATCCGTGATCAACTCCTTGATCACATTGTGCACATTATGATGATGTCCTACCGAGTGGGCCCAGAGATACCTCTCCGTCACACGGAGTGACAAATCCCATCTCGATTCGTGCCAACCCAATGCACACTTTCGAGATACCTGTAGTGCACCTTTATAGCCACCCATTCGTTGTGACGTTTGGTACACCCAAAGCATTCCTACGGTATCCGGGAGTTGCACAATCTCATGCTCTAAGGAAAAGATACTTGACATATAGAAAAGCTTTAGCATACGAACTACGATCTTTGTGCTAGGCTTAGTATTGGGTCTTGTCCATCACATCATTCTACTAATGATGTGATCCCGTTATCAATGACATCCAATGTCCATGGTCAGGAAACTGTAACCATCTATTGATTAACGAGCTAGTCAACTAGAGGCTTACTAGGGACATGGTGTTGTCTATATACCCACACATGTATCTGAGTTTCCTATCAATACAATTATAGCATGGATAATAAACGATTATCATGAACAAGGAAATATAATAATAACTAATTTATTATTGCCTCTAGGGCTTATTTCCAACAGCCTTGCCATGAGTCAGTCAAGGGGTACAAGAATGATCCAGGAATGGATCATTGGACAGCGGTCAAAATTGTCCTTGGAGTAAATAAGGACATGTTTCTCGATTATGGAGGTGATAAAGAGTTCGGCGTAAAGGGTTACGTTGGTGCAAGCTTTAACACCTATCCGAGTGACTCTGAGTAGCAAACCGGATACGTATAGTGGAGCAACCATTTGGAATAGCTCCAAGTGGAGCGTGGAAGCAGCGTTTACAATATGACCTAGAAATTTGCAA
This sequence comes from Aegilops longissima, assembly GCA_021605205.1. Taxonomy (NCBI): domain Eukaryota; kingdom Viridiplantae; phylum Streptophyta; class Magnoliopsida; order Poales; family Poaceae; genus Aegilops; species Aegilops longissima. Next base: position 559,720,098 of record CM038682.1, read on the forward strand.
AGCACACACGGATCTGAAAGGTTCAGACCCGTTGACTAAAACCTCTCTCACAAGCAAAACATGATCAAACCTCGAACTCATGAGTCTTAATCACATGATGATGTGAACTAGTTTACAGACACTAGTAAACTCTTTGGATGTTGGTCACATGGCGATGTGATCTATCAGTGTTAATCACATGACGATGTGGACTAGATTATTGACTCTAGTGCAAGTGGGAGACTGTTGGAAATATGCCCTAGAGGCAATAATAAATTAGTTATTAGTATATTTCCATGTTCATGATAATCGTTTATTATCCATGCTATAATTGTATTGAAAGGAAACTCAGATACATGTGTGGGTACATAGACAACACCATGTCCCTAGTAAGCCTCTAGTTGACTAGCTCGTTAATCAATAGATGGTTACGGTTTCCGACCATGGACATTGGATGTCATTGATAAGGGATCACATCATTAGGAGAATGATGTGATGGACAAGACCCAATCCTAAGCCTAGCACAAAGATCGTAGTTCGTATGCTAAAGCTTTTCTAATGTCAAGTATCATTTCCTTAGACCATGAGATTGTGCAACTCCCGGATACCATAGGAATGCTTTGGGTGTACCAAACGTCACAACGTAACTGGGTGGCTATAAAGGTTCATTACAGGTATCTCCGAAAGTATCTGTTGGGTTGGCACGAATCGAGACTGGGATTTGTCACTCCGGTTGACGAAGAGGTATCTCTGGGCCCACTCGGTAGGACATCATCATAATGTGCACAATGTGACCAAGGGGTTGATCACGGGATGATGTGTTACGGAACGAGTAAAGAGACATGCCGGTAACGAGATTGAACAAGGTATCGGGATACCGACGATCGAATCTCGGGCAAGTACAATACCGCTAGACAAAGGGAATTGAATACGGGATTGATTGAATCCTCGACATCGTGGTTCATCCGATGAGATCATCGTAGAACATGTGGGAGCCAACATGGGTATCCAGATCCCGCTGTTGGTTATTGACCGGAGAATGTCTCGGTCATGTCTGCATGGTTCCCGAACCCGTAGGGTCTACACACTTAAGGTTCGGTGACGCTAGAGTTGTTATGGGAAATAGTATGTGGTTACCGAAGGTTGTTCGGAGTCCCGGATGTGATCCCGGACGTCACGAGGAGTTCCGGAATGGTCCGGCGGTGAAGACCGATATATTGGACGAAGTGTATTGGAGTCTGGAAGTGTTCCGGGGGTATCAGGCTATGGCCAGCATATGACCGAAAGGTGTTTCGGGAGCCCCGGCAAGTGTTGGAGGGCCTCATGGGCCAAAGGGGAAGGGGCAAACCAGCCCACTAAGGGGTGGTGCGCCTCCCAGCCCCTCTCACGTAACCAGGAGAGGTGGGGCGCCTCCTAGGGCAGCCCCCTTCCCGGCTTGGGGGCAGTTTCCTAGGGGTGGGGGCGCCAAACCCATCTAGGGTTTCCCAGTGGCCGCCTCCCTAGGGAACCCTAGGCGCCTCCTCCACCCCTTACCCCTATATATAGTGAGGGAGAGAGGGCAGCCGCACCTTCCCTTGGCGCAGCCCTCCCTCCTCCAACACTTCCTCCTCCTCCGTAGTGCTTAGCGAAGCTCTGGGAGAACCACGAGCTCCATCACCACCACGCCGTCGTCGGTTGCCGGAGTTTTCCTCAACTTCTCCTCTCCTTGCTGGATCAAGAAGGAGGAGACGTCCCGGGCTGTCACGTGTGTTGAACGCGGAGGTGCCGTCCGTTCGGCGCTAGGATCATCGGTGATTTGGATCACGGCGAGTGCGACTCCATCAACCCGTTCTCTTGAACGCTTCCGCTTAGCGATCTACAAGGGTATGTAGATGCACTCTCCTTCCCCTCGTTGCTGGTTTCTCCATAGATAGATCTTGGTGACACGTAGGAAAATTTTGAATTTCTGCTACGTTCCCCAACAGCTTCCTCAATATTGAAGAGAGAAGTTTGAGGTTGGCATGCCCACTGCTCAAATTAGACTGGGCATTATTCTGTAGGGCTTGGGGCATAGAATATCCTGAATCAATCACAAGACAAACATCAGTATTAAGCAAGGACTACAGTAGAAGCAGCTAGAGATAATAAACAGAATAAAGGGCTATTTTTCTACAAAATATATTTTTTGCTATGAACAAGGTTTGTTTAATTTAAATTAAATGTCAAGAAGTTAGAGAGCATGATATAATAAGTTCGAGAGAATGATTTGATGTTGCTATTCAACTGTTGAATAGATATTGAAGGCACATTACATAAGAGTCCTGGATTTTACATATCTGGAAGTAGGCGCACCATGAAAGTGATAATCATCCAATTAATAAAACCATTATTCTAAAAAAAATATTAGACATTGCCTCATATATACCAACGAGAGTAACTTTCTATTGGTTAGAAATCGTTGTGCTGACAGTTATTTAACACGCGCTTTTTTTAGACGCACTAAGACCATATATAGGATGCAGACCATTCTCATGCCAATGTCTAGAATAGCCAATCTAAATAAGTCCTAGTAGCATGCTCCTACAAGATTCTTACAAAAACCTACATGGGTATGTTCCCAATAGGAATGGATATAGATTATGCTTACAAAAATGCTACACTCTAACACTTCCACCGGAGCACAATTCAGCTCCCACAATCAGTAATCAGCATGAAAACTTAAAAAACAAGTTTGATAGAAATCAATGTTCAGGAAAGCATGAAGCATAAGCGAAACGACAGGCTGACGCTTAGAGCAATGGGCGCTTAAGCATTTTTTTAATAGAACTGCAGGTTTTGGAGGTTGTAGACCGAGAATTAACCTGAGTAGACGATGCGGGACCTTGGGGAAGTTGGTGACATATTTCCTGAATGTGTATTGGCCTGTGTTGCCGCGACAGCATAGATCTGCAATGAAAGAACTTCATTATAAACATATGTTCCCATCCTGGTCCTTGCTTGGAAAGAGAAGCAAAAAAGAAAAGGATTATGCAATAGACGCACCAAACACCAAGGCAATTGAAAATATTCACTGATTTTACTCATATTTTTCGAAGACACATATAAACTGGCCCTAAACATTATATTAATTAACAATAATGAAAAGAACTTCTTAAGGCACTCAGTTACAGGTTATGATTCTACCACCTACCTTTTTACACTGTAAATGACCATGTCAGTACTAATTTTATATGAAGCTACAAAGAGATAATAATAATAATAGCGACACTGATGAAAACTGAAATCACAATATATATAAAACTTGGTGTCATGCCCTCCTTACGTCATGGCAGTACCTGACCTCTATTCTAATAAAATCATATTATAACAATTTGCATATATATACCTGACCTCTGTTATAATAGAATTTATATATATGCTTCACTCAGTGTGCCTACAATTTTTAGAATGTAAATTTTCCCATGTTTTGAGAAACCATTTTAGGATTGCAAGGAACAATTTTGCAAAGTATAACATTGCAAGTAAATCATGAAGAGTTACTGAGAAGCTACCTAGCCTGTAGCATGGAATCTCTTTCGTCAGCACACTCAACCAAGAGCACCATTACACAGAACAAAGAGGTGTAGGAAAAATAGTTTGTTTCATGTATACTTGTAAAAGATATTGCCATTTTCCAATAAATAAAGTCATTTCCTGAAAAAAAACGCAGGAAAAAGAGGAACACCCCAGGATTATCAAACCACCTCAACCCATAGACCGGCCCAGGTGGCTCACCTCAACGAACACTCGGAAAAGCATGTCGGGTTCTTGATGCCAGGCACCCTCTCAACATTGTCGCCTAGTTAGAATGTGAGATATAGCACGCCACCGACGGTGTCCTCTTCCTCGTCCCCCTCTCTACATCCCCACTACATGTAATCCACAATCTGACTCCACAGATCCTAAACAAAGAACCATCGGTATATTTAGTGTCTGAAGTGGAGAACCATTTAGTGTCTGAAGTGGAGAACCATCAAGGGACACTGTAAAACAAATTATTTGCAGGTACCAAGGTGCAGCTACTAATTTCCTTTCCAGCCATATGAACCTTTGCCATACAAAACATTATTATGCAAAGCTATACATACATGAACATAGCTACATATTCATTATACATTATCTTGCAGAACATTTTAGAACTACTGAAATAGCAGCTGATGGTAAGGAAACACCGTTAGATTGTTCAACAAATAATATCCACCAGCTAATTTCTTGGGCGATTACAAACAGACCCAGCGTCCATGTGTACAGGAATTATTTAGACAGGTCCCCAGGGCATGCTCACAGTCTATTCTATGTTACAGATAGCTTAGTTGTGCAAGAATTATCAGGGCAGTCTACTCTATGCGATTCAGTCAAGGTGTTGGTATCAATTACGATAGCAGTGATGATGCATGTTTGTGCCATATCCACCGGGAATTGAACTGAACTACTCGGGCCCCAATATTTCACATTAGTGAAAATCAGTAGAAACTAAAAAGAATAAATTCTTATTAGTTTTGGTAGAAACATATTTCACATTAATTTTAATTAAGCAGAGCAGGGGAATTTCCTCAATGCGATGGGCCGGTGTGTTCACAAGCAATTGTGATCAGTAGAAAAAGATAAATTGTCAGGATGCCGACAACATGGATCAATGGAATAAATTCTCACAAATGAAATGACACTGAAGGGGATATGAATCTTGACTCTGGATTGAACAAAGTAAATGGGATAAGCTCACCTTGCCGCAGAGAAGACGGACACCCTACTTCAATAAAAAAGGCGAGTACGCCAAGCAAAATCTGCAAGGGAAATCTTAATTTAGACATGGTACCACCTGAACATAGCAAGACATCCGGATGTCTAAAATGCACCTCACCTACTGGAATCACCCTCGCCTCAATGAAAGAAATATAGCGCAGTTTGACCCTGAATATGATGCAAAAAGACATAATGAGACATGCTGAACCTGCAATGAATGAATGAATTGTTTGAACCTACACTGAATAGTTCATGTCCATCCATCCATATGCTACTTTCTCATCAAAACGTCAATCCCAAAGATCTTCTGCTGGAAATATAACTTTATATTAGTCAGCTGACACAACACCTTAACTATCCAAGGGGTTTCCTAATACGCAACTGTCGGTGTCAAAACCGGCGGATCTCGGGTAGGGGGTCCCGAACTGTGCGTCTAGGCGGATGGTAACAGGAGACAAGGGACATGATGTTTTACCCATGTTCGGGCCCTCTTGATGGAGGTAAAACCCTACGTCCTGCTTGATTAATATTGATGATGTGTGTTACAAGAGTGGATCTACCACGAGATCAAAGAGGCTAAACCCTAGAAGCTAGCCTATGGTATGATTGTTGTTCGTCCTATGGACTAAAGCCATCCGGTTTATATAGACACCGGAGAGGGCTAGGGTTACAGAGTCGGTTACAATGGTAGGAGATCTACATATCCGTATCGCCAAGCTTGCCTTCCACGCCAAGGAAAGTCCCATCCGGACACGGGGCGAAGTCTTCAATCTTGTATCTTCATAGTCTTGGAGTCCGGCCGATGATGATAGTTCGCTATCCGGACACCCCTAGTCCGGAACTCCTCGGAGCCCTGAACCAGGCTTCAATGACGACGAGTCCGGCGCGCATGTTGTCTTCGGCATTGCAAGGCGGGTTCTTCCTCCGAACAATTTATAGGAGATTGTGAACACCAGGATAGTGTCCGCTCGCAAAAATAAATTCCACATACCACTGTAGAGAGAATAATATTACACAAGATCAATCTGCTGACGTATTCTGTGGCGTGACGTCGCACCACTACCAAGTCTTTACTCAAATGGTTTTGTTTGTTCCACCTCATCGCGTTTAGCGAAGCGGTTTCCTTGGCACGTCTTGTCGAAGCAGAGATCGTGTTCCCCTTATTCCGGGATTCCCATCAATACGGACGTGGGTAACCCGACCGCGCCATTGATTGTGATGCTTGGGAGATAAGCGAGTTTTACTAGGCCGGTGGGGACACATGTTTTTGTCCGCCCATATAAGGGGATAAAGATCCAACCCTTTTACCTGCGCCTTCTTCCTCCTTGGCTTATCCATCTCCGCGAACTCGAGCTCCAGCGCCCAAGTCCGCACTTCTCACCTCAACCTTCTCCAACTATGTCCGGAGTGGGAGGCAAGTGGATGGCCTCCTCCGTCACGGAGGGGCAGATCCAGAAGCTGCGCGACGCCGGATATTTGTCCAGCAACATCGCGCATCGGCTCCCCGACGAGGGAGAGCTCGTCCCCAACCCGAGCCCCATGAGAGGTAGTATTTCTTCCCCATTTCCTCCATGGACTGGGCTTCCCTTCATCTCTTTGTCCGGGGCTCATGTTCTACTACGGCCTAGATTTCCATGATCTGGCCCCAATTTCATCCTCAACATCTCGGCGTTTATCGTCGTGTGCGAGGCCTTCTTCGCATCCAGCCCCACTTCGCTTGGGCTCAAGACCTTGATATCAAGCGAAGGTTGTGAAGGGCAGCCAAGCGGAGTCTTGGAGGCACCATGGTGGGCAGGATGTCCCACGTTACGTGGCTCGAGGGCACTTTCGTGGAAACCATCAAGGGGTGGCAATTGGGGTGGTTCTACATCACCGAGCCGCGTGACCCTGATTGGGCAGCGGCCCCCGAATTCAGATCTGGCATCCCTACACGGCTCACCTCCTGGAAAGAGAGTGGCGGTTTTGGGATTCGAGGAGCTGACCGACTCAAGCCTCAGTATCCGAGCTGGTGGACAAGAAGCTCAAGCTTGTCAACGTAGTCCAGTCATGCTCATCCGCCGGATTCTCCGTGCCAGCGACGAGGCTTCAACATGTGGGAGTTTGATCCGCGCAGCACGGACCACTGAAAGGCTCTTGACACTACGTGCGAAGATGTCCGGAAGGTGTTGTTCAAGGCGCCAAGCTCCGCATCCACTACCGAAGATCGCGGATTCCGCTCGCAGGCGTCAGTGACGAGGTAAGTGATTTCACCACTTGTTTTCCATAGTTTGGCTCTATGCGGGATCTAAACTCCCTTTACCTTTGACATGAATGGCTGGTGAAGGCCGAACGGACTATCTGTCCGGCCCCATTGCCAGAGGACCCAGCGGACACCCGCCTAACGGGCTCTTGGCTCCGGCACCCCACGTGGTGCCGAGAAGAAGGCCAAGAAGGCGGCCACGGGACTCGGAAGAGTTCCTGTTTTCAGGTGCTATCGGATGATGAATCCGAGGCGAATCCTCCCACCAAGGCGAGGAGGAGAAGAAGAGCCTCTCCCCAGTGAAGGAGGAAAAAAGGAAGGCCTCCCCAACAAGGAGGCCAAGAATCAAGAAGGAAAAACTCTTCCCGGACCGCTCGCCAACGCCAATGTGACGACGAGGACTGGCCTCCAAGGGCCAAGCCCTGGCGAGATCGTAAGTATCCGGACTCGCGAATAACTTCAAGGTTTTTTATTTTCACCACATAATGTCTTTCTAATGCCGCATACAACCCTGCAGTCAGCCCAAGGATGATCTTCCCGTTTAAATCGGCGGGTCCTTGGAGTGCGTCGGATATGGATTCCTTCCGACTGCCTCCACCCCGTGCCGCAGACGACGCCGAGGTGGGATCCCGAAAGGGACCCACCAGGAGGAGGAGGCCCCGGAGGTGTCACAGACACCCTCCGGACTTTGCACGGACTCAGCCGGAGGCCACGGTGGCTCGAGTCCGTGGCGACCCCTTTGTAAGAAGGGCAAGACCGCGACGCCAGCTGCCTCCGTCCCAACCGGAGGTGCGGATAATTCTTTGGGCGCCAACGGCGCCTCCGCCGAAGATGAACACCGCATGCTTATGAGTGCGGTGATTGAAGGTTCAGCTCGCCAGAGCGGGCTGACCGAAGCTCGCAGCAGCCTTCTAACGAGCTTTGAGGTAAGAATTTCAATATATGTAAATGGTACCGCATAGACGGTAGCCCCGATGCTCGGTTCGGTGTTCGGAAAGAAAAGCGGACTGAGGATCTTTAGAAAGATAAACGCAGGAGTCATAAAAATATGTCAATATGGGATTGCAGGTTGTCTTCTGACCTCCGCCGACCGATCATGGAGGTCAATACTTTGAAGGAAAACCTCAAGCGGTCCGAGAACGAGCTCGGCCATGCCAAGAAGCAGCTCGAGGAAAAAGAAGGTGAGTAATACCTTATGAAAATTGTACCTTCTGAGAAAAGGATTTGGTTGCAAGAAAAATGACAAGGATAACGTGGGTATTGTAGGGGCCACTAACGAGGTGGCGACCACAAGGAGGCGGTGGCAGCGCGAGCCGAACGTAATGCGGCATGCGGAGCGCACCGAGCGAGAGAAGCAGGAGGCGCGGGTGGCGGAGGTACAGCAAGAGCTCCAGGATCTCGTGAAAAACATGAGAGCTTGGGCGTGACTCAAGACTCGAGTCTGAGCTTGCAACTGCTCTTGAGAGTGCCAAAGCCGCTAAGGCGAAGCCTACAAGGCCCTCCGGAGATTGAGGCGGTGAAGAAAATAGCAGCGGTAAGGCATTTTCATGCAAAGTAAGCATGTGAGTGTTAATTACCTGTTGCTTACCCGAATTGGAGCTCTCCGGAGCGTTCGCAGATCTTCCTCATGGCGTGTCCGATGCTGCCGCATTCTACCGGGCCGAGGAGGGAGCTCGACGGAGAAGGTCTTCGGTCTCGAGATCTTTGAGGCCGGACATCCGGTGCTTATAGCGACCAGTGAAGCAGCTGGTCGAGCTCCAAGGCGGCCGAACAGGCCATGAAGGGCCTCATAGTTGGTGTGGCCTAAGGAGGCCATGCCTGGGAGCTACTTCGGCCTGGTGCGGCGGCTGATGGATGCGTGCCCGTGGGTAGAAGTCATCAAGCATTCCGCTTGTATTGAGGGTGCCTGTCGGGCCCTTGCCCGCAAATGTGCACTGGGCAAGATGGATGCCCGAAGCTCGTGGCGGACCCGCCACCGAGGGCAAGGAGCATCGCGCCGAGATGTATTATAAGAGTGTCTTTGAAGGGCGCCCGCACTATTGCGGGTGAGTGCTCCAAAGATGTAATATTTGAGTAGACTCGCATGTTGTTATCCTGTGCGCTGAAAACTTAGTTCATATGCGCTAAGCAACGCTTGTTAATTTAAAATATTACCTTCTGTGCGGCTGTTTATCAAATCTGAGAAATGGCAAGTCGTCGGCTTCAACCCCCATGCCACGAGTGCTGGGGTGTTCGGGATAAACTTGAGCGCTCTTGTTCCCATTTTTGGGTCCATCTAGGGAGGCGCTCAACACAGCGAACAAGGCAACCGGACTTATAATGCTTGAACACTCTCACTTAGCCATAGAATTCTATAATTTTAAATTTCGGCGAAGCCCCTAGTCTTCGGAAGGCCGAATTTGGGCGCTATCACGCCTTGGCGGATAGTATCCGCTCCTTGCTCTAAGCGGCATAAGTCTTTAAAGACTACGCAAAAACCTCTCGAACAGCGACCGGCTCTCGCCTCATCATGACGGTCAGTTTTAGCTTTCTCCACTGAGGCGTTAACCCAGCTCAACTGGGGCGGAATCGCAGTGGTTCTCCCAGTGCTACCTTAGCCGATATAACGGAACGTAAGGTACCAAAACATGGGAGCCGGGCAAACCCAACTATTGACCCAAGACATGATTCGGAGCCGATGCATATAGTGCTATAAGTTCGGGGTGCCGCACTTGTGAAAGTGTTCGGACTCATCATACCATAATGCGGGAAACATAAGCCCCTGGTGTATATTAGCCGTACCAAAGTGTACGGATGCAACATGCCGTGAATGCACATATGTATGAAAAAGAAATGCAATTATAAGCAAAAAGGTGCTGCATTGTTTTATTCAATAAGTGCTGCTACGAATGCAGAACGATACAAATAGTGCGATAAGCAAGGTATGGGACTGTTAAACATGTCCCCCTCCAGGGGTAGGCTGCAGATTGGTGTATAAAAATGCTCGTAATGGAGACCACCTGTATATTCGTTGTAGCCTTTATCCTTCCCTGGCTGTTGCATCGTGAGTTCGGCAGGTCTGCTGCCGGACAGGGCCTCTGACAAACGGAGTCATGTGGGTAAAAAGTAAAAGGTAAAAAGAAAAGAAAAGGAACGACACACTTGAGAGCCCGTGGTGTGGTTGAGCCGCAGATCTGGGTTTATCATGGTCGTGCCCTCTCCCCATGCCCATGGTATCTTGAGCGTAATGGTGTGCGAAGGACCTGCTGACGTTTCGCAGAGCTGGGGTTGGGGCGCATCGCTACGCGTGCTCGGGCGTGCCATGTGGTTGTTGTAAGTTACTCGGCGCGCTTAGCTGTGTCCGCCGCTTAACGGCCGGACTCGAGAATTTCCTTAAGAGGCTGCATTGCACTTCGCGCGAGAGCGCTGTATGTTCCTCCGTGCGGAGAGAACGTTCGATGTTTCCGTTGACCGTGATGACTCCTCGAGGGCTTGGCATCTTGAGCTTGAGGTATGCGTAGTGCGGCACCGCGTTGAACTTTGCAAACGCGGTACGTCCGAGCAAGGCATGACAGCCGCTGCGGGCGGGACTATGTCGAAGATTAACTCCTCGCCGGAAGTTATCCGGGATCCAAGACCACTTCTAGTGTAATTGAGCTGTATAATTGGCTTCTACACCTAGTATGGCGCCTTTAAAGGTCGTTTTGGTAGGTTTAATCCTTGAGGGTCTATTCCCATTTTGCGCCTTGTATCCCGGTAAAGCAGGTTCAGGCTGCTGCCGCCGTCCATCGGGACTCGGTTAGGTGAAATCCATCGACGATTGGGTCTAAGACCAGTCTGGCGAATCCGCCGTGGCGGATCTTTGGGGTGGTCCTTCGGTCAAAAGTGATCGGGCAGGAGGACCATGGATTGAACTTGGCAACTGGCTCCATCGCGTAGACATCCCTGAGTGCACACTTCCGCTCCCTTTTGGGTATGTGCGTTGCGTATATCATGTTCACCGTCCGCTTTTGGGGAAACCCTTCATCCTCTATTGTTCGGCGGTTGGGTCTCGTCCTCGTCATCGCTATGCAACCCTTGTCATTGTTTTCGCAATTAACTTGCCTGCTGTTGAATACCCAACAGTCCCTGTTGGTGTGGTTAACTGGCTTTTGAAGTGCCGTGTATCGCACAAGCGGTCGAGTATTCGGTCCAAATTGGACGGACCGGAGTAGTTCTTTTGAATGGCTTTTTCCGCTGACGGGTTTAGAGCCTCGAATCCGGCATTGATTGCCGTATCCTCAATATTATCGCCGTTAATCGGGCGTTTGTTTTGTTACGACGCGGCCTGCCATTTCGGTCCTTGAAGTCCGGACTGCCAGAATTTTCTTTGAGGTTGTTGCTGCGTGCTAGCTAGCTGTCCTCACCCGCGAAGCGGGTCATGAGTGATGTGAGGGCTGCCATGGATTTTGGGTTTTCTGTCCTAGGTGCCGGGCAAGCCACTCGTCATGGATGTTATGCTTGAAGGCGCGAGGGCCTCCGCATCCGGACGGTCGACGATTTGGTTTTCTTGGTTAAGAACCGTGTCGAAATTGTCCGCCGATTAAATCTGCTGCTGAATTATGTGGCTTAGGTCATCGGCGTCTAGTGGTCGCACATAAGTGCCACAGGAAGTTGTCGAGAATGCGGCTTCCGGGTCCTCCCAGCTCCCAAGTGACTCTGCGGCAAGCTGTTGAGCCAATGCCGGGCTGGTCCTTTAAGCTTGAGGGGAGGTATTTGATGGCGTGAAGATCGTCACCGCGGGCCATGTGGATGTGAAGGAGATAGTCTTGATCCAAACCGCGGGGTCTGTTGTGCCATCATAGGATTCAATATTGACGGGTTTAAACCCTTGAGGATTTGATGATCCATTAGTTCATCTGTGAAGCATAGTGGGTGTCTTGGCGCCTCAGATCGGGCGATATCACGGCGGAGCTCAAAAGAGCTTTGTCTGCTTTTGTTCGCCCGGCCGGACTTCTCGTGTCCGGCGCGACGGTTGTCGCCACGCATCAGGGCGCACGCGATCCATAGATCGATCTTGATTGTCTTGCCTAGTCCTCCAATATATCTCGCAGGTCGGGCGCGCCCCAGTGGCCGTGTGCTTTTGGCGATGTCGGGATACGGTTCTAGTGAAGGGCTTAGAGGCCTCTGCATCGCGACCACGGGGTGGTCGGTCAGCCGTATTGTCTCCTGGTGATGCGGGTTCGTAAGCCTCCTCCTCTAATCGGGGAGCAGCTTGCGTTTAGGGTAGCTTTGGAGGCGTTCGAGCTCATGCTCTTGACGCGAGACTTGATCCATCTATCGGCTAGCAGATCTGATCAGCTCTAAGCTGTTGCTACTTTTTCTTGAGGCTGTTCGCCGTGGCCATAAGCCTGCGTCTAAAACGCTCTTGTTCGACGGGATCCTCGAGCACGATTTAATTCATCGCCGTCGAGGCTTGTTTCGCGTCTCGGAGGGAGGCATATAATCCTCTACCTCTTCTTCTCGCCGCTCTCGTGAGGGTCTGGCGTCTCCATCCTCCCGCTGGATCTTGCTGGAGTGGATTGTCTTGACCGTCCGGTGTATTGTTATCTCCGGTGCGGAATCTTCATTCTTCTTTGTGGTGGGATTTAGGCGGCGCCCGGCCGCCGCCGGCGCTTGGGCTGTTTCTTGGAGGGTCATCCTCCTCTGTTCCTTCGCCATTTCCATCCTTTGGGATATCCACCATGTATATGTCATATGATGAGGTGGCTTTCCAGTGCCCGGTAGGCGCTGGTTCTTGTTCGTCTCCGGCATCGTCGTCCATACCGTCGATGTCTTCGGAGTCGTAGTTTAGCATGTCGGTTAGATCGTCGACAGCGGCTACCAAGTGGGTGGTGGGTGGGCTTTGTATTTCTTCATCATCCGCATCCCAACCGTCCTGACCGCAGTCCGGCCAGGGCTCTCCTGATAACGAGAGGTACTTCAGCGAACTCAAGATGTCGCCAAAAGGTGAGAGTTGAAAGATGTCCGCTGCGGTGAACTCCATGACCGGCGCCCAATCGGATTCGATCGGAGGGGGCGCGGGAGGTTCGAAGTCCGGCAAGGAGTCCGGCACCTCGGAGTCGCGAGCTTTATGAGGGACAAGATCAGTGTTCGGCTCTATCGCCGTAGAGGTTGCAGCCCCGAGGCGGTGTCTAGCCATCCGTCCCGATCTGCGCGCAGCCGGCTTCAATTGAAGATCGGGCGGGTTCGAGTCGCGCCTCGTGGTCTTGTCCGGCTGCGAGCTAAATCATGCTCGCCGTGACATCAGACGGCACGCTTCGGCTGTGGCTCGACTCCATCGAGGATCAAGTCCCGCGATGTCGCGTGAAGTTCAAACTTCCAAATCGACTGACGGCGGGCGTAGCTTCGATCTGCTCCGGATGGCCAGCGAATCGGCCCGTGGTGCGAAGCCGCCGAATACAAAGATCTGTCCGGGAGAAAAGTCTCACCGGATTGCGTCGTTGATGATGGTCGAAGAAGCCATCGAGCCTATCGGTGGCGACACGAGGAACTCTCAATGAAAGCACCAATGTCGATGTCAAAACCGGCGGATCTCGGTAGGGGTCCCGAACTGTGCGTCTAGGCGGATGGTAACAGGAGACAAGGGACACGATGTTTTACCAGGTTCGGGCCCTCTTGATGGAGGTAAAACCCTACGTCCCGCTTGATTAATATTGATGATGTGTGTTACAAGAGTGGATCTACCACGAGATCCAAGAGGCTAAACCCTAGAAGCTAGCCTATGGTATGATTGTTGTTCGTCCTATGGACTAAAGCCATCCGGTTTATATAGACACCGGAGAGGGCTAGGGTTACACAAAGTCGGTTACAATGGTAGGAGATCTACATATCCGTATCGCCGAGCTTGCCTTCCACGCCAAGGAAAGTCCCATCCGGACACGGGACGAAGTCTTCAAACTTGTATCTTCATAGTCTTGGAGTCCGGCCGATGATGATAGTTCGGCTATCCTGAAACCCCCTAGTCCGGAACTCCCTCAGCAACACTCTCTCAGAACATTTGAGGAACAAATCAAGGGAAGTTTTCAAATCAGCATTACATGTGTAAAGTCATAATCTCTGAACATGATAAATAGCGTAGTAGAAAATTTGAAAAGCGCAAAAATAGATATTAAAGATAGCACCATCGGGGCTAATGTACTATCTAAAAGTTCACTGATGCCTAGTATGTAAAGTTACCTAGAAAAACTCCAGCACATGAAAGGTGTGACAAAATAAAGGGGAAACAACAATCCTCCTCAAGAAACGGTGCTGATAGGCAGACATATTCCTTTTCATGTACTGTGGTGCAAGAGTTCAGAAGAAATCAGGCTAACCTATCTTGGAAGGGTCCGACTGCTCTAGGGACATCAAGCCACAATATGTCCGGCCACTCAGAACCAAAACAATATGCCCTATCTTCAATTTCAGACTTCCAGTCAAAGGAAACTATATGGGCTAAAAATAATCTTCAGAGAACATAGCAAATAATAAATAAGCAAAAGGATCATCCCTGGAAATGCAATACATGTTGCAAAACAGTCAAAATCGTTTGAAAATATACACATCTTACCCTGCTGCTTGTAGTCCTCGACGACCTGCTCCTTCTTCCTGTCGTTGGCCGCGTCCCCTCCCCTGCAGCCATACCCCATTGCGGAGGAGTGCCGCTGCTTGCACTCCTCGATGGCATGCTCCTTCTCTTATTGTTATCCGCCTCTCACCCCCTGCAGCTCCACCCCAGACAGCACAAGGTCACAATTTATATTCAGAGCAATTTGAAAAGTTTTGGTCCCAAATTCGTTTTCACTTTTAGTGCCAACAAAAATATAGATCTGCTCTGCAATTAATTTACATGACATGACGATGTCATCAATTCGTATCCATCCATTACAACATGAACATTTATATTTTGTTCTGCGGAAAACAAACTGGACATATAAGGGAATATACTAAACCGAAATAGAAAAAAAACATGGCAATCTCTTTGCATAATCTGGAATGTAAAAAGGCATAGCTCCCAACTCAAGCTCTAATCTAACCCAGACCTTTGCTACTTCTAGTAATTGTAACTAACTAACTATAACCGATAAAATTATCATCTGAAGAAGTGCAACACAATTGTTCTCAGTTCTCAACTGAATGCCCATATCCATAAAATTAAAATGCTTCAGAAAGTATGAAAACGCACTCAAACGTGATAATGCTTTCTAGTAATCACTGCCTAGAACTGAGGTGACAATGCACATGTGTCAAGAGGAGAATGAGAAAGAGTGGATCTGAGTTAAAGGAGAAACCAAATATGGGGACAGAAGGAGAATGAGCAAGAGTGGATCTGAAGGTAGGAGCAGAAACCAACCATGGGGCTCGTCAGCTCGATTCAAGCGTCGAACTCATCCGAGGGCCAATGTTCGGCGAGCAACCACTCATATTTAAGCACAATGCATATCCTACAAATTTAACAAAGATCAAGGGGGATATCAGTTATGCCAGCACCGCGCTCCCAAACTCGCATTTTGAGGTGTGAGCGAGACAAGACCTGAACAAATTATACGGAAATAAACTTATTTGATAAGAACACCAATGCAAGGGCACTGTGCAGAAGGTGGCCGTACTTCTGGAAAATATGAAGTATCGAATTGTGAAAAATTATCTTCCTGTTTTTGGTCCTATTGCTCAGAGTGTGGTATACCACTACACCAAAGAAAGCAATATCACACGGCAAACCTTATATTTTTCAACTGTCGCATAGAAGAATCATCTAAAGGAAGTAGACACATATGCGATGGACTGACCTAAAATGAGTGGTTTCATCATGTGCAATTGCCTTGACCAAGAGGATATCTTGGGATATGTAAGCAGGTTGGTATATCTGTAAGCAATGAGATACATCAGTTGGCACCCAGCATGAGTTTTTTGACGTTACTTCTATATTACAGTAGCAAAGGGAGGGTCACATATCAACTCTTTTTTTAAAAGCTCAAGAGTTGCAAATGCATATGCATATCACATCACTTTTTTTGTAACAAATATGGCCAATGGCCAATGTGTATATACTAATCAGGATCAAAATTCAAGAGGTTATTTAGTTAGTCTAAAATATCACATCATGTTTGGTTGAAACAATATGCTAAAATATTCAGTTTGCAAAGCACAATGCTAACATATGGGGGAGAAGGTGGCAGCTCACCTGCAACAAGGAGCTAGCATCGGGAAAAGTAAGAGTTCATCCTTTAGCGTACTATGAACATGTCGCTGCTGCCTTGCACCTTGATGCACCGCCGCTGCCAATAGCAGATTAACATCCAATTGTATTTGACAAATTGTACATAACAAATTACTTGAATTAATACTTTGTAACTGATCAGCAAGAAATAGAAACCAAATTCTAATAATGGAGAGCTGGGTCCAGGATGTATTACTCCTATTTCATACTAACTGTACCTACTGGGGAGAGCAGAAATGTGTAGCACATAGGGAGAGAGCAAAACCTGATGAAGAAGGAAAAGAAGGTTAGCAGGAAAGCAAAGGAACTGATCCGAGATAGGACCACCAGGAACTTACCCCAAAATCATGCAAATCGAGGCTATGCTCCAACTACGAAGCCAAAATTGCTCCATTGTATCGACACCTGCAATCCTCCTCTATAAATGTTGCAGGCCTGCAGCTGCCCAGCAGGAAACCGTTAGCACTACACATACCATGGTGTAACAGTAGACCTCACAATTTATGTCAATACAACATATCAAAGCATAAAGTTAGAAATCAAAGAAGGAAGACTCGGGGAAGATACTACCATGGGGACCAAATCGGAGCACCATTCTCCAAAAATTCACATGGATGCGGTGGTGAAGAGATAGGAGACGAGGCGAGTGAGGCCGGTGACGGCGAATGACCCAGGACAGCGGTGGCACCTCTATGACCGTGAGGGCCGGCCTGCTCCTTCACCCTTCGGCCTCCTCCCTCTTCCCTAGCCCCATCCCATCGCAATGGGCCGCCCACCCTGCTCCTTCACCTCACCACCGGGCTCGGCTAGCGACGGGAGGTGGTCGGCCATGGTGACGACGAACCCCAGCTCGCCCCCGCGTCATAGACAAAGAAGCTGTCGGCGCCCTGGAACCGAACCCCCCAGATCGGGGCGCGGAGTAGCCGCTCCCGCTTCTGTCGTCTCGCGCCCGAGCGCCGCCGCTTCGCAACTCGATGCCGCCATCGGAGCATCTCTGCCGCCACTGCTCCTCTCGCACTGCGGCCGATGCAGAGATCAGGAAGAACGAGTTAGCTAGAAGAAAGAGGAGGAGACGAGTGGGTGTGGCGGTGGCAGGGATCCGGGAAGGAGGAGGGAGGAGGAAGAGAGGAATGGGGTGTGGCGGCTGTGAGAGGGAGGAGGGAGGAGTGCGTGGTTGTGGATCGGGAGCTAGGGTTGGTGCGGTCGTGCCCAATGGACTCCTTGCTCCAGCCCCAGGCAAGCCACGGGACGCGCGACGCGTGGCGCGCGAGGAAAGGCTCAGTCGGCCGAAAATGACCCGCTGCTGACCCAGCCACTGTAAGCGTGAGACGAGCCCACTTGTCATTGGGCAGTAAAATGACTGGGAGGTGAAAAATGATTTAACTGCAAGTGAAGATCCAACGGTGCAACTAAGTTGAAGGGGCAGATCGAACGGCGAACGAGGCCCCAATCGGGGGAGCCTTCTGGAGGTGAGTTGGCTAGCCTCATTATTGTTTTAAATATGCAGGTGTAATATGTTGTTCTCTTTGTTAGTATCTGGCTTTTCATTTGCACTACTATTTTAGTGTTTGTATCTTAGCAATGTTATCCATGTTAGTACTTCTGTTTGCCGCATGCGCCAATGTTACTTGAGCTATGTATGTCAGTCTGTAGTATTGTTACAACTATGTGTATTCGTGTTTGAAATAAGCTATTTCCTCTGTTCACTTTTATAAGACCGTGAAGATATTTCAAACAATGTATAAAACAACTCATTTTAAGCTGTCTAAAATGACTTACAAAAGTGAACGGAGGAAGTAATTACAATTCACGAAATATACAGTGAACTGTTCGCACTCACCAGTTTCTGCAAGCAGCCAAGCACCGAGCGCACAAATTAATCTGAAGGTGAACTGCAGATGAATTGGGAGCCTCGCGATGTACATGGCACGCCTCATCCAAATCCTTACAGGGCATGCCTCGCCATGTACAGCCAACAGGGACCACGGGTTACTATTCAAGACTAAAAGGATTTCAATGATAAATTTGCACAAGTATAGTGCGCGTTACTTTCAGAAATAGACATGAGGTAAACGTAAACAACGCGGGGTCAATCAGCAAGATTGCAACCATGTTTACAGCGTCATCAGCTCAGCAAACATCAATGGCGCGGCTGGTAGTCAGTGCGCTGTGATTAGCCAATGACCACCTCATCACATGTGTGCCAAGTTTAAGGCCGCAACGTAGTCAATTTAAAGTTCTACCATCAAAGTGCACCGTCGGTTCCAAGTTAGTGACATGCGCGTAATAGAACTCTTTGTCTCAAAAACATTTTTGTATTATACTCTCTTCATCTGCTCTGAAAATACCCTTTTTTATAGTTCAACGGATGGTCGCCCCTCCAACAAGAAAAGATAGAAATACGAAAACTTCTCTTCCATTGAATTTATAGAGGAAATCGGATTTTAAATTTCCAGAAATCAGTGTTTCAATTTTAGTATAATTTTATACTAAAATTAATACAGAATTGAATTGATATCTTATTATTATGAGACGGAGGAAGCAGAGAGGGACGCGAATCCAGATTTCGTGTCGACATGCCTCGTGTGGCTGAGGTGCAGAGACTAAATACAAAAATGCTAGACATATAAAGACTTACACGCTTTTACACGCTCCTTCCATCTAACAACCAATCACAAACCTCTCCCCTTGATTTTCAGAGGGTGGACCGCTCCGCTCGTCTATTAACCAATCAAGATTAATCATTCTGTAAAAGTCTATAAATCGTTTGTACGTGTAATATTGCCGGACTAAATATCGGCAACGAATGGGAAGGCACCAGGGCACACCTCACCCTGTGTACGGAGGAAGTTTCTGCTACCCACCCACTTCCCGGATCAGGATGACACTGCATCGGCACGAAGACACCTACACGAAAGATCTATGCTCAATGCATGCACGCGCCACCGCCCTCTACGCTTGCGCCAACGAGACTCTGCCACCTTCGTCCCGAGCAGCACACCGCAACAACCAGCACGGCACGTGTCCTCACGCCCACACCTTCGTCGGCCACCGCATCGCCCTCATCGAGCTTATATAATGGAAGACAGGCAGTGACGACCATATCTCGAACTAGTACAACTGACAGTGAAGCGATACGTATCAAGTTGCAAAGAAGAAAAGAGAAGGACCGAAGTGAGAGCGGCAGCTTAATTAGCCATGGCTCAAGCACAGGCGACACGAGGCTCAGGCGACCCGATGAAGGCCCAGCAGGAGCAGCCGGAGCCCATCCAGTACGGCCACGTCTTCGCCGTCACGGGCGACCTCGCCGTCCAGGCCATCGCGCCACGTGACGCGGAGGCCATGCGCACCGCCGAGGAAAGCGTGCATGGCGTGCAGGTCCCGCAGGCCAGTGGCGGCGGCTTCAGCGCGGCGGTGGCCATGGAGACGGCCGCCGCGTACAACCAGGCCGTCGGCGCCGTCCGCCCGGGCCAGGCCAGCGACGCGGCCACCAAGCAGGGCATCACCGTCACCCAGACGGCCGTGCCCGGCGGCCGCATCGTCACCGAGTTCGTGGCCGGCCAGGTGGTGGGGCAGTACTCCGTGGCCGACCAGGCGATGATGCAGCAGCAGCAGCAGGTGGAGGAGGACACGAGCAAGGTGACGATCGGCGAGGCCATGGAGGCAGCGGCCCTGTCCGCGGGCGATCGGCCCCTCGAAGAGGCCGACGCGGCGGCCATCCGCGCCGCGGAGACGCAGGCGCAGGGAGCGGGCGAGGTCATGCCCGGCGGCCTCGCCGACCAGGCGTGGGCCGCCGCAAGCGCCAACGCATGGGCCGAGCGCGACGAGGACAAGATCACGGTCAGCGATGTCCTCTCGGTACGTTCGTTACGCGAGATGCATATGCTCCCTTCTTTTTTGAGTTAAATGAACTGTGTCGTTTGAACTCGTTGCG
Source organism: Aegilops longissima (assembly GCA_021605205.1). NCBI lineage: Eukaryota > Viridiplantae > Streptophyta > Magnoliopsida > Poales > Poaceae > Aegilops > Aegilops longissima. Next base: position 559,740,231 of record CM038682.1, read on the forward strand.
CGTGCTCCATCCCGTGTGCAGGACGCGACGACGAAGCTGGCGGATGACAAGCCGGCGGAGAGGGAGGACGCGGCAAGAGTGGTGCAGGCGGAGACATATAGCGACGCCGGGGCGCGCACCAAGGCCGGCGGGGTGGGCGCCGCGCTCACCACGGCGGCGAGGCTTAACCAGGAGGACGACGACGACGCTTGAATTTGCCACGTCTCGTGTGTGTGTACCGTACACTCGGATCAGACGGAACAATCGGAACAAGTTCGTGCGCAACCTTGCAGGAGAACATCCTGTCGAGTGAGGCGAATCAAGGCAGCAGTAGGTTCAGCCAGCCTTGTGTGTAATAAACAAATAACAGTGCTGGCCCGTCTGTGAGTCTGTACATTTTTCTTTTCTCTCTGGAGTTGTACAGTATGATGTCGTGTGTTTTTTACTCTGTTTCGCTCAAGTTCAAGTCTATTTCCGCTGTTTGTCGAGATGTGTGAATTTGCGGATTTCGTATTTCGACATGGACACGGTCCGATTGCCGCTTGCGCCAGTGTCTATGGCACGCAGCGAGCGCCAGCCATCGTGACTCTGATAGCCTAACATGGCCAGCAAACGTCAGGGGCCGGTTTACAGTCCTGGGATGCTTATTTGGGGCTCATTTCAGTTCAGGCTTCGCTCAGATGTGTCCAGCTGCCACTCAACGACACATTCAGAACTTGTGACTCGCAAGGCAAGGGGCGTATTGCATCAATGGCAAGTGAAGTTGCCCAAGTGTTCATCTGCCCAATGTCGTCTGGCATATCCTAGACATGTAACCAGCCAGGACGGGGTCACTACCGATACCAATTCTTTTAATCCAAAACAATTGATCTTGGTTTAATTTTTTATTAATATTTTTACGGTTTTGCTATTTAACAGCCGACTGTTTTTCAATTCGTTGTCACTCGAATTTGTACCCTTGATTTTGTACCCGTCTGATGTTTCAGTCGCAGGTTTCTTTGTGCCCTCGAATTTGTACCCGTCTGAACTCGCGCTGAGAGTTGTTGTTTCAATTGCAGGTTTCTTTTGTTGGGTGCGGTTTTCTTTTGTCGGGCTCTGTTTTATTTCGGGTCTGCCCGTTACCATCTCCCCTGTGTGTGACGTTTCCTTTTCCTTTTCCCTCTTTCAAAATTTTTCCCATTCATTTGGGTTGTACTGTTTCGAAAGGGAAGAGGGTCAGAGGGGGGAGCGATAGGAGGAGGCGCTCGAGCGGCAGAGGACTTGAGGCGATGGCGTTTCTGAGATCCCTCTCTGCCGGAGCTTGATTCTTCTCTTTGCTTCCCTACTTCCCTGGTTAGTTCTTCTTGTCTATCTCCCTTCCGTGTGCGATTTGTCATGGTTGTGGTTGTGTAGCTTTCAGATCTAGGCGTTTTTGCATTTGTGTTGTAGATTTTGTTGTTGTTTGAGTATTTAGCTGTTGGTTCTGCTTCGTGGTTTGTATAGTTTCCTATGGATCTCGTGTGTTTGCGTCAGTTTTTAGTATTTGTGTGTTAGCTCCTAACTTTGTGATTGCGCTGTTACGTTTTAGGTATGCTCGTTTTGATCCTTTTGTTGTAGCTGCTATTTGGTTGCTTGTTTATGAATTTTTAATTGATATGTTGGTGCCCTGCTAGGGTGAGGGTTTGTGATTTTTAAGGTGATAGGCATGTCTCTGTGTTGAGTCTTCTGGATCGTCCCCTGCAGTTGCAGTTTCAAATATCTGGTAGAGTTAGGTTTAGGTAGCAGTGCTTTTTTAGGGTTGTTTTTCTTTTGTGTATGAGTTATTTCAGAGTTTGCAGTGCTATTTTCTTGGTAGTTTGTGGTTCTTTTCCTCCATAATCCTCTGCGTTCTAGCACTGCAACTAGATCTGCTAGTGTGTGTCAATTTTTTTCTATATGTTTTCCTTAAATTTCAGTGGATTTTAGCTCTGAGTTGCACTGTAATATCCGAGTATTTCCATGTAATGTAGTCCCTCAGTTTTGCACTGTATTGTTCTTTAGTGTCTTTGTAATTACCGTCTGAATTATTTGCTACAATTCTTGAGCTTTTGGTCTGTAATCCCTGGTTTAGACCTAGGTTCGCATTATAAATTATGTAGCTTTGCTTTGTAATTCATGTGCTTTCTGATTGAAGTAGCTTACTCTGTAATTTTCATCAGTTTTGCACTATACACTGCAACAACCATGGCAATTACATTGTAATTTGCATTGTTCACTGAAAATAGTCTGTAAGTAATTACACTGTAATTTTCCTCTATGTATACTATAATATGCATGGTAATTATACTGTAATTTCCCTCAATATACACCGTAATATTTTTGGTAATTACACTGTATTTCCCTCAATGTACACTGTAATTTCCATATAGTACTTACATTGTAATTTCCCTCAATGTACACTGTAATTTCCATATAGTACTTACATTGTAATTTCCCTCAATGTACACTGTAATTTCTGTATAGTTTTTACACTGTAATTTCCCTCAATGCACACTGCAATATGCATGGTATTTACACTGTAATTTCCCTCAGATTTCTCTTAATTTTCCTGTAGTATTTAGTATTTACACTGTAATTTTCCTCAGTGTACACTGTAATATGCTTGGTATTTTCACTGTAATTTCCCTCAGATTTCTCTTAATTTTCCTGTAGTATTTAGTATTTACACTGTAATTTTCCTCAGTGTACACTGTAATATGCTTGGTATTTTCACTGTAATTTCCCTCAGATTTTTTCCAGTGTAATTTCCCTAAAGTAAACTGTATAATTGCTCTGTAATTCATGTGATTTTGGCACTGTAATCTCCCATTTCTAATTTTCACTATAATTCATGTGCTTTCTTGGTTGTATGCCATTGATTACTCTGTAATTTGTGTCAGGTTTACACTGTAATTTCTTCGGTTCTTGAGTGTAATTTCCATTAGTCTACATCGTAATTGGTGTCTCTTGGTTGTTTTATGCGCTGGGGTTGTGTATTAGCCGGGATCTGTCATCTGTGGATGGGAGGGGTAGTACAAAGTGAGGTCTGGGATGTGTGTTTGGGCCTTTTCGTGGGTTGCAAGTTCAAGGTCAGCTGTTTGCTGCTTTTCCTCTTCTTTTAGTTGTCAATTGCTTTGTGGTCGCCGTGTCGTTGAGTTTCTGATTCGATTAGTTGAGAACCGGGTCACAATTTTAGCCCAACCAGTTTTATGGAAATACATACAAAGATCGGTAGTAACTGGACATACATGTGTCAACAGAACATTGGTTAGGAAATTTGAATGATACCCAATTAAAAATCAGTCAAATGCTAGATAGACACTCCCTATTTTTAATTGAAGGCAAAATATTTGCCTCATCCATTCGGAACGAAAATCGATACAAACCAACCATCGAGAATCGATACAAACCAACCATGTGCGAATGCGGACTACTCATTGAGCAATGCAACCCAGAAACGGAACGATTAGCCCTACAATCACACACAGCAACTAACTCCCACATTACTACATCAGAAAGAAACAGAGCAATACAATCATATCCCACATTACTACATCAGAAAGAAACAGAGCACCTCTGCCGAAGACCACGACCACCCCCAATTTCACTAACCATAAGAACCACCCAAGAGATTGAAGACTATCTATCAAGCAGTTGCGGATGCATTTCCTGTGGCGCCACTCGGCCGGATCAAAGCTATTCTAAAAACTAGATCCATCGCCTTGCTTTTGCTCCTGCGTGCCTTCTTCACAATCGTCTTGCCAGATCCAGAGAGCCTTCTCCACAATCATCTTGCCAGATCCAGAGACAGGGCTGGTCGCCTCCAAACGTGTGAAAGTTGCAAAGTTGTACCCTAAAGAGAGTATCATCCACACACAGGGATGTCCTTAGGCACTAACAAGGACCAGTCCTTCGAGCTACGCAATGGAATCGTCTTCTACAAGAACCATATTTGACTCGGTCACAACACCATGCCTTGCCATTCTAGCTTTCCGGTGATATACCGCCACATCGAGGTTGTTTTTGCATGGCGGGGCCTCAAATCAAGAGTCAATAAGTATGTGCAAAGTTTCTCCTAATGTTTGTAGTCTAATCTTGCGCGTGCCAAGTAGCCGGAGTTGCTGATGTAGGATCAAGCCCTATTTTGCCCGATCTTCACAAATTGGAGGTGGAGTTGGGGAAATCACGAATAACATGAAGAACACAAGAGAAACACTAATTGGACAAGATGAAAAAAGGTAACCTCAGACCACAAGGCAAGAGATGGATCTCAAGCATTCAATAACTACAAAGGAAAATATACAAAGGTAGTTCATCTAAATCTCTAGGGGAGATGGATCTTGAGAGATACGTAGATCTTCCCCAACCCAAAGGATGCGGAGGTCTTGATGATTCACTTGGGGAATCCTTCTCCCATTAGGAAGCCTTGACAACCGTGGATTGTTCTTCTTCAATTTGGAGGTCTTGTTCCTTTGAGAGGAGATACAAGGAGCAAAGCTCCCTCAAGATCTATTCATATGCTTTGTTAACCCTAAAATGGATGAGGTGATATATATATCCTACTCATAGACACACTACCGGACAGTCCGGTCGCAACAGAGGCTCTGCAGTTGCTCTCTGCATGGACTGGCAGATTGGAAGTGCAGCTTTTGCACCACTTTATCTGTTGAGTCGTCTTCTTTTGTCGCCTCTTTCATGCTTCCCTCTTGGATGGTGTTGTCATCCTCTTGTGCTTGCACTCTCCTCAAGACACGTGAAGACCTGCACAAACCTATACATGCATGAAGGGGGTCAAGTAATATACCATCCAAGAGAGAACCAAGTAAACACACATAAATGATAGAGTTCACCTCATCATATGTGATGCGCATGTCCCTTGGCAATGGAGCCAAGTCCATGGTAATGACACTAGGGTGTCCCGCACCATCTCCTTCCCCTTGGGAAAAATCCATTCTCGGATCGGGATCCTCATCACCATGGAAAGAGTTGGTGTGACCATTCTGTATTGGACGCTCACTAAGAACTCAAGACCTACACATGCACAAATCAAAGCAAAGAATGTGTGTGCATGGTATACAAATGCATCATCCATCATGATGCATCTCTTCTCTTACCCATCACCATTAGCGCAAAACATGATCAATGAATATATGGAGTATGCATGGCATATGTCATGACAAGTATGTGCATCATGCATATTGTGCAAAGAAGGAAAGCAAGCATGCTTCACCTCTAACATGTCAAAGTCTCCACTCATATGTGATAAAACCATGGGGCATTCATGCTCAAGAATAAAGGCATTGTTGCACTCAATACATAGCAAGTAGCAATCATCCAACATGAGAGAGGCAATGTATGGAGTAATTTGACAACAAGCAAGAAAAAATATGTGAAGAGCATGGAAATGGTTGCCATCAACACAATGGAAAGAGAAAATAGTCATCATGGGAGATGCAATACACAAAGTATTCATATAAAGAAATGGTATGCATAAGCAATGCACAAGACAAAGCACAATCTTCAAAGCAAAGCATGGCAAAATCATCATAATTACATTGGCAAGAAGTCTTACATCTCTACTCCTAATGTCTGAGTTGGTGAATAGTCTCCACGGTTTATTTCCGTCCCACCACTTTCAACTTTTTTTTTCGCTGACTTTTTTTGTCCCTTCCTCCCAGCCCACCGGTTTAGTTTCGCGTCACCCTCTTACACAACGAAAAAAATCTGAACGGATCAAAACTTTCCATGATGGCATAAATTATTTAGTAATATCTTTATGTGAAAGAATCAATCATGATCAATCTCTAAAGATCAAATCTAAATTAATTAGCTTTTAGCTTTACCTTTAATCGCTCAACGTCGGTACATCGTTCATTTCGTTTCATTCATTTCTTTCCACCGAATGACCGATCTCTCGATCGATGGTTTGCAAAGATAGCCCACCTCCCCATTTTTATCTTTCCTTCGCTTTTATGCCAAAACGAACTCCCAAAAAATCAGCCCACCCCACCCGTTCCTCCTCCCCTTTCGTACAGAGCCCCATGCACGATCTGTTAATAAAAAGAAAACACACGCAATCTATTCCACCGCCGCCCCAGTCCTACTCTCCCTCCCCTCCTCATAGCAGCAGCGACAGGGGAGTGCCACATGAAGAAGCAATGGGACGACGGCGGCGGCAAGCAGAAGGTGGCCGTATAAGTCTATCCCACAGGGTCGTTCATCTCTTACCCTTTTCTTTCTCCAGATCGAAAGCGAGATATGGGGCGGTTGACCGGGGGCGACGCTGATGGGGCGGCGGATGTGTGTGCATGCATCGTTGGAGCGCGAAGAGTGGCGCCGGCACCATGGTGGTGAATGCTGACCACGTCGTGAGTCGTGACCAAGAGCTGGGGAGAGGCTGTGGGTGTCGTTGGGAACGCGGTCGGCGGCCTCCTCGGGGTGGACACGGTCCAGGCGCCCTGACCGAGCCGCGACCGGTCTGGACAGGACCGGACCGAAGTTTCCCGACGAAGAGCCAATTCATCTATGGTACTACATCGCCGGCAAGAAGGAGGTGCAGTTCGTCCCCAGCGTGCGTGCATGCACGGGCTGCACCGCTTCATCGCATCAGCAAGGCCGGGGACGTGACGACTGCGACAAATTTGACGGAGGCAGACGGCGACCGTGGTCGTGGAAGAAAGGATGTGTGTGTCGTGTAGGCGGCGTCTGGCCTAATTCCTGAGCTGTAGGTGGGCTAGCTTGAAAAGTTCAGAGAAGATCCAAGGTACATGTGGCTGTGTGTTGCCAACGTACAATCTTGTAGCTTAATTTATGCTGATTATGCATGGCAAAATTTTCTCCAAGAAGATGCAAAATAATTTTAGATAGCCTGTGTGCTAACATACATGCTCCAGATCTGTTTATAATAAGTTTGTATTACCAATTTCCCGTGGCTTCCTTTCGTTCACTTTGAGTACAAAATGCAGAGTTCGTGCTTCAGTCATCCATACCTCAAATCTAATTGTGCTTACTAACTTCACATATATCTGGTGCATGTATATATCTGCAGATAAGGGCTATAAATCACATAGTTTAGGCAATCTCAAATTGCAGAGGTTTTTTCATTGATAATCCCTCGATAACTTGGACTACTCTTATATCTCTTTCCTATTGTGATTTTGTTTTGCAGGTTGTAGTGAATATTGGTGCATTGATATTAATGTTTAAAATTGATAGTACTAATTTGAGAAGATGGGTGCATAACAAATATGATTTGGTTAAACAAGATATATTGGTCTATCAATCAATACAATAATGGCTAAAATTATCTTTGTGGTATGAGACTAAAATAGTACTTCATCTTCAAAGTAATATAAGATCTTTTAGATCACTATTTATATTAGTTTACGGAGGGATCAATATTTTGTTCTGCAGATTGAGCCAAACTTAGTGCCATATTACCAAGTTGTGCAATGAATCTCCTGTCTCCCAGTAGCAATTCAATCAAAATCAACTATAAGTTATCCTTTCTATGTAATGATAATAGTTTCCCATTGCATGAGCAAAACATAATGACACCGCCTGTATTTCGGCATGTCGTTCATTTTGTATGACAAATAGAGCTGATGTACCTACTTTCAACATTTCATTATCTTTGGATATATCGAACAAAGGTGAAGCTCAGGAGGTGACGAGATCCAGCGCATAATATGGAAATAGTGCTATTCACTGGTATGCGTCGGTCCTAAACAAACGGTTTTTAACCCCTTTCCGTGACGGCATTCGGAACCGTCGCCAAGTGAGTGTGGGCGACAGGGGGGTCCATCCAACACGACTCAGAAACCGTCGGGGATATGCCGTCCTGGCACACACGCTCGGCAAAATGAGGTCGTGTGTGACCGGCGAGCACTCAAATACAGAAATACGTACAATAATGCTAAAAAATATGATTATACACGCGAAATCATTTCCGGTCGTAAGTACATCTGACGCAGTCAGTCACTTCAAGGAAAACGTTTGCGCTAGGTGGCGTAACGCAAACAGTTTTCAGGAGAATGTCATGTGTGATTGTTCATTGATCCAACACGGTTTATTCCTAAAAACTGTGTGCATTGCGTGAGGTCATCGCCCATGGTGTTTTCTCATTAACCGTTTGCAATAGAAAAACCCAATTAGCAAGCTAATTGGCAAATTAGCGGGCTAATTGCCCTATTAATAATCCATTTACTAATTTAATTGACATTTATATTAAGCACATAATATATTCCATTTCCATATTAAGGAAGCATGATTTCATAATTGAAATACATCGTAGTACAACATGATATAGCTTCAGCACTCAGCCACCCCATTACACAACTGCACCAGCAACAAGTTTCACAAACAACATCTAGAACCTTTCGAAATTAGCATCATAGACGGTACATAGAGAGATGCATCTCATCTGGAAAACTGCTGAAGAGGAAGGCGAATATTGAGCCTTCATTCATGTTGAAGGTCTTTGCAACTTTATGCCAGTGCCTGTGGATGATTGACCGTCCATCCTTTGACCTCTTCAGGAACACTTCAATATTGAACCGTGGGTGATGTATGAAAACTTTTCTCGCCTCCTGACCACAGAGGTGGTTTGAGAGGTAATCATCATTGAAGCCTAAGAACAAGGGTGTGCATAAATATCTTCTCTATATTGGAAATGGGGCAAAGGAATACGAAAAGGCAAATAATAATAGTTAGTACCATCTTGTAAACCTCAGTGCTTTTCATTGTTTCCCTTCAACACATATAAGGTAGTTATTCATCAGGTTAAGTAAGGGTTCGCATGCTATCAGTAAAATATGTTGATAAAAAATAAGCACATTGCAGATTCATCAGATTAATTCAAGCGACATGGAAAACCCATTTATCCAAACCAAGCATGATTAAGAACTAGGAAATATAGCACTTGTATATGTTTCTCATGTTTTAAGTGCAGCCAAATTTGATTTATTCCTCACATGGTATACAATAAGAGAATGCTGCCACAGCAATTGAACATGGCATTGCAGAATTGAACCAATCAGTTAACTAAACACCACAACAAATGAACCAAACGTTAACTGAGCACCACATTGCACAATATAACATACTCCTAATAGAAGATCGGATAGTTAACCAAACCAAGCATGCTTAACAACTTGGAAATATAGCAATTGTATTTGTTTCTTATGTATTTAGTACAACCAAATTCGATTTATTCCTCACATGGTATACAATAACAGAATGCAGCCACAACAATTGAGCATCGCATTGCAGAATTGAACCAAGCAGTTAACTAAACACCACAACAAGTGAACCAAGCCACAACAAATGAACCAAGCAATTAACTAAACACCAATTGAACAATATAACATACTCCTAATAGAAGATCAGACAGTTAACCAAACCAAGCATGCTTAACAACTTGGAAATATTACACCCTGAAGAATTGAACATCACATTTGCAGAATTGAACCAAGCAGTTAATTGAACACCACATTGCACGACATATAGAACATATACACTATAGCAGAAGATTGCATGGTAAAAGTAGACAGCACAATCACTAGAATTTGTTAAGGAAAGGCAGTAGCTAGCTAGCAAACTGAAAATGGGTCCTTATAGTGAGCTAATAAGACAAGCTACTCCACATTATCGGAGATATCGATGACGATTGGCTCCTTGGACATGGAAGAGGGCGAGGCCTCCGCATCGTGGGTGCCCTCGTTGTAGTGGTGAGTTGCCTGAGCCGCTCCAGGCACCAACCTGTTGGCTCTCGAGATGAGGTAAGCACGTGCACGCTGAGAAAACACCTCGTAGTCTTCGTCGAAGGCACCGACGGTGGCCTCGAGAAAACGCCACGAACTATCGTTTAAAGCAGCCAACCGCGTCGCGGCGTCGGCACGCGAGGCGTCAACGGTGGCCTCAACGGTGAGATGCTCCTCCAAGATCTGGGGTTCGGCACGAATGGCAGCCATCGCGACCTCATCCGCGCGTGCAGCCGCGATTTGCTTCTCCGCTGCCAAATGCTCCTTGAGGTCCTGGCTATACTGCGTGCACCATGGCTTAGGCCGGCACTTATTTGGTGGAGGGGTCGGTGATTTGGGTGGAAGGTGTCGGCCAAGCGCCGTGATCGGGGCATGTGGGATGTGGAAGGAGGAGGAGGATGGGGGTCGGGTGTGGATTACCTGCCTGGATAGGCGAGACCAAGCAACGTGAAGGAGGGTCGACGGCGAGGAGGCGGCGGCGCTGCAAGCAAGGAGTGAAGGTTTCAACTTGGAAAGGAAGACGGAAACAGGGAAAATGTGGCTTTTGGTAAGGGGGAGGGGGCGGGGAGGTAGATATTTCCGCGGAAGCCAAGAATTTGGAATCGCTTCAGCCAAAAAACTGGCGCGCAAAGTGTCATCAGACACGGTCCCTTATTCAGAGTGGGCTGTGGACTGTAGCCGTCGCACCTTCTCGCGTAAGCCGTATGTGTACTATACTCCGACGGTGCTCCAAGATATTTTGTGCTGCCTCTCACACGGTTGGTTATAATGAACTGTGTGGGATCTATTTTATTTTTCGTCTTGATTTGAATTACATCATGGGGTCACAACGGCCATGGATGGTGTTTGAATTGCTAGACCTTTTATCTGCAGTGATCATAAAAGAATTGGTTCAGGGTTCGTTTGGACATTTTTATGCATTAAGTGAGTTTTCAATGCATTTGTGTGCATAATTCAAATTTGAACTACATGCACATGCTCCAGTGCATATAAATTGGTTGAAAAATTAAATCTTTGTCCTTGGATGCATGCTTAGGTCCCATGCAAGAAATGAAAATGAATGTCAAACACCTTGCCATCGTCACTCGGCGGCAAACATTGAGATGCCTGACTTTTAAATTCTAGTAAATCCAAAACTCGTCTGAAATTCATGAAAATTGGCATGTTATCATGGAGCGGCATCAACATGCCGTAGTAATTTTTTTGTCCCATTTGGGGCAGGTTTGGGTATATGCTTCTCACAAATCAGAGCTTCTCATAACAAGCATGATGGTTTCGGTAGGGAACGCCCCACCTTTGGGGGCGAAACGATATCCATTGCCTCTTATTGCTTTCAAATTTGTTCTCGTGTCAACATAGAACAACCGGAGTGTTGTGTTATTTTTTGTGATTTTTCGGGGTTCGTTTGGACATTTTATGCATTAAGTGAGTTTCAATGCATTTATGTGCGTAATTCAAATTTGAACTACATGCACATGCTCCGGTGCATATAAACTGGTTGAAAAATCAAATATTTGTCCTTGGGTGCATGCTTAGGTCCCATGCAAGAAATGAGAATGAATGTCAAACACCCTGCCACCGTCACTCGGCCACAAACATTGAGATACCTGGTTTTTAAATTCTAGTAAATCCAAAACTCGTCTGAAATTCATTAAACTTGGCATGCTATCATGGAGCAGTATCAACATGCCGTGATAAATTTTTTGTCCCATTTGGAGCGGGTTTGGGTATATGCTTCTCACAAACCAGAGCTTCTCACAACAAGCATGATGGTTTCGGTAGGGAACGCCCCAACTTTGGGGGCGAAACGATATCCATTGCCTCTTATTCTTTTCAATTTTTTTCTCATGTCAACATAGAACAACATGAGTGTTGTGTTATTTTTTGTGATTTTTCGGGGTTCGTTTGGACATTTTTATGCATTAAGTGAGTTTTCAATGCATTTATGTGCATAATTCGAATTTGAACTACATGCACATGCTTCAGTGCATATAAATTGGTTGAAAAATCAAATCTTTGTCCTTGGGTGCATGCTTAGGTCCAATGCAAGAAATGGGAATGAATGTCAAACACCCAGCCACCGTCACTGGGCCGCAAACATTGAGATACCTGATTTTAAATTCTAATAAATTCGGAACTCGTCTGAAATTCATGAAACTTGGCATGCTATCATGGAGCATCTGTTGGGGAACGTAGTAATTTCAAAAAATTTCCTACGCACACGCAAGATCATGGTGATGGCATAGCAATGAGAGGGGAGAGTGTATGTCCACGTACCCTCGTGAGACCGTGCGGAGCGTTATAACAACGCGGTTGATGTAGTCGTGCGTCTTCACGATCCGACCGATCCAAGTACCGAACGCACGGCACCTCCGAGTTCAGCACACGTTCAGCTCGATGGCGATCCCGGGCTCCGATCCAGCAAGCGTCGGGGATGAGTTCCGTCGACCGACGACGTGGTGGCGATGATGATGCTCCACCGGCGCAGGGCTTCGCCTAAGCTCATGACGATATGACCGAAGTGGAATATGGTGGAGGGGGCACCGCACACAGCTAAGGAACGATCCGTAGATCAACTTGTGTGTTCATGGGTGCCCCTGCCCCGTATATAAAGGAGGGAGGGAGGAGGAGGCCGCCCTAGGAGGGCGCGCATGGGAGTCCTACTCCCACCGGGAGTAGGATTCCCCTTCCTAGTCCAACTAGGAGGCCTTCCATGTATTAGGAGTAGGAGACAAGGAAGGGGAGAGAGAAGGAAGGAAGGAGGGTGCGGCCCTCCCCTAGTCAATTCGAACTAGGCCATGGGGGCGCGCGCCTGCCCTAGGCAGCCCTCTCTCTTTCCGCAGGGCCCAATAAGGCCCAATACTTCTCCCGGCGAATTCCGTAACTCTCCGGTACTCCGAAAAATATCCGAATCACTGGAACCTTTCCGAACTCGAATATAGTCGTCCAATATATCGATCTTTACGTCTCGACCATTTCGAGACTCCTCGTCATGTCCCGATCTCATCCGGGACTCGAACTCCTTCGGTACATCAAAACTCATAAACTCATAATATAACATCGCATCGAAACCTTAAGCGTGCGGACCCTACGGGTTCGAGAACTATGTAGACATGACCTAGAACTATTCTCGGTCAATAACCAATAGCGGGACCTGGATGCCCATATTGGCTCCTACATATTCTCGAAGATCTTTATCGGTCAAACCGCATAACAACATCGTTGTTCCCTTTATCATCGGTATGTTACTTGCCCGAGATTCGATCGTCGGTATCCAATACCTAGTTCAATCTCGTCACCGGCAAGTCTCTTTACTCGCTCTCGTAATGCATCATCCGTAACCAACTCATTGGTCACATTGCTTGCAAGGCTTATAATGATGTGCATTACCGAGAGGGCCCAGATACCTCTCCGACAATCGGAGTGACAAAACCTAATCTCAAATCGCCAACTCAATATGTACCTTCGGAGACACCTGTAGTACTCCTTTATAATCACCCAGTTACGTTGTGACGTTTGGTAGTACCCAAAGTGTTCCTCCGGTAAACGGGAGTTGCATAATCTCATAGTTACAGGAACATGTATAAGTCATGAATAAAGCAATAGCAACATACTAAACGATCAAGTGCTAAGCTAATGGAATGGGTCGAGTCAATCACATCATTCTCCTAATGATGTGATCCCGTTAATCAAATGACAACTCATGTCTATGGCTAGGAAACTTAACCATCTTTGATTCACGAGCTAGTCAAGTAGAGGCATACTAGTGACACTATGTTTGTCTATGTATTCACACATGTATTATGTTTCCGGTTAATACAATTCTAGCATGAATAATAAACATTTATCATGAAATAAGGAAATAAATAATAACTTTATTATTGCCTCTAGGGCATATTTCCTTGAGTCTCCCACTTGCACTAGAGTCAATAATCTAGTTCACATCGCGTGTGATTTAACACCAATATTCATATCATATATGATTAACACCCATAGTTCACATCATCATGTGACCAACATCCAAAGGGTTTACTAGAGTCAATAATCTAGTTCACATTGCTATGTGATTAACACCCAAAGAGTACTAAGGTGTGATCATGTTTTGCTCGTGAGAGAAGCTTAGTCAGCAGGTCCATCACATTCGAGCCGTATGTATTTTGCAAATATTTTATGTCCACAATGCTCGCGGAGCTACTCTAGCTAATTGCTCCCACTTTCAATATGTATCCAGGTTGAGACTTAGAGTCATCTGGATCAGTGTAAAATTTTGCACTGATGTAACTTTTACAACAAACTCTTTTATCACCTCCATAATCGAGAAACATCTCCTTAGTCCTTACTAAGGATATTCTTGACCAATGTCCAGTGATCTACTCCTAGATCACTATTGTACTCCTTGCCAAATCTGAGCAAGGTATATAATAGGTCCAGTACATAACATAGCATACTTTATAGAACCTATGACTGAGGCATAGGGAATGACTTTTCATTCTCTTTCTATTTTCTGCTGTGGTCGGGATTTGAGTCTTACTCAATTTTATACCTTTGCAACACAGGCAAAAACTCTTTCTTTGACTGTTCCATTTTGAACTATTTCAAAATCTTGCCAAGGTATGTACTCATTGAAAAACTTATCAAGCGTCTTGATCTATCTCAATAGATCTTGATGCTCAATATGTAAGTAGCTTTTACTGAGGTTTTTTTTTCTTTTTAAAGAACTCCTTTAAAACACTCCTTTTATGCTTTGCAGAAAAATTCTACATCATTTCGATCAACAATATGTCACTCACATATACTAATCGAAAAGGCTGTAGTGCTCCCACTCACTTTATTGTAAATACAGGCTTCATCGTAAGTCCATATAAAACTATATGCTTTGATCAACTTATCAAAGTGTATATTCCAACTCGAGATGCTTGCACCAGTCCATAGATGGATCATTGGAGCTTGCACATTTTGTTAGCACCTTTAGGATTGACAAAACCTTCGGTTGCATCATATACAACTCTTCTTTAATAAATCCATTAAGGAATGCAGTTTTTTTCATCCATTTGCCAGATTTCATAAAATGTGGCAATTGCTAACATGATTCAGACAGACTTAAGCATCGATACGAGTGAGAAAATCTCATCGTATTCAACACTTTGAACTTTTTAAAAACATTTCGCAACAAGTCGAGCTTGGTAGATAGTAATACTACTATCAGTGTCGTCTTCCTCTTGAAGATCCATTCATTTAACATGGCTTGCTGATCATCGAGCAAGTCAATCAAAGTCCATACTTTGTTCTCTTACATGGATCATATCTCAGATTTTATGGCCTCGAGCCATTTCATGAATCTGGGCTCATCATCGCTTCCTCATAGTTCGTAGGTTCATCATGGTCTAGTAACATGACTTCCGAACATGATTACTACACCACTCAGTGCGGATCTTACTCGGAAGACCTACGAGGTTACGTAGTAACTTGATCTGAAGTTTCATGATCAATATCATTAGCTTCCTCACTAATTGGTGTATTTGTCACGAGAACTGATTTACGTGATGAACTACTTTCAATAAGGATACAGTACAGTTACCTCATCAAGTTCTACTTTCCTCCCACTCACTTCTTTCGAGAGAAACTCCTTCTCTAGAAAGGATCCATTTTAACAACGAATATCTTGCCTTCGGATCTGTGATAGAAGGTGTACCCAACTATTTCCTTTGGGTATTCTATGAAGACGCACTTCTCCGATTTGGGTTCGAGCTTATCAGATGAAACTTTTCACATAAGCATCGCAGCCCCAAACTTTAAGAAACGTCAACTTGGGTTTCTTGCTAAACCACAGTTCATATGTTGTCGTCTCAGCAGTTTAGATGGTGCCCTTTTAATGTGAATGCAGCTGTCTCTAATGCATAACCCCAAATTGGTAAATCTGTAAGAGACATCATAGATCGCACTATATCCAATAAAGTGCGATTCTGACGTTCGGGCACACCATAACGTTGTGGTGTTCAGTGGCGTGAGCTGTGAAACTATTTCACATTGTTTTAATTGAAGACCAAACTCGTAACTCAAATATTCCTCTCCGCGATCAGATCGCGAAACTTTATTTTCTTGTTACGATGATTTTCCACTTCACTCTAAAATTCTTTGAACCTTTCAACTATTTCAGACTTATGTTTCATCAAGTAGATATACCCATATCTGCTCAAATCATCTTGTGAAGGTCAGAAAATAACCATACTTGCCACGAGCCTTCATACTCATTGGTCTGCATACATCAGTATGTATTATTTCCAATAAGTCGGTAGCTCATTCCATTGTTCCAAAGAACGGAGTTTTAGTCATCTTGCCCAAAAGGCACGGTTCGCAAGCATCAAATGATTCATAACCAAGTGATTCCGAAAATCCATCTTTATGGAGTTTCTTCATGCGCTTTACAATCGATATGACCCAAGCGGTAGTGCCACAAATAAGTTGCACTATCATTATTAACTTTGCATCTTTTGGCCTCAATATTATGAATATGTGTATCACTACGATCGAGATCCAACAAACTATTTTCATTGGGTGTATGATCATTGAAGGTTTTATTCATGTAAACAGAACAACAATTATTCTCTGATTTTAAATGAATAACCGTATTGCAATAAACATGATCAAATCATATTCATGCTCAATGCAAATGCCAAATAACATTTATTTAGGTTTAACACTAATCCCGAAAATATAGGGAGTGTGCGATGATGATCATATCAATCTTGGAACTACTTCCAACACTCATCTTCACTTTCCCTTCAACTAGTCTCTGTTTATTCTGTAACTCCTGTTTCGAGTTACTAATCTTAGCAACCGAACAAGTATCAAATACTCAGGGGCTACTATAAACACTAGTAATGCACACATCAATAATCTGTATATCAAATATACCCTTGTTCACTTTGCCATCCTTCTTATCCACCAAATATTCAGGGCATTTCCGCTTCCAAAGACCATTTCCTTTGCGGTGTGAACACTCGGTTTCGAGCTATGGTCCAGCTTTGGGATTCTTCGCAGGAGTGACAACTTGCTTGTCTTTCCACTTGAAGTTCCCTTTCTTTCCTTTGCCCTTCTCTTGAAACTAGTGGTCTGTCAATCATCAACACTTGATGGTCTTTTCTTGATTTCTACCTTCGTCAATTTCAACATCACGAAGAGCTCGGGAATCGTTTTCGTCATCCCTTGCATACTATAGTTCATCACGAAGTTCTAGTAACTTAGTGATGGTGACTAGAGAATTCTGTCAATCACTATCTTATCTGGAAGATTAACTCCCACTTGATTCAAGCGATTGAAGTACCCAGACAATCTGAGCACATGCTCACTAGTTGAGCGATTCTCCTCCATATTTTAGCTTTAGAACTTGTTGGAGACTTCATATCTCTCAACTCGGGTATTTGCTGGAAATATTAACTTCAACTCCTGGAACATCTCATATGGTCCATGACGTTCAAAACGTCTTTGAAGTCCCGATTCTAAGCCGTTTAAGCATGGTGCACTAAACTATCAAGTAGTCATCCTTTTGAGCTAGCCAAACGTTCATAACGTCTGCATCTGCTCCTGCAATAGGTTTGTCACCTAGCGGTGCATTAAGGACATAATTCTTCTGTGCAGCAATGAGGATAAACCTCAGATCACGGATCCAATCCGCATCATTGCTACTAACATCTTTCAACACAATTTTCTCTAGGAACATATCAAAATAAACATATGAAAGCAACAACGCAAGCTATTGATCTACAACATAATTTGCAAAATACTACCAGGACTAAGTTCATGATAAATTTAAGTTCAATTAATCATATTACTTAAGAACTCCCACTTAGACAGACATCTCTCTAGTCATCTAAGTGATCACGTGATCCAAATCAACTAAACCATAACCGATCATCACGTGAGATGGAGTAGTTTTCAATGGTGAACATCACTATGTTGATCATATCTACTATATGATTCACGCTCGACCTTTCGGTCTCCGTGTTCGAGGCCATATCTGTTATATGCTAGGCTCGTCAAGTTTAACTCGAGTATTCCGCGTGCGCAACTGTTTTGCACCGTTGTATTTGAGCGTAGAGCCTATCACACCCGATCATCACGTGGTGTCTCAGCACGAAGAACTTTCATAGCGGTGCATACTCGGGAGAACACTTCTTGATAATTTTAGTGAGAGATCATCTTATAATGCTACCGTCAATCAAAGCAAGATAAGATGCATAAAGGATAAACATCACATGCAATCAATATAAGTGATATGATATGGCCATCATCATCTTGTGCTTGTGATCTCCATCTCGAAGCACCGTCGTGATCACCATCGCCACCGGCGCCGACACCTTGATCTCCATCGTAGCATCGTTGTCGTCTCGCCAACTATTGCTTCTCGACTATCGCTACCGCTTAGTGATAAAGTAAAGCAATTACATGGCTTTGCATTTCATACAATAAGCGACAACCATATGGCTCCTGCCATTGCCGATAACTTCGGTTACAAAACATGATCATCTCATACAATAAAATATCGCATCACGTCTTGACCATATCACATCACAACATGCCCTACAAAAACAAGTTAGGCGTCCTCTACTTTGTTGTTGCAAGTTTTACGTGGCTGCTACGGGCTGAGCAAGAACCGTTCTTACCTCGCATCAAAACCACAGCGATAGTTTGTCAAGTTGGTGTTGTTTTAACCTTCGCAAGGACCGGCGTAGCCATACTCGGTTCAACTAAAGTGAGAGAGACACACACCGCGGTCACCTTTAATCAACGAGTGCTCAAGCGGTGAAACCAGTCTCGCGTAAGCGTCTGGCGTAATGTCGGTCCGGGCCGCTTCATCTCACAATACCGCCGAACCAAAGTATGACATCTTTGGTAAGCAGTATGACTTATATCGCCCATAACTCACTTGTGTTCTACTCGTGCATATGACATCAACGCATAAAACCTGGCTCGGATGCCACTGTTGGGGAACGTAGTAATTTCAAAAATTTCCTCGCACACGCAAGATCATGGTGATGGCATAGCAACGAGAGGGAGAGTGTATGTCCACGTACCCTCGTGAGACCGTAAGTGGGCGTTATAACAACGCGGTTGATGTAGTCGTCGTCTTCACGATCCGACCGATCCAAGTACCGAGCATACGGCACCTCCGAGTTCAGCACACGATCAGCTCGATGGCGATCCCGGGCTCCGATCCAACAAAGCGTCGGGATGAGTTCCGTCAACCTGACGGCGTGGTGGCGATGATGATGCTCCACGGCGCGCAGGGCTTCGCCTAAGCTCATGACGATATGACCGAAGTGGAATATGGTGGAGGGGGCACCGCACGGCTAAGGAACGATTAGTAGATCAACTTGTGTGTTCATGGGGTGCCCCTGCCCCGTATATAAAGGAGGGAGGAGGAGGAGGCCGGCCCTAGGAGGGCGCGCCATGGGGAGTCCTACTTCCACCGGGGTAGGATTCCCCTTTCCTAGTCCAACTAGGAGTCCTTCCATGTATTAGGAGTAGGAGACAAGGAAGGGGAAGAGAGAAGGAAGGAAGGAGGGGTGCGGCCTCCCCCAGTCAATTCGGACTAGGCCATGGGGAAGCGCGCCTGCCCTAGGCAGCCCTCTCTCTTTCCCGAGGGCCCAATAAGGCCCAATACTTCTCCCGGCGAATTCCGTAACTCTCCGGTACTCCAAAAAATATCCGAATCACTCGGAACCTTTCCGAACTCTGAATATAGTCGTCCAATATATCGATCTTTACGTCTCGACCATTTCGAGACTCCTCGTCATGTCCCCGATCTCATCCGGGACTCCGAACTCCTTCGGTACATCAAAACTCATACACTCATAATATAAGCATCGCCGAAACCTTAAGCGTGCGGACCCTACGGGTTCGAGAACTATGTAGACATGACCTAGAACTATTCTCGGTCAATAAACAATAGCGGGACCTGGATGCCCATATTGGCTCCTACATATTCTACGAAGATCTTTATCGGTCAAACCGCATAACAACATACGTTGTTCCCTTTGTCATCGGTATGTTACTTGCCCGAGATTCGATCGTCGGTATCCAATACCTAGTTCAATCTCGTCACCGCAAGTCTCTTTACTCGCTCGTAATGCATCATCCGTAACCAACTCATTGGTCATATTGCTTGCAAGGCTTATAATGATGTGCATTACCGAGAGGGCCCAGAGATACCTCTCCGACAATCGGAGTGACAAAACCTAATCTCGAAATCGCCAACTCAATATGTACCTTCGGAGACACCTGTAGTACTCCTTTATAATCACCCGATTCGTTGTGACGTTTGGTAGTACCAAAGTGTTCCTCCGGTAAACGGGAGTTGCATAATCTCATAGTTACAGGAACATGTATAAGTCATGAAGAAAGCAATAGCAACATACTAAACGATCAAGTGCTAAGCTAACGGAATGGGTCGAGTCAATCACATCATTCTCCTAATGATGTGATCCCGTTAATCAAATGACAACTCATGTCTATGGCTAGGAAACTTAACCATCTTTGATTCACGAGCTAGTCAAGTAGAGGCATACTAGTGACACTATGTTTGTCTATGTATTCACACATGTATTATGTTTCCGGTTAATACAATTCTAGCATGAATAATAAACATTTATCATGAAATAAGGAAATAAATAATAACTTTATTATTGCCTCTAGGGCATATTTCCTTCAGCATCAACATGCCGTGGTAATTTTTTTGTCCCATTTGGGGTAGGTTTGGGTATATGCTTCTCACAAACCAGAGCTTCTCACAACAAGCATTATGGTTTCAGATAGAACACCCGTATGCAAAGTGAGAGCAGGATTTGTGCATCTCTTGAACATAAACGGTTATTTTGGATGACCCGTGTGAACCACTTACAAACAATTTGGTGCGATTTGCATCTGTCATATTGGGTATGTTGCCATTTGTCAAACTAGAAAGATTGACATTTGTTGATCTAGTAACATTGCCATTTGCCAACCTTGTAACACTGCGATTTGTCAAAATATGAAGCTAAAAATCACTAGCAGTATCTAATTTTTGCAACTAAAATTCAGTAATTAAGCATAGATGGAGGTGAGGAGGCGTGTTCAGCCAGGCGTGCAGCGGGCGGCGTAGTACTATTCGATTTGACAGCGGCGGCGCAGTTCCCGATATGGATTCAATGCAGACGAGGGAGAGGGTAGCGGTTCCCGAAATGTTGAATGGCCAATGATGCATCCTCCTTCAATTAGCATCGTGTGAATGCATGAGGGAAGTAATGGGAGGACCGGGAAAAGAGGCAGCACGATGTGAATGCAACGCAGTTTGCGCTCTTATAAAGGCACCCCTCCATTCCAATGCGTCTACCACATCGTACGCACCTAAGCATTTGCCTAAGCACCTACACTAATAAGCGCAAAAGTGCCCACTCCAGACCCATGGCGGCGATGCGCGTGAGCAGCCAGAGGCTGTGCCAGATGGTCCACGATGCCGGCCTGCGGCATGGCACCGCGGATCGTCTCCATACGGTGTTGGCGACCGGTTGGTGGATGGCCACTGTCGACGCCAGCTACGACTCTCAGTTGGACCAGATGATCGTTCGCACCACCAACAGGTTCACCATCGTCAAGAAGCTCGTGGACGACATCGCCGTACTCTCCTCCAGCCCGCGCGCCAGGGATCCTCATTGCCTGCCACCCTAATCGGCCTCCATGGTCGGAACCTCTTTCAAGCACTGGTGGCCCTGCGACTGCCCGCCGACGCCACGAAGAATGTCCACCTGGAGGTCGCGCTTGCCGCGAGGCACCTCGCCCTGCAAAAAACCGTCGACCAACACATCCATGTGTACGAGCGAGTCGTGTACATAGGTATCTACAAGGCCAGTGAGGACGCTACGACGTTGGCCTTCTTCAGCCGGCTGGAAGCCTTGGATGCCTTTGCTGAGAAGCACCTTGACCTCACCACAAAAGCCGCCGCTCCTTAGCCGCCGGTCGGTGGCCCAGCCGGCGCACTGAGTTGAGGAGGAGGAGGTCGTATGTTGATGGATGCATCTTTCTTCTTGCCTCCTGTAACCACTGATGACCCACAAGTATAGGGAATCTATCGTAGTCCTTTCGATAAGTAAGAGTGTCGAACCCAACGAGGAGCAGAAGGAAATGATAAGTGGTTTTCAGCAAGGTATTCTCTGCAAGCACTGAAATAAGTGGTAACAGATAGTTTTGTGATAGGATAATTTGTAACGAGCAACAAGTAAAAAAAGTAAATAAAGTGCAGCAAGGTGGCCCAATCCTTTTTGTAGCAAAGGACAAGCCTGGACAAACTCTTATATAAGGAAAAGCGCTCCCGAGGACACATGGGAATATCGTCAAGCTAGTTTTCATCACGTTCATATGATTCGCGTTCGGTACTTTGATAATTTGATATGTGGGTGGACCGGTGCTTGGGTGTTGTTCTTACTTGAACAAGTATCCCACATATGATTAACCTCTATTGCAAGCATCCGCAACTACAACAAAAGTATTAAGGTAAACCTAACCATAGCATGAAACATATGGATCCAAATCAGCCCCTTACGAAGCAACACATAAACTAGGGTTTAAGCTTCTATCACTCTAGCAACCCATCATCTACTTATTACTTCCCAATGCCTTCCTCTAGGCCCAAATAATGGTGAAGTGTTATGTAGTCGACGTTCACATAACACCACTAGAGGCTAGACAACACACATCTCATCAAAATATCGAACGAATACCAAATTCACATGACTACTAATAGCAAGACTTCTCCCATGTCCTCAGGAACAAACGTAACTACTCACAAAGCATATTCATGTTCATAATCAGAGGGGTATTAATATGCAAAAATGATCTGGACATATGATCTTCCACCAAGTAAACCAACTAGCATCAACTACAAGGAGTAATCAACACTACTAGCAACCTACTAGTACCAATCCCGGACTTGGAGACAAGAATTGGATACAAGAGATGAACTAGGGTTTTGAGAGGAGATGGTGCTGGTGAAGATGTTGATGGAGATTGCCTCTCTCCGATGAGAGGAGCGTTGGTGATGACGATGACGATGATTTCCCCCCCGGAGGGGAAGTGTCCCAATGAGAACAGCTCTGCGGAGCCCTAGATTGGTTCCGCCAAGGTTCTACCTCGTGGCGGTAGTCTCGTCCCGAAAGGTTGCTTATGATTTTTTTCCTTGAGGAAAGACCTCATATAGCAGAAGATGGCCATCGGAGAGCCAACAGGGGGCCCACGAGGCAGGGGGGCGCGCCCTGGGGGGTAGGGCGCGCCCCCACCCTCGTGGCCAGGTGGGTCCCCCTCTGGTGTACTTCTTTCGCTCAATATTTTTACCCAGGGCGCGCCCCCACCCTCGTGGCCAGGTGGGTCCCCCTCTGGTGTACTTCTTTCGCTCAATATTTTTTATTATTTCCAAAAATTACTTTCGTGGAGTTTCAGGACTTTTGGAGTTGTGCATAATAGGTCTCTAATATTTGCTCCTTTTCCAGCCCAAAATTCCAGCTGCCGGCATTCTCCCTCCTTATGTAAACCTTGTAAAATAAGAGAGAATAGGCATAAGTATTATCAAATATGTGTAATAACAGCCCATAATGCAATAAATATTGATATAAAAGCATGATGCAAAATGGACGTATCAACTCCCCCAAGCTTAGACCTCGCTTGTCCTCAAGCGGAAGCCGATAACGATAAATATGTCCACATGTTTAGAGGTAGAGGTGTCGATAAAAATAAAATACGGACATGAAGGCATCATGATTATTCTCATAACAGCAACATAGATGAATATTATATGATTACTTATGCTCAAGTAATAATCCATTCACAATGCAAAAGTATGAATCAGAAACTTTATAGAGAACTAACAAACTATAACCTCAGTCATTGAAGCAATTGCAATTTATCATAACATCAGAAAGAGCCTATGTCAGAGCTTTATAGCAAGTCCACATACTCAACTATCATTTAGTCTTTCATAATTGCTAACACTCACGCGATACTTGTGGTTACGGAGTTTTAATCGGACACAGAGAAAGATAGGGGCTTACAGTTTCGCCTCCCAACCTTTTACCTCAAGGGTAATGTCAACAATAATAACTCATGCTCCCCTACATCCAATTAGATATATCTATCAGGATCTTTCCAACACACTGTGCTTGCCAAAGGATAAAATGTAAAAAGGAAAGGTGAAGATCACCATGACTCTTGCATAAGGTAGAGGATAATAATAAAAGATAGGCCCTTCGCAGAGGGAAGCAGAGGTTGCCATGCGCTTTTATGGTTGGATGCACAAAATCTTAATGTGAAAGAACGTCACTTTATATTGCCCCTTGTGATATGAACCTTTATTATGCAGTCCGTCGCTTTTATTTCTTCCACATCACAAGATCGTATAAAGCTTATTTTCTCCCACACTAATAAGTCATACATATTTAGAGAGCAATTTTTATTGCTTGCACCGATGACAACTTACTTGAAGGATCTTACTCAATCCATAGGTAGGTATGGTGGACTCTCATGGCAAAATTGGTTTAAGGCTTTTTGGAAGCACAAGTAGTATCTCTACTTGGTGCTGAGAATTTGGCTAGCATGAGGGGGAAAGGCAAGCTCAACATGTTGGATGATCCATGACAACATACTTTATCTCGGATATAAGAAAACATAACCCATTACATTGTCTTCCTTGTCCAACATCAACTCCTTAGCATGTCATATTTTAATGAGTGCTCCCAATCATAAAAGATGTCTATGATAATATATTTATATGTGAAACCTCTCTTTCCTTATTACTTCCTATTAATTGCAACGATGACCAAAGCTATGTTTGCCAACTCCCAACAACTTTTAATCATCATACTCTTTCTATGTGAAGTCATTACTCTCAATAAGATCAATATGAACTCTTTATTTCTTTTTATTCTTTTTTTTCTTATTTTTATTCACTCAAGATCATGGCAAAATAATCAAGCCCTTGACTCAACACTAATCTTTATTATATAGCTCACGGACTCGATTACATAGAGAGATCATAAAGCAAAAACTCAAAACTAGATCATATCAAAACTTTATTCTACTAGATCAAGATACTACTAATAGGATCGAACTAAGAAAAACGGTAAAGATATGAGATGTGGTTGTGATACGATACCGGGGCACCTCCCCCAAGCTTGGCAGTTGCCAAGGGGAGTGCCCATACCCATTTGATTATGTCTCCTTTGTTGTTGGTGAAGAAGGTGGAAGTGTTGTTGATGATTTAGCCTTCTTCCTTAATTTGCGCTTGAGGACAGAATTTTGATCCCTCAAGTCATTAATCTCCTGTTCTAGGCTTAATATTTTTTTGCATAATTCCTGCTTGTTTTCCTGCAAGAGACGAAAAGGGATAAACTCGATCTTAAGTTTCTTTGCTCTATCAAGGAGGCTTGACTTTTTGAACTCCACATGCATGTCCCCAGGTTGAGGTAGTGGGACTTCATCTTCATCCAAGCTCGTCTCCTCCTTTCTCTTGGGTTCATAGTCTTCTTCTTCTTCCGTGGTCCAACCATAGTGCTCCACATCTCCATAGACCTTAGGATTTGCAAGGTAATCATCCACATCACTTTCTCCTTCAGAATCCTAGGATGACATGTTGCTCTAACCTACAGCAGAACAGCCCGAAAAGAAAACATAGAATATTTGCGTGATACGGGAGTCAAAACCTTCGGGAAAATATATAATGAATTTTTACCGACCTAAATACGTATCATGCAAGAAAACAGAGTCCGGAAGGCACACGAGGTTCCCACGAGGTAGGGGGCGTGCCCAGGGGGGTAGGGCGCGCCCTCCACCCTCGTGGGGCCCTCGTGTCCTTCCCGGACTACTACTTATTTTTCTATTTTTCTAAATATTCCAGAACGGAGAAATATTGCCTTAAAAATTGTTTTGGAGTCGGTTTACTTACCGTACCACATACCTATTCCTTTTCGGAGTCTGAAATGTTCCGGAAAGTGTCCCTTATGTATTCCTCCGGGGTTACGGTTTCAATAAAATTGGTTTCAACATTTATAGGATTACCTGAGATATAATGTTTGATTCTTTGACCGTTTACCACCTTCGGATTTGTGCCTTCGAAATTATTGATTTTTATGGGACCGGAACGATAGACCTCCTCGATAACGTAGGGGCCTTCCCATTTAGAGAGAAGTTTTCCTGCAAAAAATCTTAAACGAGAGTTGTATAGCAATACATAATCACCTACATTAAACTCACGCTTTTGTATCCTTTTATCATGCCATCTTTTAACTTTTTCTTTAAACAACTTGGCATTTTCATAAGCTTGGGTTCTCCATTCATCAAGTGAGCTAATATCAAATAAGCTCTTCTCACCGGCAAGTTTGAAATCATAATTGAGCTCTTTAATAGCCCAATATGCCTTATGTTCTAGTTTGATAGGTAAGTGACATGCTTTTCCATAAATCATTTTATACGGAGACATACCCATAGGATTTTTATATGCAGTTCTATAGGCCCATAATGCATCATCAAGTTTCTTGGACCAATTCTTTCTAGACCTATTGACGGTCTTTTGCAAAATTAATTTGAGCTCTCTATTGCTCAAATCTACTTGACCACTAGACTGCAGGTGATAAGGAGATGCAATTCTATGATTAACATCATATTTAGCCAACATTTTTCGGAAAGCACCATGAATAAAGTGTGAACCACCATCAGTCATTAAATATCTAGGGACTCCAAACCTCGGAAAAATAACTTCTTTAAGCATCTTAATAGAAGTGTTATGATCAGCACTACTAGTTGGAATAGCTTCTACCCGCTTAGTAACGTAATCAACAGCAACTAAAATATGTGTATATCCATTAGAGGCAGGAAAAGGTCCCATATAATCAAGGCCCCAACATCAAATGGTTCAATAACAAGTGAATAATTCATAGGCATTTCTTGACGTCTACTAATATTACCAATTCTTTCACATTCATCACAAGATAAGACAAACTTGAAGGAAATATGCCCTAGAGGCAATAATAAAAGTTATTATTTATTTCCTTATATCATGATAAATGTTTATTATTCATGCTAGAATTGTATTAACCGGAAACATAATACATGTGTGAATATATAGACAAACAGTATGTCACTAGTATGCCTCTACTAGACTAGCTTGTTAATCAAAGATGGTTATGTTTCCTAACCATGAACAAGGAGTTGTTATTTGATTAACAAGGTCACATCATTAGTTGAATGATCTGATTGACTTGACCCATTCCGTTAGCTTAACAGTTGATCGTTTAGTATGTTAATGCTTTCTTCATGACTCATACATGTTCCTATAACTATGAGATTATGCAACTCCGTTTACGGAGGAACACTTTGGTACTACCAAACGTCACAACGAATCGGGTGATTATAAAGGAGTACTACAGGTGTCTCCAAAGGTACTTGTTGGGTTGGCGTATTTGAGATTAGGTTTTGTCACTCCGATTGCTCGGAGAGGTATCTCGAGCCTTCTCGGTAATGCACATCACTTAAGCCTTGCAAGCATTACAACTAATGAGTTAGTTGTGAGATGATGTATTACGGAACGAGTAAAGAGACTTACGATAACGAGATTGAACTAGGTATTGGATACCGACGATCGAATCTCGGGTAAGTAACATACCGATGACAAAGGAACAACGTATGTCGTTATGCGGTTTGACCGATAAAGATCTTCGTAGAATATGTAGGAACCAATATGGGCATCCAGGTTCCGCTATTGGTTATTGACCGAGAATGGTTCTAGGTCATGTCTACATAGTTCTCGAACCCGTAGGGTCCGCACGCTTAACGCTTCGATGGCAGTTCATAATGAGTTTATAAGTATTGATGCACGAAGGTTGTTGAGTCCGGATGTGATCACGGACATGACGAGGAGTCTCGAAATGGTCGAGACATAAAGATTGATATATTGGAAGCCTACATTTGGACATCGGAAGTGTTCCGGGTGAAATCGGGATTTACTGGAGTGCAGGAGGTTACGGAACCCCGGGAGGTCAATGGGCCTTAATGGGCCATAGGAGAAGAGGAAGGGCAGCCCAAGGTGGGCTGCGCGCCCCCCTCCCCCCTCTAGTCCGAATAGGACAAGGAAGGGGGGGCGCTTCCCCTTCTCCCTCCTCCAATCCTAGTCCAACTAGGAAGGGGAGTCCTACTCGGTGGGAGTAGGACTCCTCCTTGTGCGCCTCCTATAGGGCCGCCACCTCCCCTTGTCTCCTTTATATCACGGGGCAGGGGCACCCCAAGACACACAAGTTGATCTACGGATCTTTCCTTAGCCGTGTCGGTGCCCCTTCCACCATATTCCACTTCGGTCATATCGTCGCGAGCTTAGGCGAAGCCCTGCGCCGGAGAAGTCATATCGTCGCGGAGCTTAGGCGAAGCTCTGCGTCGGTGGAGCATCAACATCGTCCTGCCACGCCGTCGTCTTGTGAAACTCATCCCGACACTTTGCTGGATCGGAGTCCGGGATCGTCATCGAGCTGAGCGTGTCTGAACACGGAGGTGCCGTGACGTTCGGTACTTGGATCGGTCGGATCGTGAAGGCGTCGACTACATCAACCGCGTTGTTATAGCGCTTCCGCTTACGGTCTCACGAGTGCGTGGGCGGACACTCTCCCTCTCGTTGCTATGCCATCACGATGATCTTGCGTGATCGTGGAAATTTTTGAAATTACTCGTTCCCCAACAAAGGCATCCGAGCCAGGTTTTATGCGTTGATGTCATATGCACGAGTAGAACACAAGTGAGTTGTGGGCGATACAAGTCATACTTCCTACCAGCATGTCATACTTTGGTTCAGCGGTATTGTGAGATGAAGCGGCCGACCGACATTACGCGTGCGCTTACGCGAGACTGGTTTCACCGCTCGAGCACTCGTTGCTTAAAGGTGACCGGCGGTGTCTGTCTCTCACTTTAGTTGAACCGAGTGTGGCTCGCCCGGTCCTTGAGAAGGTTAAACGGAGTCTATTTGACGAAATATCGTTGTGGTTTTGATGCGTAGGTAAAACGGTTCTTGCTCAGCCCGTAGCAGCCACGTAAAACTTGCAACAACAAAGTAGAGGACGTCTAACTTGTTTTTGCAGGGCATGTTGTGATGTGATATGGTCAAGGCGTGATGCTATATTTTATTGTATGAGATGATCATGTTTTGTAACCGAGTTATCGGCAATTGGCGAGAGCCATATGGTTGTCGCTTTATTGTATGAAATGCAAGCGCCATGTAATTGCTTTACTTTATCACTAAGCGTTAGCGATAGTCGTAGAAGCAATAGTTGGCGAGGCGACAACGATGCTACGATGGAGATCAAGGTGTCGCGCGGTGGCGATGGTGATCATGGCGGTGCTTGGAGATGGAGATCACAAGCACAAGATGATGATGGCCATATCATATCACTTATATTGATTGCATGTGATGTTTATCCTTTATGCATCTTATCTTGCTTTGATTGACGGTAGCATTATAAGATGATCTCTCACTAAAATTATCAAGTAGTGTTCTCCTGAGTATGCACCGTTGCCAAAGTTAAATGCGTGCCGAGACACCACGTGATGATCGGGTGTGATAAGCTCTCGTCCATCTACAACGGGTGCAAGCCAGTTTTGCACACGCAGAATACTCAGGTTATACTTGACGAGCCTAGCATATACAGATATGGCCTCGGAACACGGAGACCGAAAGGTTGAGCGTGAATCATATAGCGAATATGATCAACATAAGATGTTCACCATTGAAAACTACTCCATCTCACGTGATGATCGGTTATGGTTTAGTTGATTTGGATCACGTGATCACTTAGATAACTAGAGAGATGTCTGTCTAAGTGGGAGTTCTTTAGTAATATGATTAATTGAACTTAAATTTATCATGAACTTAGTACTGATAGTATTTTGCTTGTCTATGTTTCTTGTAGATAGATGGCTCGTCTTTGTTGTTCCGTTGAATTTTAATGCGTTCCTTGAGAAAGCAAAGTTGAAAGATGATGGTAGCAATTACGGACTGGGTCCGTAACGAGGATAATCCTCATTGCTGCACGAAAAGTTACGCCCTGGAAGCACCGCTGGGTGACGAGCTGCTGCGAGATCTTGAGCGAAGTTGTGAGCGTCTGGCAAAGCGGTGATGACTACTCTATAGTTCGAGTGTGCCATGCTTTACGGCTTAGAACCGGGTCTTCAACGACGTTTTGAGCGTCATGGAGCATATGAGATGTTCCAGAGTTGAAGTTGATATTTCAACAGAATGCCCGGATTGAGAGATATGAAGTCTCCAATAAGTTCTATAGCTGCAAGATGGAGGAGAACAGTTACATCGGTGAGCACATACTCAAAATGTCCGGGTATTACAATCACTTGAATCAACTGGGAGTTAATCTTCCGGATGATTGTGTCATTGACAGAATTCTTCAATCACCGCCACCAAGCTACAAAGGCTTCGTGATGAACTATAATATGCAAGGGTTAGTAAAGACTATGCAGAGCTCTTCGCAATGCTAAAAGCTGCGGAGGTAGAAATCAAAAAGGAGCATCAAGTGTTGATGGTCAACAAGACCACTAGTTTCAAGAAGAAAGGCAAAGGGAAGAAGAAGGGAACTTCAAGAAGAACAGCAAACAAGTTGCTGATCGGAGAAGAAACCCAAGTCTGGACCTAAGCACAAACTGAGTGCTTCTACCGCAAGCGATCGTCCTTTGAAGCGGAACTGCCCCAAGTATTTGGCGGATAAGAAGGATGGCAAAGTGAACAAAGGTATATGTGATATACTTGTTATTGATGTGTACCTTACTAGAGCTCGATAGTACACAGGTATTTGATCTGGTTACATTGCTAATATTTGCAACTCGAAGCAGGAACTACGGATTGCGAACACGGCAAAGGGCGAGGTGACGATGCGGCGTGGGAAGCGGTTCCAAAGTCGATGTGATCGCAATCGACACGCTACCTCTACATCTACCTTGGGATTAGTTTTAGACCTGAATAATTGTTATTTGGTGCCAGCGTTGAGCATGAACATTATATCTGGATCTTGTTTAATGCGAGGCGGTTATTCATTTAAATCAGAGAATAATGGTTGTTCTATTTATATGAATAATATCTTTTATGGTCATGCACCCTTGAAGAGTGGTCTATTTTAATGAATCTCGATAGTAGTGATACACATATTCATAATGTTGAAACCAAAAGATGCAGAGTTGATAATGATAGTGCAACTTATTTGTGGCACTTGCCGTTTAGGTCATATCGGTGTAAAACGCATGAAGAAACTCCATCTGATGGACTTTTGGAGTCACTTGATTATGAATCACTTGGCACTTCGAACCATGCCTCATGGGCAAGATGACTAAAACTCCGTTCTCGGTACTATGGAGAGAGCAACAGATTTATTGGAAATCATACATACGGATGTATGTGGTCCAATGAATGTTGAAGCTCGTGGCGGATATCGTTATTTTCTCACCTTCACAGATGATTTGAGCAGATATGGGTATATCTTCTTAATGAAACATAAGTCTGAAACATTTGAAAAGTTCAAAGAATTTCAGAGTGAAGTTGAAAATCATCGTAATAAGAAAATAAAGTTTCTACGATCTGATCGTGGAGGCGAATATTTGAGTTCTGAGTTTGGTCTACATTTGAAACAAAGCGGAATAGTTTAGCAACTCACGCCACCCGAACACCACAGCGCAATGGTGTGTCGAGCGTCGTGTCGCACTTTCTTGGATATGGTGCGATCTATGATGTCTCTTACAGATTTACCGCTATCATTTTGGGGTTATGCTCTTGAGGCGGCCGCATTCACGTTAAATAGGACACCGTCAAAATCCGTTGAGACGGCGCCTTATGAACTATGGTTTAGCAAGAAACCAAAGTTGTCGTTTCGAAAGTTTGGGGTTGCGATGCTTATGTGAAGAAACTTCAACCTGATAAGCTTGAACCCAAATCGAAAATGTGTCTTCATAGGATACCCAAAGGAGACAATTGGGTACACCTTCTATCACAGATCCGAAGGCAAGACATTCGTTGCTAAAATGGATCCTTTCTAGAGAAGGAGTTTCTCTCGAAAGAAGTGAGTGGGAGGAAAGTGGAACTTGATGAGGTAATAGTACCAGCTCCCTTATTGGAAAGTAGTTAAATCACGAAATCAGTTTACGTAACACCTACACCAGTTAGTGAGGAAGATAATGATGAAGATCATGAAACTTCAGATCAAGTTGTCCTTGAACTCAGTAGATCAACGAGAACAAAATCCGCACGAGTGGTACGGTAATCCTATTCGGAAGTCATGTTACTTGACCATGGCGAACCTACGAACTATGAATAAGCGATGGTGAGCCCAGATTCCATAAAATGGCTGGAAGCCATGAAATCTGAGATGGGATCCATGTATGAGAACAAAGTATGGACTTTGGTTGACTTGCCGATGATCGGCAAGCCATTGAAAATAAATGGATCTTTAAGAAGAAGACCGCGCCGATGGTAATGTAATCTGTCTACAAAGCTCGACTTGTGCAAAAGGTTTCGACAAGTTCAAGGGGTTGACTACGATGAGACTTTCTCACCCGTGGCGATGCTTAAGTCTGTCCGAATCATGTTAGCAATTGCCGCATTTTATGATTATGAAATTTGGCAAATGGATGTAAAACCGCATTCTTGAATGGATTTCTAGAAGAAGAGTTGTATATGATGCAACCAGAAGGTTTTGTCGATCCAAAAGGTGCTAACAAAGTGTGCAAGCTCAACGATCAATTTATGGTGCGGTGCAAGCCTCTCGGAGTTGGAATAAGCGCTTTGATAGTGTGATCAAAGCATATGGGTTTGTACTGACTTTTGGAGAAGCTTTGTATTTACAAGAAAGTGAGTGGGAGCTCAGAGCATTTCTAATATTATATGTGGACGACATATTATTGATTGGAAATGATATAGAATTTCTGGATAGCATAAAAGGATACTTGAATAAAAGTTTTCAATGAAAGACCTCGGTGAAGCTGCTTACATATTGGGCATCAAGATCTATAGAGATAGGTCAAGGCGCTTGATTGGACTTTCACAAAGCACATACCTTGATAAAGTTTTGAAAAAGTTCAAAATGGATCAGGCAAAGAAAGGTTTTTGCCTGTGTTACAAGGTGTAAGATTGAGTCGGACTCAATGCCCGACCACAATGAGAAAATAGAGAAAAATGAAAGATGTTCCTATGCTTCAGCCATAGGCTCTATCATGTATGCAATGCTGTGTACCGACACGACGTATGCTTAGCTGTAAGCTTGGCAGGAAGGTACCAAAGTAATCCAGAGTGGATCATCGACAGCGGTCAAGAACATCCTGAAATACCGAAAAGGACTAAGGATATGTTTCTCGATATGGAGGTGACAAAGAGCTAGTCGTAAATGGTTACGTCGATGCAAGCTTTGACACCGATCCGGACGATTCTAAATCGCAAACCGGATCGTATTTTTATTAAGCGGGAGCTGTCGGTTGGTGCAGTTCTAAACAAAGCGTCGTGGCGGGATCTACATGTGAAGCGGAGTACATAGCTGCTTGGAAGCAGCGAATGAAGGAGTCTGGATGAAAGAGTTCATTTCCGATCTAGGTGTCATACCTAGTGCATCGGGACCGATGAAGATCTTCTGTGACAATCTTGGTGCAATTGCCTTGGCAAAGGAATCCAGGTTTCACAAGAGGACCAAGCACATCAAGAGACGCTTCAATGCCATTCGGGACCAAGTCCAAGTGGGAGACATAGAGATTTGCAAAATACATACGGATCTGAATGTTGCGCACCGTTGACTAAGCCTCTTCCACGAGCAAAACATGATCAGCACCAAGACTCCATGGGTGTTAGGATCATTACTATGTAATCTAGATTATTGACTCTAGTGCAAGTGGGAGATCAAGGAAATATGCCCTAGAGGCAATATTAAAAGTTATTATTTATTTCCTTATATCATGATAAATGTTTATTATTCATGCTAGAATTGTATTAACCGGAAACATAATACATGTGTGAATATATAGACAAACAAGATGTCACTAGTATGCCTCTACTAGACTAGCTTGTTAATCAAAGATGGTTATGTTTCCTAACCATGAACAAGGAGTTGTTATTTGATTAACAAGGTCACATCATTAGTTGAATGATCTGATTGACTTGACCCATTCCGTTAGCTTAACAGTTGATCGTTTAGTATGTTAATGCTTTCTTCATGACTCATACATGTTCCTATAACTATGAGATTATGCAACTCCCGTTTACCGGAGGAACACTTTGGGTACTACCAAACGTCACAACGTAACTGGGTGATTATAAAGGAGTACTACAGGTGTCTCCAAAGGTACTTGTTGGGTTGGCGTATTTGAGATTAGGTTTTGTCATCCGATTGTCGGAGAGGTATCTCCGTGCCTTCTCGGTAATGCACATCACTTAAGCCTTGCAAGCATTACAACTAATGAGTTAGTTGTGAGATGATGTATTACGGAACGAGTAAAGAGACTTACCGGTAACGAGATTGAACTAGGTATTGGATACCGACGATCGAATCTCGGGTAAGTAACATACCGATGACAAAGGGAACAACGTGTGTCGTTATGCGGTTTGACCGATAAAGATCTTCGTAGAATATGTAGGAACCAATATGGGCATCCAGGTTCCGCTATTGGTTATTGACCGAGAATGGTTCTAGGTCATGTCTACATAGTTCTCGAACCCGTAGGGTCCGCACGCTTAACGCTTCGATGATGTTCATAATGAGTTTATAAGTATTGATGCACGAAGGTTGTTCGAGTCCCGGATGTGATCACGGACATGACGAGGAGTCTCAAATGGTCGAGACATAAAGATTGATATATTGAAGCCTACATTTGGACATCGGAAGTGTTCCGGTGAAATCGGATTTTACCGAGTACCGGAGGTTACCGAACCCCGGAGGTCAATGGGCCTTAATGGGCCATAGGAGAAGAGGAAGGGCAGCCCAAGGTGGGCTGCGCGCCTCCCCTCTAGTCCGAATAGGACAAGGAAGGGGGCGCGCCTTCCCCTTCTCCCTCCTCCAATCCTAGTCCAACTAGGAAGGGGGAGTCCTACTCCTGGGAGTAGGACTCCTCCTTGGTGCGCCTCCTATAGGGCCGCCACCTCCCCTTGTCTCCTTTATATCTGGGGCAGGGGCACCCCAAGACACACAAGTTGATCTACGGATCTTTCCTTAGCCGTGTCGGTGCCCCTTCCACCATATTCCACTTGGTCATATCGTCATGAGCTTAGGCGAAGCCTGCGCGGAGAAGTCATATCGTCATGAGCTTAGGCGGCTCTGCGTCGGTGGAGCATCAACATCGTCCACCACGCCGTCGTCTTGACGAAACTCATCCCGACACTTTGCTGGATCGGAGTCCGGGATCGCCATCGAGCTGAACGTGTCTTGAACACGGAGGTGCCGTGACGTTCGGTACTTGGATCGGTCGGATCGTGAAGACGTCGACTACATCAACAGCGTTGTTATAACGCTTCGCTTCGGTCTCACGAGGGTACGTGGACGGACACTCTCCCCTCTCGTTGCTATGCCATCACGATGATCTTGCGTGATCGTAGGAAAATTTTTGAAATTACTACGTTCCCCAACAAAACTTACGGGCATCCTTGAAGAGAGTAGGCCAATAAAAACCAGATTGCAATACCTTATGTGCAGTTCTATCTCCAGCATGGTGTCCTACATAAGCTTCGGAGTGACACTTGCGTAGGATCTGTTCCTGTTCATGCTCAGATACACAACGTCTAATAACACCATCTACTCCTTCTTTATAAAGATGTGGGTCATCCCAAAAGTAATGTCTCAAATCATAGAAAAACTTTTTCTTTTGCTGGTATGTGAAACTAGGTGGTATAAATTTAGCAATGATGTAATTAGCATAATCAGCATACCAAGAAGTACTACGAGAAGTACTTATGACATTTAATTGCTCATCAGGAAAGCTATCATCAATAGGTAGTGGGTCATCAAGAACATTTTCTAACCTAGACAAGTTGTCTGCAACGGGGTTCTCAGCTCCTTTTCTATCAACAATATGCAAATCAAATTCTTGTAGCAAGAGAACCCATCTAATAAGTCTAGGTTTAGCATCTTTCTTCTCCATAAGATATTTAATAGCAGCATGATCAATGTGAATAGTTACTTTAGAATCAACAATATAAGGTCTGAACTTATCACAAGCAAATACAATCGCTAAGAATTCCTTTTCAAGAGTAGCATAATTTCTTTGAGCATTGTCTAGAGTCTTACTAGCATAATAGATAACATTTAATTTCTTATCAACTCTTTGCCCTAGAACATCACCTACAGATAGTCACTAGCATCACACATAATTTCAAAGGGTAAATTCCAATCAGGTGGCTGAACAATAGGTGCAGAGATCAATGCTTTCTTAAGTATTTCAAATGCTTCTACACAATCATCATCAAAGACAAATGGTATATCTTTTTGTAATAAATTAGTCAGAGGCCAAGAAATTTTTGAGAAGTCCTTAATGTACCTCATATAAAATCCGGCGTGACCAAGGAAACTTCTTATACCATTGATGTCCTTGGGACATGGCATCTTTTCAATAGCATCAACCTTGGCTTTATCAACTTCAATACCTCTTTCAGAAACTTTATGCCCCAAGACAATGCCTTCATTAACCATAAAGTGGCACTTTTCCCAATTCAAGACAAGATTAGTTTCTTCACATCTCTGCAAAACTCGATCAAGGTTGCTCAAGCAATCATCAAAAGATGATCCATAGACGGAAAAATCATCCATGAAAACCTCACAAATCTTTTCACAAAAGTCAGAGAATATAGCCATCATGCATCTTTGAAAGGTAGCGGTGCATAACCAAAAGGCATACGTCTATAAGAAAAAGTACCAAAAGGGCAGGTAAAAGTAGTCTTTGATTGATCATTAGTCGACACGGTATTTGAGAGAAACCGAATAACCATCTAGGAAGCAATAGTGTGTATGTTTGCATAATCTTTCTAACATTTGATCGATAAAAGGTAAGGGTAATGATATTTCTTAGTTGCTTTATTTAATTTGCGAAATCAATTACTATCCTATAACCTGTAATAATTCTTTGGAATCAATTCATCTTTATCATTAGGAACAACAGTAATACCTCCCTTCTTAGGGACGCAATGGACAGGACTTACCCACTGACTATCAGCAATGGGATAAATTATACCTGCCTCAAGTAGCTTTAGTATTTATTTTCTTACCACCCCCTTCATCTTAGGGTTCAGCCTTCGTTGATGATCATGAACTGGTTTGGCATCTTCTTCAAATTTATTTTATGTTGACATAGAGTGGGACTAATGCCCTTAAGATCATCAAGAGTATATCCAATAGCAGCACGGTGTTTCTTCAGAGTTTCCAATAATCTTTCTTCTTCATGCTCTGAAAGGTTAGCACTAATAATAACATGATATATCTTCTTTTCATCAAGATAAGCATATTTAAGAGTATCAGGCAACAGTTTCAGCTCAAACACGGGATCACCCTTGGGTGGAGGAGGATCCCCTAGGATTTCAACATGCAAATTATGCTTCAGAATAGGTTCCTGTTTAAAGAATACTTCATCTATTTCCCTTCTTTCATTCATAAACATATCATTTTCATGGTCTAGCAAATATTGTTCTAAAGGATCACTAGGAGGTACGGCAAATAGAAGCAAGACCAATAATTTCATCCTTACTAGGCAATTCTTCTTCACGGTGTTGTGTACTAAACTTAGAGAAATTGAACTCATGAGACATATTACCCAAACCAATAGTAACAACATTCTTACCGCAGTCTACTCTAGCATTGACAGTGTTCAAGAAGGGTCTGCCAAAAATAATGGGACAAAAGCTATCTTGTGGGGAACCAAGAACAAGAAAATCAGCAGGATATTTAGTTTTCCCACACAAGACTTCAACATCTCTAACAATTCCCATTGCTGATATAGTATCTCTATTGGCAAGCTTAACTGTGACATCAATATCTTCTAACTCAGCAGGTGCAATATCATGCTTAATTTCGTTGTATAAGGCAATAGGTATAAAACTAGCACTAGCACCAATATCACATAAGCCATGATAACAATGATCTCCTATTTTAACAGAAATAACAGGCACGCCCACCACAGGTCTATGTTTATCTTTATCACAAGGTTTGGCAATTCTAGCAGTTTCACCGCAGAATTGAATAACATGCCCATCAATATTATCATCCAAGAGATCTTTAACAATAGCAATATTAGGTTCAACTTTAACTTGCTCAGGAGGTGTATAAGTTCTAATATTGCTTTTACGAACCACATTCGAAGCTTTAGCATGATCCTTTATTCTAACAGGGAAAGGTGGTTTCTCAACATAAGAGGTAGGAACAATAGGATCATTATAAGTGACAGTCTTTTCTTCAACTTTAGTAGGTGCAGCTACTTTTACTTCTATGGGAGGATGATATTTAAACCACTTCTCCTTGGGGAGATCAACATAAGTAGCAAAAGATTCACAGAAAGAAGCTACTATCTCAGAGTCAAGTCCATATTTAGTGCTAAATTTACGGAAAACATCGGTATCCATAAAAGACTTAACACAATCAAACTTAGGTGTCATACCTGACTCCTTACCTTCGTCGAGATCCCAATCTTCAGAGTTGCGTTTAATTCTATCCAATAAATTCCATCTGAATTCAATAGTCTTCATCATAAAAGAGCCAGCACAAGAAGTATGCGATTGTTTTCAGAAAGCCGAGCATAATTTTTTTGAAGAATTATTTCTTTTGAGAGCTAATGATTGGGGCATGAATATAACATTGATTTAAGCATCCCCCAAGCTTGAGCGATGCTTTCTCCTTCGCGGGGCCAAAAATTATATATATAATTGCCATCACGATGAACAAGATGCATAGGATAATACTTCTGATGAAATTCCAATTTCATTCGTTTATAGTTCCATGATCCCGTGTCATCACATAGCCTATACCATGTCGATGCATCTCCCTTCAAAGATAAAGGGAAGACCTTCTTCTTAACAACATCATCGGGTATACCTGCAAGCTTAAATAATCCACAAACTTCATCCACATATATTAGGTGCTCATCAGGATGCTTTGTTCCATCTCCTACAAAAGGATTATCTAGCAGATTTTCTAACATACCCGAAGGAACTTCAAAGGGAACATTTTCATTTTCAGTAGGTTCAGTAGGTTGAGGAGCAATTCTTTGCTCTACCATTCGGGGTGAAGATACCCCGAACAAGCCCCTCAGAGGATTACTTTCCATAGTAACAAGTGACAGTAAATTTCAGCACACTATATAAATTTTTCCTTACCAAATTCCACCTACCAAAGGCGCTTCACTCCCCGGCAATGGCGCCAGAAAAGAGTATTGATGACCCACAAGTATAGGGTATCTATCGTAATCCTTTCGATAAGTAAGAGTGTCGAACCCAATGAGGAGCAGAAGGAAATGATAAGTGGTTTTCAGCAAGGTATTCTCTGCAAGCACTGAAATAAGTGGTAACAGATAGTTTTGTGATAGGATAATTTGTAACGAGCAACAGGTAACAAAAGTAAATAAAGTGCATCAAGGTGGCCCAATCCTTTTTGTAGCAAAGGACAAGCCTGGACAAACTCTTATATAAGGAAAAGCGCTCCCAAGGACACATGGGAATATCGTCAAGCTAGTTTTCATCACGTTCATATGATTCGCGTTCGGTACTTTGATAATTTGATATGTGGGTGGACCGGTGCTTGGGTGTTGTTCTTACTTGAACAAGCATCCCACTTATGATTAATCTCTATTGCAAGCATCCGCAACTACAACAAAAGTATTAAGGTAAACCTAACCATAACATGAAACATATGGATCCAAACCAGCCCCTTACGAAGCAACGCATAAACTAGGGTTTAAGCTTTTGTCACTCTAGCAACCCATCATCTACTTATTACTTCTTAATGCCTTCCTCTAGGCCCAAATAATGGTGAAGTGTTATGTAGTCGACGTTCACATAACACCACTAGAGGCTAGACAACATACATCTCATCAAAATATCGAATGAATACCAAATTCACATGACTACTAATAGCAAGACTTCTCCCATGTCCTCAGGAACAAACGTAACTACTCACAAAGCATATTCATGTTCATAATCAGAGGGGTATTAATATGCATAAAGGATCTGAACATATGATCTTCCACCAAGTAAACCAACTAGCATCAACTACAAGGAGTAATCAACACTACTAGCAACCTACTAGTACCAATCCCGGACTTGGAGACAAGAAATGGATACAAGAGATGAACTAGGGTTTTGAGAGGAGATGGTGCTGGTGAAGATGTTGATGGAGATTGCCCTCTCCCGATGAGAGAAGCATTGGTGATGACGATGGCGATGATTTCCCCCTCCCGGAGGGAAGTGTCCCCGGCAGAACAGCTATGCCGGAGCCCTAGATTGGTTCCGCCAAGGTTCCGCCTCGTGGCGGCGGAGTCTCGTCCCGAAAGGTTGCTTATGATTTTTTTCTTGACGAAAGACCTCATATAGCAGAAGATGGCCATCGGAGAGCCAACAGGGGGCCCACGAGGCAGGGGGCGTGCCCTGGGGGGTAGGGCGCGCCCCCCACCCTCGTGGCCAGGTGGGCCCCCTCTGGTGTACTTCTTCCGCTCAATATTTTTTATTATTTCCAAAAATGACTTTCGTGGAGTTTCAGGACTTTTGGAGTTGTGCAGAATAGGTCTCTAATATTTGCTCCTTTTCCAGCCCAGAATTCCAGCTGCCGGCATTCTCCCTCCTTATGTAAACCTTGTAAAATAAGAGAGAATAGGCATAAGTATTATGATATAACATGTAATAACAGCCCATAATGCAATAAATATCGATATAAAAGCATGATGCAAAATGGACGTATCAACCACCACTGTGATCGCATCATCGTGGCCTTAATTCTTATTTTGCTATTGCATTCTTTTCCAGTCAATACAGACATGTCCGTTCTAGTCTTATTTTGATTGGCTTGAATGAAGGTCTATCCCGCCGTTAGGCACCGCAGCGCGCTGTGCTCGCTATTAGGCGCCGCGGCGCGCTCGTCTTGTGGACAGCTTTTTCTTGCATGTTCAACTGATATATGCATATATAAATGGTTGCTCGCCATTGAGGCGACCGCGAAGCGCTCTGCTCGCGTCCCTCCGCGCACGCTCTGCCAACGGTTGGGCGTGCGCACGATCACGTTGGGGGCCCCGTATGCATGCGATTGCACCGTGCGCATTTCCACGCGATGCAGTTACGTGCGGCACGATGAAGTTACGCGCTGCAAATTAGAACTGCCATCAGGGTCTGCCGACATTCCTGGTCGTCCAACTTCCCCTTTAATTCCCGCGGCCATTATAACCTTAGTCTCTTCAACCTTTCGATCACGCCCCACAACACAACAAGCACACCCACGATGACACATAGAGAGGGGATGTCCAGAGACGCTCCAATGGAGTTCGGTGAGCATAGAGTGGTGACCCACATGAGGGAGACGGATCTATCGATGGTGTACACCATCGACCCAGCCATGGTGGACGACTACATCAACAGCGTTGAGCAGTTGCTTGCTGGAGACAAGTACAAGGTGGTCGGCATCGACCTCCAGTACACCACCGGTCGTCTTGGCATAGATTAGAAGGTTGTCGTTGCCCAGTTGTGCGTGCACCATCATGTCCTCATCTACCACTACTGCATGGCCACAGAGTCTTGCGACCATTTCAACAGGTTTGTCAACAACACCGACTACAAGTTCGCCATGGTGGAAACCACCGACGATGTAAAAGTGCTCAGTGTTACGGGCTTGGCTT
Source organism: Aegilops longissima (assembly GCA_021605205.1). NCBI lineage: Eukaryota > Viridiplantae > Streptophyta > Magnoliopsida > Poales > Poaceae > Aegilops > Aegilops longissima. The sequence goes on from CM038682.1 coordinate 559,781,861, forward strand.
GCAAGAACCTTGTCGAAATCCGTGACCACTACAGGATCTGGGGCAGCACGAAGAAGGACTCCCTAGTTGAACTCGCCTCGGCCATCATCGACCCCTACTACGAAAAGATGAAGCAGGATGCCTAGAGAACAAGCCCCCTATCCTGACACAGGGCCAGGATGCGGCAAATGGATGAACCTCACCTCAGGTTCGCGGCCAAGAGCGTGTACACATGCTACGAGATGCACAGGTGGATCATTGACATGAGGAAGTGCCTCCTTACCCAAATCGACAAGTCCGGATCGAGCCACAAGCAGAGCAAACGTCACAAGAAGTAGATGATGATCAGATGATCATTTATGCTAGTTAATCATGCATGCAATATATAGTTTACTTTATTGGTGTGTGGAAATGTCATGTGTGTAGTAGCCACCTATGTAATTATGCATGTAATAGTTTACTTTGGTGTGTGCAAATGCCATGGTTGTAGTAGCCACCTATGTAAGTGGATGTTTAATTTGGTTATGCAAGCATGTCCTTATAAGTGTGTGTGTGTGTGTGTGTGTGTGTGTGTGTGTGTGTGTGTGTGTGTGTGCATGTGTGTGTGTATGTTGTTGTTCTGTATGCAATCCCATCGCACAACTCACACGTCTTGTTAAGTTGAACCATTTATGTTCTCTTGTCTCAACGCAAACAGTTCATCCGAGTGAACCGCATGCCGTATATTGCACACACCTTCATCTGGCTGGCCGTTTCTTTTGTGTTGCTTAATCACAAACAGTTCATCCGAGTGAACCGTATGCTGTACATCGCACACACCTTCATCTGGCTGCCCGTTTCTTTTGTTCCTCCTCATCGAAAATGGTTAATTGAACTGAACCGTATGCCCTGAATCACACACATAACTAAAATCTGAACCGTGTTTGATGCATCCTCCATCACAAACGTTTTGCACCTTTTTTGACGATTTTTTTACACCACCGTTTGCGATTATGGTATCGCACACAGTTTCGTCGAAGGGTCTCTGATCATAGTGTCGCGTTAGCAGCAACCTGCAGTAGTGATTCAATTTAACACAGAAAAGAAAGTGTTGCATAGGGACCTCACCTAGAGGGCCAACGAAAACATTAGAATTGCAAAAGGACGGTGGCATTTACAATTGCGTGGAGAGTGTGGTTAAGAAGGAAAGTCAATCTCCATCAGTTGCTATATAAATGGAAGTCAAATACATGCTCAACTGTGATTTCTGAGTTATAATAGTTTTCACATGATGAATTTTTCTTTTGTTATTCCATGTAAAACACGGGCATATTTGTGGCTACGTTATATATTTCCCTTCGCAACAAGTTCTTACATGTTTCTCTTTGACAAAGTTCTACAACAAGCAAGCATGTATAAGATTGATGAAGATTATTGATATTTTGTCACATTGCTTAGAAGAATGATATTCTAATAAATATCTTTTTTATATATTCTGGATGTCTCTATTATCTCCACTATGAAGTCTATACATCGTGTTCGTTTTGCTTCGCTTCGTAACACCAATGATCGATCAAAGGAAAAAAAATCACCATCTCGCTCGATCCCACCCGCCTGCAAAGAGAGAGTTAAAAAATCAACGGTGGAAGCCCACACATGCATGCCGACTCCACCCTCGATTCCTGAAGGAGCCTCTATCCAATCAACACCTTCCAATCTTCCATCACCACACCGCCGCCCCACTCACGCCGCCGCCCCATATGAGTCCCCTCCTCACACACACGCCGCCACCAGTCATGCCCCGGCTGCCATTGGCCCTCCCCCTTTTTCGCCTCTGTGGCTAGCTCCGCCCTCCATCACTATTTGGTTGGCTGCGCCCGCCACACGGTTGTGGAGCGGGTCACGGGAGAGGCGGACGGCTGGCTATGGGCTGGACGAGAAAGTGATGCCGACGATGGAGACCATGCTAATGGGTAGGCCATGGTCAATGGTGGCCTTCACAGTTTTTCCGAGTGAGAGTGAGGTATCGTCCATCGCACAACCATTGAAATCGAAGCCCAGGCCGAAGTTGGCCGGCGTAAAACCTGACGGACCCAAAGGCCGGTCACGGTTCCGCCACCACCGCACTGCCTCTGAACTTGGTGGAGATTCGGAAGGAGAGGGGTGGCAGTGTGGAGACCCCGATGCCTCCCGTCACGACCATGACATCGATAAGAAAGATACTAACTTTTTAAATATTAGTTAGCTTCAAAAGCATTGACATCTTTTCTTATACGAATCTCCTGTCTCCCATTAGGAATTCAATCTAAATTAACTATAAGTTATTCTTAGTGGAAATAGTTTCCCATTGCATGAGCAAAACATACTGACGCCGCCGGCATGTCGGTATGTAGTTCATTTTCTATGACAAACAGAGCTGATGTACCCTATTTCAACATTTCATTCTCTTTGGATGTATATATAGAACAAAGGTGAAGCTCGGGAGATGACGAGATGCAGTGCATAATGTGGAAATATTACTATTCAATCTAACACAAAAAAGAAAGTGTTGCACAAGGACCTCACCCATAGGGCCAATCGAAAACATTAGAATAGCAAACGGACTGTGACATTTACAATTGCGTGGAGAGTGTGGTTACGGAGACATGATGACTGCCAAGAAGAAAAGTGAATCTCCATTAGTCGCTATATAAATGGAAGTCAAATACATGCTCGACTATGATTTCCGAAATTAGAAAAAAAATCACATGATGATTTTTTTGTTATTCCATGCAAAACACGGGCATATTTGTGGCTACATTATACATTTCCCTTCGCAACAACTTCTTACATGTTACTCTTTGACAAAGTTCTACAGCAAGCAAGCATCCATAGAATTGATGAAGATTATTGATTTTCTTAGAAGATTGATATGCTGGTAAATATCTTTTTTATCTTCTGGATGTCTCTATTATTAATTCTCTATTATCTCTACTATTCCTTGCCATTAGAGGAAGTCTATACATCGTGTTTGTTTTGCTTCGCTTAGTAACACCAATGATCGATCGAAGGGAAAAAAATAACGGTCTCGCTCGATCCCACTAATAACCCACAAGTATAGGGGATCGCAACAGTTTTCGAGGGTAGAGTATTCAACCCAAATTTATTGATTCGACACAAGGGGAGCCAAAGAATATTCTCAAGTATTAGCAGCTGAGTTGTCAATTCAACCACACCTGGATAACTTAGTATCTGCAGCAAAGTGTTTAGTAGCAAAGTAATATGGAAGTAACGGTAACAACAGCAAAAGTAATGTTTTTGGGTTTTGTAGTGATTGTAACAGTAGCAACAGAAAAGTAAATAAGCGAAGAACAATATGTGAAAAGCTCGTAGGCATTGGATCAGTGATGGAGAATTATTCCGGATGCGGTTCATCATGTAACAGTCATAACACAGGATGACACAGAACTAGCTCCTATTCATCAATGTAATGTAGGCATGTATTCCGAATATAGTCATACGTGCTTATGAAAAAGAACTTGCATGACATCTTTTGTCCTACCCTTCCGTGGCAGCGGGGTCCTATTGAAAACTAAGGGATATTAAGGCCTCCTTTTAATAGAGAACCGGAACAAAGCATTAACACATAGTGAATACATGAACTCCTCAAACTATGGTCATCACCGGGAGTGGTCCCGATTATTGTCACTTCGGGGTTGTCGGATCATAACACATAGTAGGTGACTATAGACTTGCAAGATAGGATCAAGAACACACATATATTCATGAAAACATAATAGGTTCAGATTTGAAATCATGGCACTCGGGCCCTAGTGACAAGCATTAAGCATAGCAAAGTCATAGCAACATCAATCTCAGAACATAGTGGATACTAGGGATCAAACCCTAACAAAACTAACTCGATTACATGATAGATCTCATCCAACCCATCACCGTCCAGCTAGCCTACGATGGAATTACTCACGCACGGCGGTGAGCATCATGAAATTGGTGATGGAGGATGGTTGACGATGGCGATGGCGACGAATCCCCTTCTCCGGAGCCCCGAACGGACTCCAGATCAGCCCTCCCAAGAGGTTTTAGGGCTTGGCGGCGGCTCCGTATCGTAAAACATGATGAATCCTTCTCTCTGATTTTTTTTCTCCCCGAAAGTGAATATATGGAGTTGGAGTTAAGGTCGGTGGAGCGTCAGGGGGCCCACGAGGCAGGGGGGCGCGCCCCCACCCTCGTGGACAAGGTGTGGGCCCCCTGACGTGGATTTTTCTTCCAGTATTTTTAATATTTTCCAAAAATATGTTTAGTGGAGTTTCAGGTCATTCCGAGAACTTTTGTTTCTGCACATAAATAACATCATGGAAAGTCTGCTGAAAACAGCGTCAGTCCGGGTTAGTTCCATTCAAATCATGCAAGTTAGAGTCCAAAACAAGGGCAAAACTGTTTGGAAAAGTAGATACGACGGAGACGTATCACCCACCCGCGTGCAAAAAGAGAGTTAAAAATCAACGGTGGAAGCCCACGCATGCATGCTGACTCCGCCCTCGATTCCTTGAGCAGCCTCTCTCCAATCAACACCTTCCAATCTTCCATCCCAACACCGTCACCCCACTCATGCCGCCACCCCGTACGAGTCCCCTCCTCACACCATGCCGACGGGCAGGGCATGGTCAATGGTGGCCTTCACAGTGTTCATGAGTGAGAGCGAGGCATCGGCCATCGTGCAACCAGAAAAATTGAAGTCCGGGACGAAGTTGGCCGGCGTAGAAGCTGACGGACCCGAAGGACGGTGACGGTTCTGCCACCACCACACCGTCTCTGAACTTGGTGGAGATGCGGAAGGAGAGCGGTGGCAGTGTGAAGACCCTGACACCTCATGTCGCGACCATGACCACGACCATGACATCGGTAAGAAAGATACTAACTTTATACATATTCACTAGCTTAAAAAGCATTGACATCTTTTCTTATGCGGTCAACCCAGATCACCAAGAACAAGCATACTGCACACTACATTGTTTGGACATATGTGATTCATAGATAGAAACTATTCATAAGACAGGGACAGCCGTGGGTGGTGTGGCTAGGTAGTTTCAGAATTCATTCCTGGAGTTCCTCCAAGCTCGACTCTGCTATTTAATCAAGCTATGTGTACCTTGTAATAGTGACACACATGGACACATGAAGTTGAGTGATATTAATATAATTTAATCATGGACGACATATATCCACTTATAAGTTCTTTGGCGGCGAGCGATTTGGCTGGTTAAGGAGACACAAAGTCACCAAGAAGGAAATTAGTGTTGATGAATCGAGTATATTTTTCAGCCCCAATACAAAAGTGGAAATCAAGGAGCAACTATGTACAACACTCAATATCATGAGTGAAGCTCTCAGTGATAAATATCTGGGGTTACCGGCTAATGTGGGCATGGATAAATCTGATTGTTTTCAGTATCTGATTGACCGTATCATCATGAAGATAAGTGGATGGAAAGAAAAACTTTTATCCGCGGGAGGGAAGGAAATCCTCCTGAAATCTGTTATACAAGCTATCCCCACCTATGCGATGTCCGTCTTTAAAATTCCTAAAAAAATTGTAAGGGAATCACTGATGTGATATCTCATTTCTGGTGGGGGACGAGGATAATCAGAAGCGGATGCATTGGATGGCTTGGTGGAAAATGTGTGTACCCAAAAATCAAGGGGGCATGGGATTCCGGGATATTCATTGTTTCAACCTAGCAATGCTGGCAAAACAAGTGTGGCGTATTATTGAAAATCCAGACTCCTTATGTGCGACCGTGTTGAGGGCTAAATATTTCCCAAATGGTGATTTATTGAATACAAAGCTAAAAAGGGCTCTTCTTTTACTTGGCAAAGTATTATGGTAGGGGTTAATTATCTAAATCTTGGTTATATTTGGCGTGTTGGAAATGGTCACAACATTGATATTTGGGAAGATGCTTGGATTCCTAATTGTGCAAATAGAAAAGTAGTCACACCGAGAGGGAGTAATTTGATCTCAAGGGTATCTGATTTAATTGATCCTGCTACTAGTAATTGGGACAAAAATTGAATCACACAAATGTTCTGGCCAGTTGATGCACAAAGGGTCCTTGCAATTCCTTTGTCACAACATGATATGTCGGATTTTGTCGCTTGGAGCTATTCAAAGAATGGAACTTTTTCTGTTCGATCAGCCTATGCAGTGCAATGGGAACACCAACACGGGGAAAATTAAGGAGAACCGATGATATGGGACATATGACTATCAATCCTATTTGGAGTGAGATTTGGAAAATATCTTGTCCATCGAAGGTTAAAATTTTCATTTGGCGCACACTGCATGGCACCCTCCCGTAGAGTTAATTTGGCGAATAGACATATAAAGGTTACCCCCAATTGTCCGGCATGTTCCTTTGGATCAGAGGATACAAAACATATATTATTTCAGTGTCAGAAAGCAAAGGAGATTTGGAAAAAACTGGGTTTAGATCAGGTCATTAAAAGAGCGTGCAAAGTTGATTATGCTGGTGAGGCGGTGCTTGAATTCTTGCTTTCTATGCCTGAACGGGAGCTTATGATCTTGGGTATTCCAAATGTCCGTAGATTACTTGTAATTTCAACTTGGTATTTATGGTGGGAGAGGCGAAAACTGGTCCATAAGGAGAAAACCCAAGACGCTAACCAGATCTCCATGGGAATTCATGCAATTACGTTAAACTATGTTTTGGCTATATCACCAAAGGCTACGATGAAAAGAGGAGGTTGGGTCCAACCTCCAAGGGGGTTTGTAAAACTTAATGTGGATGCCTCTTTTGATCATGACCGGCTCAGGGGCACGGCTGGTGCTGTTTTGAGAGATGATAAAGGAAAATTCATTGCAGGGGGAATTGGAGAATTGATTGGTGCACGGACGTTCTGACGGCTGAAGCTATGGCGCTTAGATATGGTCTATCTATTGCTCAAAGGGCGGGCTGCAACCGCTTAGTTATTAACTCAGATAACATGGAGGTTATCGAAACCATGAGCAATGGAGGACGGTCATCTAGTATAGCGGCGGCAGTGTTTGACGATTGTTATTTTTTAGCATGTGACTTTCCCATTACTAAATTTGAGCATTGTAATAGAGAAGCAAATAGGGTCGCACATGAACTTGCTAAGTTAGCTAGATTTTTTTCATCTTTGAACTGGTTTGAGGAGCCCTTGAGTGAAATTGTATCCCTCCTCATAAACGATGTACTTGTTATCGCAAATGAATAAAGTTTCTATGTTTCTTTTCAAAAAAAAAGTCACCAAGAAGGAAAGAAACGAAAGAGAGTTTGTATTTGTCGTTGTATGATGAAAAACGAATGTCACCATGATGTGAATTAAATGAATAATTTGACGAATGCATCTATATTTTTATTATTTTGTGACAACGCACCAGCATTTGGCTTCTGCCCGTAGCAACGCACGGGTACTGTCCTAGTAAAGAATAATAGGTCAAATGACTCTCCCAACACAAGCATCATCTATCACAAAGGACGCATGGCGATAACAAGTGATGTCTCCACCAAACTTGTAAATACACATAGACTTAAATATAAAGTGTGAACCCTTTATAATGCAAGGCATGGGTCACAAAGGCATGTAATAGCAATAGCAATGATCAAGGCATGCAGTGCAAACATGGTAATAGGGGCACAATATATGTAAGACTCGTCGGATTGCAAAGTCGCTGGCGTTTATGAAAAATCACCGGTGTTGCATTTTTCTGAAACATTGCCGGTGTTGCTTTTTTCTGAAACGACACCGATGTTTCTGAAACATCGCCGACGTTGCGGAGGGCCGATGATGCGAGCTCGCCGAATTACAACATCGCCAGTGTTGCAGAGGCGAGAGTGTGCGAGCTCACGAGATTGCAACATCACCGTTGTTTCTGAAGCATGGCTTATGTTGTGATGCTTTATGACGTCACAGATGTTTCTAAAACAAATGTCTTGTTGCAATAGCGACGGACGCGAGCCAGAGGGGCCGTACGTTGAGCAACAAAGATCGGACGGCTCGCGACCCGATCGATCTTTTTAAAAAGATCAGCCGGCTCATGCATACCACGCTCCTAAAAACATACATTAAATTAATTTAGTGGGTATTTCTGAAGAAGAAAAATGCGGCAGCAGATGGCATGGAGACCATACTACACCGTGGCTCCATGGAAAAGGTAAACCAGGCAAAGCTCCACTCGTTCATGCATGCGACAAGGAGCACGGGTAGGTACAGAGTCAAACATGTGCACCGCTTGTGCATGAGGAAGGCCACATGGTATGCATGAGTCAACCGCAGATCATTGTTAGTTACCTGTTGTAAATATTTCGGAATTTCCTACAAAATAGACGGAAAAAAAATAATGTCGCTCACTCGCTGAGTCTTCCTTTGACTGAACATTTGTGATGCACTCTGTCCTATTTATACCTGCTCTAGCTACGAATTAAACAGATAGGTAGAGAGGTAGGGACTAGCTAGCACCTATCGCACTATCAGTATGATCTTAGTACCACCAGCCAGGTCGCAACAACGCTTCCAGTGCCGATCATCAAACGCAGCCGCCGCCCTCCATCTGCTGCTTCTCGGTGTAGCACTGGCAATGGCGAGCGGCACCGCAAGGGCACACGCCGTCCACGCGCCGTGCTGCAACCTGCTCCAGGGGGTGAACCTGGCGCCGTGCCTGGCGATGGCGGCGTCCGGCGGCGGCGCCGTGAACATAAGCGCCGCCTGCTGCTCGTCGCTGAACGAGGCGCTCGACGCCGGCCGCCGCTGCCTGTGCTCGCTGCTGCTGGCCAACGGAGTGCTCGCCGGCCTCGTCGCCACCCTGATCCCCACGCTGCCCATGGTGCTGCCGCTGCCCGGGTGCTACCTGTACGCGCCTCCTCTCGCGGCCTGCCAAGGTGACCATTCGTTCAAATCTTTTCTTGCATCCGCCCGGGCATGGACGCTAACGCCGAGTAGTTGGTTCCCCTTATCTTCTTGGTTTCAGTGACGTTGCTGCAGACGAGTTATGATGCGCCGCCGGCGTCGGCATCTGTGGCTGCGGGCGTGGGGGATGCTGCTGGCGGCGCGGTGGATCCGCCGCCTCCTCAGGCCGACATTGCGCCGCCGCCTAAGAATGGTAGTGTGGCTGGGACGAAGGATGGTGGGAGGACGGACGGGAGCGGCGGCAATGGCTCTAGGGAGGAGCAGAGCGTTAGAAGGAGCGATGCATGCCGGCGGCCCGGCGTTGGTGAGGGTAGGATGTACATGCTCATCTTTGCGGTGGTCATGGCTGTATTTTTGTTCGACTAAGTTGCCTGTCCATGGTTTCATAGGATTAATGATCGATCGATTAATCTGAATGACTTGGGCAATGCAGTATCCGTACCATGGATCTCTCTGTCTTCTCTCTCTCTCTACAGTATTTTACAAATTTCAGGAACATCCATGGAACCATAGGTGCCATGCACACAAAAGCAAACTAATTTGCACACACCAATGTTTTATTTTATTAACGCTAATGAAAAGAAAAACAAGGACGAAGCAATAAAAAAAGGCTATTACTTTGCCAGTAGCCACCTCTTTGATGAACCACATGATCTTGATCCAACGGCCTAGATTAGATCGCTCCCATCACTAACCTTCCTATATGCATTTCCACAAGAATGTCCGTTAATTAACCAGACAATTCTCTTCTGCTTAATTGATCAATTGCATCATTTCAAAAAGAAAAGAATGTCTCCGTACTGCCAACACCGAACAATTACATGCCAGCAGCAAGACCATGCCAGTAACAGGTGTGGAGATGCACACCAATTAGAATTTCCGTTCAGTCTATTTAGCTTGCGTCGCCATCCAGGCATCCATCATGTCCCAGTCAGCTTCTACCGTTGGCCTCCCACATGAAGGAAAGTTCACAGGTTTTTCCCTCCAAGGGAAAAAAATATCAGCCTGTCACATCCAGGGGTTGTGGTCTACAGTAAGTCAGTAACCCACTAACATCATATAATTGCACCTAGACAGCTGTTTTGCGCTACCAATCAAATCACTGACGCGCTTCCCCACGACGCGGCAAAGTTTTTATTTTCCTGAAGAACCTGCCTTTTCGTCAAGAAGAAAGAAAATCGACCAGTTAATAAGGAAAAAATCACACATACACACGGACAGAGCAGCCCCAAGGCTGTGTACCAAACGAGTCGACGACCTTGCTATGCTACCCAAGGGACCAGAGTCGAAACCAACGCGGCAAAGATAGGGAGGCAGTTTCTGCAAGGACGCGGTTGAGAAGAAGCTTACAGGACTCAGCAGCTACTTGCTGTTGCAAAACCACAGCCCTTTCAGAATCAGTGAGTTGGGACTTGGAAATGGCGTTTCCAAGGAGCCCTGATTCCAGTATGAGCAGCTATGCTTCCACTCTGACGCTGAGCAGCTGCCCCAGCTCCTACATCTCCATAGGCAGCAGCAACCCAAGCTCATTTACGGCCACGGCAATGATCCCCACCGGGACCGGGCTCGTAGTTCCAGCCGGACGTGCCGGCGATCACAGCCCAGCACTAGCAGTCACAGCCACAGGAGCTCATGAATTCACACAGGGAAAGAAGCTTCAGCAGCATCAGGATCCTCCGGAATCAGAAGCAAAGTTCCCTAAGCAAGAAACTAACGGCTGGGAGCATCCATACCTCTGTTCACCATCCAAGCAACTCAAGAACGTAAGTACTTCCATCAAGGAGATCAGTGGCTGGGCAAGATCTTCGCCGGGAGTAAAGGTGAACTCAAATATCCGGCTCTTGGAGTCTGTACTTTCTTTGATACAAGTGGTAACTTCAACAGCACCACACCCAGATCACATCGTCGACATGATACGGGTCCATGATGCGCTTGCTAACCTGTTGCTTGTCCTGCCCAAGAATATCTTCCCTTTCCTGGTGCAAAATTTTGCTCAGATTGTAGATGAATTAAGCCCGAAAGGAGGTGCGTCTTTATCAGCAAGGTTTGAAAAGACACTGCATGATTTGCGAAGAAGCATAAGGAGTGGTCTCCAGGTACTCAATGTCAAGATCTTTGATTATACATCTGAAGTAGTCCCACAAGGTGGTGGTGTCCATGAGATCACCAAATACTTGTTGAAATACATCCTGTCACTGCTGGACAATGGCAGATCCCTCAAACTCATACTTGTCGGCGATGAACAGGATCAGGATGGCATGGTTGAAATGGAGACGCTGCAAGATGCTGTTGCTACCTTGATCTCTTACTTGGAAATTATGCTTGAGAAAGAATCTCATCGCTATCAAGATGCAGGGTTAAAACAAATGTTCATGGTAAATAACGTGAACTTTGTGTTGCATCAAGTAGAAGGCTCAGAGATAAAGTATCTTCTAGGAGAGGATTGGGTTCTGAAGCACCGAGACCAACTGAAGGACCATATCTCACGGTTCATCAACATTTCTTGGGAATCCGTTATGTATTGCTCCATGTAAAGACCAACAGAATCCCAATCTTTTCTAGCCTACCAACACTGCAAATATTTAACCTGGAATTTGAGAAAACTTACTGGACTCAGAAGACATGGAAAGTTGAAAATTCTCTGCTCCGGTCCAATATGCGTAAATCAGTATCAGAGAAGCTTATTCAGGCTTACAGTACATACCTTGAGAATCACAAAAACAAAGCTCCAAAGCTTATGAAGTACACCCCTGAAGATCTTGAAGAGCTGCTGTCAGATCTGTTTGAAGGATAATGGGCATAGCTAAAAAGAGGACAAAGCTCATATGCATGTGACAATACTTGTCAACAAATCTGAAGGATAAATGATCCCTTGAGCTAGGAGGAAGGTCCGATTCAGATGCATTCTTCCAAAGCTTGCGTAGTGAATATGGAACTGTAACTGATGTATCCTTGATATGTTAAGTTGAACTGTACCTGAGGTTCTAGAAGTTGTGTGGTTGCTGCAGTTGTATGGTTGCTGCAATGCGAACTATGTATAAATTTTGCAAGTAAACAACTAACACATACTACTGTTTTCCGCACCAAGAAAAACAACTCTCAAACCAACCAACGGAGCGTGGCATGCCGCCGCGCACTATCCGCTAGTAGTTGGTTATAAAGAGTTGCGTTTCTGCTGGGTATAGTTCTGTTGTAATATTCAGCAGATGTTGTGTTGAGGGGGCTGCACTTTAATTTCTTCCCAGTTGATGGCAACATAGGCATTCATCCGCGCAGAGTGGTTCGGTTTGGATCAAGGAAGAGAAAGAAAGTATCGCTGAACATGTGGTTACTAATACAATTCTGACTAAGAATAAATTCAGGAAGTGGCTGGCACACTGAACTGACAGGAACAATGGAAAGACTTCTCTGGAAGCAATGCTAATTGGGGTAGTTTAGATTTCGTTTCAATAGCTTTCACAGGTTCATCGAGTCCTTGAAGTTAAATCCCTGAACACCCAAATGACAAAAACTTGCTTTTATTATATTATTATTTAAATAAACTAATTTAGGAAACGTTGTTAACCAGATATGAATTATTGGATGAGTTGCAGGAGCCAGCAATTGTTTTTTTTTTTTTTGAGAAAAGGTCAGTAGGCCTTTATTGAGCGGATAAAATGTTTATACAGGAATAATAGCTGCATCATGCGGATTCCCTAACCAAATATGTCTCCCCACAGGGAGGATGACACCATACCTAGCTAGCCTATGAGCCTCAAAATTTGAAACTCTAGATTCATAACTAAAATTACACAACATGAAAGCTTGAGAGGTTTCTTTCAGCTCCTTTATAATGCTTCCATAATTGCCTCCTGCCCCTTGCTGAATGTGTGCTATGACCTGTTTGCAATCAGAAGTTACATGAATGTACTGCAAACCAAGATCCAACGCCAAAGACTGAGCTTCACGGCACGCCATCACTTCAACTGTAGCTGGATCAGTTGCGCCTTGGACGACCAGAAGAGATGAGCCCAAGTAGCTTCCATCGCGGTGGCGGCATATAGTTAATTAACTATTAACTCGTTTACTAGTACTTGACAACTAATTATGTACTACCCTGATCAGGCCATGACTATGAGTTAAGCCACATAATTGCCGGCTTGTTGAGGCATCTGGGCTACTATTCTTTAGTTGGGCCAAGAGTCCAAAACGGAAGCAATGGTAGGGAAACGCACAGGCAGGTTTCTAATGACTCACTGTTAACTTGTTTAGTCCCACCTCGCCCGCAGAAGCAGCGCTGTCGGCCAACAGAGCTATAAGAGGAGGCAGAGGGCAGGGTTCTAAAGCATACCTTTCTCGGCCTTTTGGCTAAGATCAAGTGTAGTATCTGTTCTTATCAGTTTAATATCTGATATGTGGGTCATGCGCCCACAACGATATTAAATTTATTTTTTGTGGGGGAGGGTCCACCACACTAGCTTGCTAGTGGGGCCCTCGTGTGTCGCCTGGGCGTTGCACTATTGCCCAGGCCAGGCGCACCCCAACCAATACAAACTAAACAATTTAAGACAATTTAAGATTTGTTTGGACTCAGCTGAAAGCAATTTCTTGTTGCTAGCTGCATCATTGAGCAGGTTATCCATTAAAAAAATCCAAGTAGAAGATTTAATAGGATGGTTTGCCTATTTTTTTTTAACGGTCACCGGGGGAGAGGGCTTCCCCAACTGAATATATTACCACTCAAAAGAGGATCGAGGAATTACAGTGTTGGTTCAGATTACAACAAGAACAGTTAATGAATAGAAGCAGAGAGGAAATTCAGCCATAGCTTAGCAGAAGTATTATCTTCTTTCTTTTTGAACTGGAAGACCCAGAGGGAGAAATCTGCTACGATGTTACGAATTGTGGTTCTGTGAGTGTGATCCTCGTTTCTGAAGACAAAGGCGTTCCTCGAGTCCCAAATCTTCCATGCAACCGCCGAGCGACCAAGGCCGATGTTTGGGTTGAGGCCAGGAATCGTGGGGTGTTGTTGCAGATCATCCAGGGAGGTTGGTGAGGGCAGACCCAAGGAGGACCAAACCTGTGTTGCATAGGAGCAGTTGGAGATGAGATGAAGAGCATCCTCGTGCGGGTCTTGACATCGGGGGCAAGCAGCAGATTGGACAATGTGCATGTGAAACATGTTGGCCTTCGTGTTTAGCCGATCACGGAGGAGAAGCCAGGCGAAGATCTTGACTTTGATTGGCACCATGGAACCCCAGATGAAGTGGTGGTGTGTATCAAGATCGCCCTCAAGAAGAAGTGAGTAGTAAGCATTCTTGGCGAGAGAATGGCAGCCCGTGGGAGAGGGACCGTTCACGATCTAGGAACTGCTGAAAATCCTGCAACAAAGAATGTACAGTCCAGCTCATGAAAGCAGCAGCATTAGATAGACGGTTCCGCAGTTCGTTAATAAGCCTTTTTGCCATATTGTAGCCACTAGAACCTTGTCATCCAACGAGTGTGAGTGTAGGTTGGGGAAAACTTTATAGAGAGGCGATCAAGTAGCCATGTGTCTAACCAAAAGAAGGTGGAGAGGCCATTATAGGTGATCACAAAAGAGTGCTCGATGAGCAAAGGCAAATGGTTGTTGATAATTTTCCAGAGGAAGGAGGGCCTTGCAGTTTTCTTGAGATGCCAAGAGGGTATTGTTGGTGGTACCACTGTGTCCAAGGGACATTTGGGTTCTGTAGAATTTTAAAGGAGAATTTCATAAGCAAGCAGCGGTTCTGAACTTCAAGATTTTTAATGCCTAGACCACCAGAATTTTTTGGTTTGCAAACGTTTTTCCAAGCGACTAAACAGCTTGCCCCTGTGCAAGTTGCCTCATTAGACCGTAAGAACGCCTTCAATGGCGCCAAGTTTTGCTAAGATGGACTTGGGAAGACGGAAAACTGACATAAAATAAACTGTAAGTGAGTCTAGAACTGCAGTGAGCAGAGTTAAGCGAGCACCGCGCGAGAGCAGACGCGCTACCCAACCGAAGAGGATTTTTCGAAAGCTGTCAAGGATTGGGTCGAAAGCTGTGAGCGGTAGCTTAGTGGGGGAGAGAGGAAGGCCTAGGTACATTAGTGGAAAGGAGGATAATGAGCATCCACTGGCAGTGGCGATTTTGTTTTGCATGGATGGATCAGTGGTGATGGTGAGGAGTGCCGTTTTTTGGAAGTTGATAAGCAGTCCTGTTGCAAGGGCAAAATCGTGGAGCGTTTGTTTTAGAGTTAAGGTAGCTGAATCGTTAGCAGCAGCGATGATAAGAGTATCATCCGCGTATTGCAGCGTCACTGGTGGTTCATTTGGTCGTAGTGGGTGGCAAAGAACATTTTGTTTGAAGGCGCTGGCGATCAGTCTTTGAAGGACATCAGCAACAATGATGAACAAATATGGCGAGAAGGGATCTCCTTGTCGTAAGCCGCATCGGCATTGTATCCATGACCCCGGAATGCCATTTAAGAGGACGGTCGTTTTGCTAGTGGAGAGAATTTCATGGACCCATGAGCAGAAAAGTGGGGGGAAACCTTGAGCTTGTAGGATTTGAAGGAGGGAGGACCAGCAGATGGAATCAAAAGCTTTTCTGAAATCCAGCTTGAAGACCATGGTCGGCGCTTTACGTGTGTGGCAAGCACTAAGGATATCGGCTGCATAAATGAACAGCTGGTTTAGACAGAAATCTATAATCGCCCATCTTGATACCGACATTCGGAACCACCAAGCTAGAACTCATATGCTTGCCCGGGGAAACAATTGCTAGAGGTTTAACCAAGAATTCCGAAGTGAAATCATGCTTGGCAAAAAACGGTCTCGACATGAAACAATGCGATGCACCAGTATCAAATAAGACTTTTGCGGAATATCATTAACAAGAAGATTACCCATGATCACATCAAGAATCCTCTGCTTGAGCTGCATTCATCATATTGACCTTTGCAAACTTGGGATTATGCTTGACCACTGCATTGCTGGAAGATTTCACGGAGGAGGAGGCGGAAGACGCCTCTGTTGAAGCACTTGTTCGCATAGTGACCTTTCACGACATTTGTTGCAAGTCACTTGAGAGCGGACGGTGGTAAGGAGCACTTGACCTTGGAGCTTGAGAATTAGACTTGTTCGATAGCTTGGGTTGGGTGGGTGGGAAGATCCACGGCCACCGAGTTCTTCTCACGATAAGGCCGACGGAACGGAGGAGGAGGAAGGTAAAACTTCTGCTTAGCTGCCACTTGAGAGGAAGAAGAAGACTGAATCGCATCCCCGATTCTCTTCTTAGAAGCCTCACATTTGAGTGGGCAGCTTCTTGCTTGAGCCATGTTGTAGAAATCATCATACTTATCTCGCTCAAAAGCACAAGAGCTAATTGCAGATCTTCTCTCGCACCACCTCTCAATTGATAGATCATACTCTTTTCATCGTGCACGCCTTGCTTAGCAAAACGAAGCGAAGCTCGAACTGGATATTGTATTGATAGACAGACATGTTGCCCTGCTTGAGATTGCGGAACTCCTCACGCTTGCTCTCAACAACACTTTTCGAATGTGATGAGCTCAAATCACGGCGGAACTCATCCTGTAATGACACGACCTCCTCTCGAATCTTTGTATTGCTGGTACCACTCAGCAGCTTGGTCCTTGAGTTGAAACGATGCAAACTTGACAAAGTCCTCGTGTCCGACATTGCTACAATCAAAATGCTTGCAGATGTCCACTAACCAATCGTCAGCCGCTCGTGGCCTCGACACGTAAACCGAAAGACTTCGCTGATTAGCGAGGAACCGATCGAGAGTAGCAAAGTGCGGCTGATTGTTGCCTTGACCTTGATTTCCTTGATTGCCTTGCCCCTGAGTACGTTCTTGCAAGAGCTGCAAAATCATCTGAGCATTGGCATTGGTGGCTGCCATGATAGCTTGCCAGGCCTCTGGAGGCGGAGGTGGAGGTGGAGGGTTCGACTGATCCCCATCATTGCGGTCCGGATTCAGACGCGTTGGCGGAGCCATCCTGAAGAGGGTGACATCCGTTAGTCCTTTGATAGACAAATAGATAAGTTGAATCAACGGATAGAAATTGCAACATATAGTCTTCACAATAAACATTCGAACAAGAATGAACGAATGAATTCCAAAAGCTAATCATCACACGTCCATTAAGGTGAGAAGCCACTTAGATAAAGATATGGAAACAACATCTGTCTTAGAAACAAATCGAATATCACAACTGAAAACAAAAGATTGGCTTCTAGAATGAGACGGAACAAACACATGATAGAGATTTCGCCCAAAGTGTTTGTGGTGGGGCCCACACGGACACGACGTATAGCGGACGTCACGAATGACAAACAAGACGTCCCGAATCAGCATAGCCAAGGATTCTTTAAGACGCCTCGCGACCATCAGTAAATCGACCGTGAATGGGCGGACCACTAGACGTTGGACCCCAATCTCAAATCATACATCCGCGGAAAGAATATCCCGTAAGCTACTAGAATTCCACCTATAAACTCCCGAAACTTTCTGGTTATGCAATCTGGTGTTGGGGATACAGGGACACAAAATATATCACCCAAACTAACAATACCTAGATCCAATTGTATCCATCCGTCAACACATAACCAAGAAATCCTCGGAAATCGTGTACCTCGACCTTCAAAAACATCCGTTATACAAGTCATGGCAATACTCCCTTTTCGCCTCGATCAAGATCGGGCTATCGGGTTATCTCACCAACAACTGCACAAAAGAGATTTCGATGTCGGCAAAACTCGGTATTCCAGAATCGCAACGATAAAATTGTGACGACAACACCTCGGAGCTCAACTCCCGGGACACCGCCACAACCCCTAAATGTCGAGGCACCAAGAACAATGTTCTCGCCACAAAACCATCGGAACGATTCCAAGATACCCACCTGATCCTAAAAAAATTTTTAGTGAAATTTGAGGAGAGAAGAGTCAAAACTCTACGTCAGATACCTCACCAGAGCGACGAAGGACTGGGAGTAAAAGAATCCTACTCTCGATATATATAATCCTAAGACTCAAAACATTTTCCATTCTAGACTCAACAACGCCAAAGAAACAATCAAGTAGGGGCTCCTAAGTCGGGAAGGCTCGATTACCAACTTTAGCGCCCCGATGCGGCTATATCTCCCACGTCGAGGCACGACTTAGAGGCATAACCGCATTGAAAGCAATGTCGCAAGTGAGGTAATCTTCACACAACCCATGTAATAAATAAGGAAAGAGATACATAGTTGGCTTACAAATGCCACTTCACACGATACATAAATAAACATCCATCATTCGAGTACACTCAAGGTCCGACTACGGAACCAAAATAAAAGAAGATACCCCAAATGCTACACAGATCCCCGATCGTCCCAACTGGGCACCACTCATCGATCATCGGGAAAAGACACATAGTAACGACCACGTTCCTCGTCGAACTCCCACTTGAGCTCGGATGCGTCACCTGACCGCATCGCCGGCACTGCAACTGTTTTGAAGTATCTGTGAGTCACGGGACTCAAAGAATCTCACACCCGCGAGATCAAGACTATTTAAGCTTATAGGAAGGACAGAGTAGTAAGGTGGAGCTGCAGCAAGCGACTAGCATGTATGGTGGCTACATCGCAAAAGGGAGCGAGAAGAGGAGCAAAGCACGGTCGTGAAGCTAGTAGCGATCAAGAAGTGATCTGAACTACTTACGCCGACATAACTCCAACACCGTGTTCACTTCCGGACTCCGAGAAGAGACCATCACGGTTACACACGCGTTGATGTGTATTATATTGAGGTCAACTTTGGGTTTTCTACAACCGACATTAACAAATTCCCATCGCCTCATAACCGCGGGCACGGCTTTCAAAAGATATTACCTGCAGGGTGTCCCAACTTAGCCCATTATAAGCTCTCACGGTCAACGAAGGATATTCCTTCTACCGGAAGACCCGATCAATCTCGGAATCCGGACTACAAGACATTTCGACAGCAATAAAACAAGACCAGCAAAGCCACCCGATGTGCCGACAAATCCCGATAGGAGCTACACATATCTCGTTCTCGGGGCACACCGGATAGGTCACCTACGAGTAAAACCAGCCCTCGAGTTGCCCGTGGTGGCCCCGCATCTGCCAGTTCGGGCCAAGACTCGAAGGAGCACCGTCCGGGGGTTAAAATAAAGATGACCCTCGGGCTCGCGAAAACCGGGGAAAAAGGCTTAGGTGGCAAATGGTAAAACCAATGTTGGGCCTTGCTGGGCGAGTCTTATTCAAAGCGAACTGTCAAGGGGTCCCATAAATCACCCAACCGTAAGGAACGCTAAATCAAGGAACATAACACGGTATGACGGAAACTAGGGTGGCAAGAGTGGAACAAAACACGGGCATAAGGCCGAGCCTTCCACCCTTTACCAAGTATATAGATGCATTAATTATAGCAGATATATAAATTGTGATATCCCCAACAAGTAAACATGTTCCAAAAGGAACAGCATCTCCATGTCCCAACAAGGAACAAACTTCACTTCACCGCAACTAGCAACGCTATAAGAGGGCCGAGCAAAGCGGTAACATAGCCAACCAACGGTTTGCTAGGAAAGGATGGTTAGGGCTGACATGGCAATATGGGTGGCATGATATAGCAAGTGGTAGGCATCGTAGCATAGGCATAGCAAAAGAGCGAGCAACTAGCATAGCAAAGATAGAAGTGATTTCGAGGGTATGGTCATCTTGCTCGCAATGTTCTCGAGTTGTCGAAAGCTTGATCCTCGTGGCGTTCTCAACAGGTTCCTCGTTCACGTACTCGTCTCCGGCTCTACCCAAAGCAACAACACAAACAAAGGAACCACAATAAATCACGGTGCAATGCACAATCAACATGATGCAAAACATGACATGATATGCGAGAGGTGATATGCAATGCGTATGTGCGCTCCGGAAGGTAAATGATGAACCAGGCATCAACTTGGCAAACCAAGTATGCCACTGGAAAGATGAGATGATTTCGGTTGAAATCGATATAAAGATCACCGGAATCGGATGCACGGTTTGCAAATGACAAGCAAAACAAGAATGGCGCAAATCTGCCATTAACAGCATGATGTCACTTAGCAAGCAACAATAAATTAAGCTACTGCACCCAAACATACCAACAAAGTACATGGCAGTGATCTACACAAGATGCTCAACAAAAGATGAGCACTGAGCTACGGCTAGTTCACATCATAACGGGTTCAAACAAGCATGGCAAAAGTGCACAAAATATCAGGCTGGACATGGCAAAAACAGCATCAGGTAGCAATGTTCAGAGCAGCAAAACTACATGCTACAGGACCTTAAAATAGCAAAGCAAGGCATGGCATGAATCCACTCAAAGCATAGAACAAAAGTCCCTTACTGACCATAAGCCAAAAAGGATCAGAAAATATAGTAACACACATGTCAATATCGAAAGTATTGTTAACAGATTCAGCAACATGACATGTCAAAAACTGATAACAAGTAGGCATGTTTACAAACTCAATGCACTCACTACAGAGCCTTATATGATAAACTAAGCATACATACATCAAGAAGACATGGCATAGAAGACATACATGGAAAGAACAATAACATAGCATACATGGATCAACCACACCAACCTTGGCAAAATTGAATAACATGTAAACAATCTGCCAGGAAACATTTAATAGCAAAAGTAGAGCTTGATTGACTCAAGCTATGGCACTCCATAATTGCAAACAAAGGCATGGATGGATAGAGAAAGACATGCTTTACAAAACATCCTTACTGAAGTATCTCAAAATATGCATGGATCTCTCGCTAGCATCAAGTTAACATGGCATCAAAATATCAGCTAAACAGGGCTGAAAACAGCAACATCAGGACACCTACTTTGCATGCTTGTGCTAGTCACCACATAGATCACAAAAATACATGGCATACACCCCTGGAAAGATGGCATGGCGTATCACAAAACACATGTAGGACTCAAATTCATAGGGTGCACACATCAATCATGGCAAAAATAACAAAAGTGCAAGTTCTGTTAAGAAACAGAAACTAACATCACATAGCCCTCTTCCAACAGCATTTCGGGCACCAAGATGAGCTCAAATGAAAATGATGCAATGAGATGAAATGATCTATTCTTCGAGTCGAACATTTCGATATATTATACGTGCAAAATGGATCTACAGATGCAAAGATATAGCATGAAGAAAATGACACAAAATATCATTGATATAAAAAACTTAGTAGAAAAAGGAGGGGGGAGAAGTCAACCGCGGCGCGCGACCCGAGGTCGGATCGGGATCGGCCGAGGGCGGCGGCGCGGCGCGGTTCGCCGGAGCGCCGGAGGAGAGGAGGCGGGGCCGGGGACGACGGAGGCTGCCGGCGAGGCGGCCAGCCGGCGGGCGGCGGTGGCGGCGCGGCGATCCGGTGAGGCGGCGTCCGTGCTGATGTGGCGGCGGCGGGCCGGCGGCCGCGGGTGGCGGCGGCGGGCGGCCGACGGGCGTGCGAGGCGGCGAGCGAGCGGCGGCGCGGAGGCGGCGCGGCCGGCGAAGGGCGCGCCAGCGGCAAGGCGGCCCGGCGACAGTGACGGAATGGCCGGGGGGGCGTGGGCTCGCGGGCTTGGCGGCGCTGCTGGAGGCACAGGCCACGTGGCGGCCTCCACTGGCTGGCGGGCGGCGGCGGCGGTGTCCGGCGGCGGGCGGACGGTCCGTCCGGGCGCGGACACGGATTTTAGGGTTTCGGGTGGAATTGATCCGGGATTGGAAAGGGGTTTGCTTAAATAGGCATAGAGGAGCTAGGAGAGTCCAAATGGGGTGTAGTTTTCGCCCACACGATCGTGATCGAACGACGGAGAGCAAGGAAGTGACTTAGATGGGTTATTGGGCTGTTTTGAAGGGGTGTTGGGCTGCAACTTAAAAGAGGCCTTTGCGAGAGTCGCGGTTAACTGTTGAGTACCAAACGAGCTCCAAATGACCGAAACTTGACCGGTGGTCTACGGGTGGTATACCAAGGCCACTTGACAAACCTCGGTCCATTTCGAGAAGGTTTAGTACCCACACGGAAAAAGCGTAAAAGGGCCGCCGGGAGATAGGAGTGCGGATTGCAAAACGGACAACGGGAAAAATGCTCGGAATCATGAGACGAACATGTATGCAAATGTGATGCACATGATGACATGATATAAAATGCATGACATGGACAAAATGCAAAAGAAGAAAACCCAACCACGGAGGAATATCATATCATAATGCCGAAAATGGCAAGAGTTGGAGTTACAAATATGGAAAGTTACTTCGGGGTGTTACAACACTCCACCACTAAAAGAGGATCTCGTCCGAGATCTAGGACTGAAAGAACTCCGGATATTCGAACGGAGGTGATCCTCGCGCCCCGGTAGCTTCTCGGTCGGAATGGTGTGACCACTTCACTTTCAGGAATTTGATTGACTTGTTGCGAGTCTTGCGCTCGGTTTCTTCAAGAATAGCAGCGGGTGCTCATGATAAGAGATCTTCTTGAAGGTCAATTTCTTGAAGTTGATAGTGCGTTCAGAGTCTTGAAGCACTTGCGAAGCTGTGACACGTGAAACACATCGCACGTTTGCAAAGTTGGATGGAAGCTCAAGTTGATAGGCGAGATCGCCTCTTTTCCCAATGATCTTGAAAGGACCCACGTATCTAGGTGCAAGCTTCCATTTGATACCGGGCGGCGAGTGCCTTTCATTGGAGACGGAGGTAGACATGGTCTCCGATTTCAAAAGCCACATCACGGTGCTTATCATCATAATAGCTCTTACGGCGTGATTGCGCGGCTTTGAGATTCTCACGAATGACTTTGCACATTACTTCGCTTCGTGATCAAGTCATTGCCAAGAAGTTGGCGTTCACCGTCTCGAGACCAATTGAGAGGAGTACGGCACTTTACGCCATAGAGAATTTCGAATGGGGCCTTGCCCGAACTCGCTTGGAAGCTGTTGTTGTATGAGAACTTCGGCATATGGAAGACAATCTTCCCACTTCATACCGAAGGAAATGACACAAGCCCTGAGCATATCTTCAAGGATTTGATTAACTCGCTCAACTTGGCCACTTGTTTGAGGATGGAAAGCTGTCTTTGAAACGAATGTTGGTGCCCATGGCCTTCAAAAGAATCCCAAAACTTGGAGGTAAAGATGCTGCCACGGTCAGAAGAGATCACTTGTGGAATGCCGTGCAAGGAGACAATCCACGAGGTGTATAGCTCGCCAACCGAGCTGCTGTGATAGATTCTTTGATAGGAAGAAAATGAGCCACTTTAGTAAGCTTGTCAATGACAACGAAGATAGCATCATTTCCACGCTTGGACTTAGGAAATCCAGTCACGAAGTCCATTTCAATATGATCAAACTTCCATTCTGGAATAGCAAGAGGTTGGAGGAGACCAGCTGGTCTTTGGTGTTACTGCTTTCACTCTTCTCGCAGACATCACACTCATTCACGAATTGAGCAATTTCTCGCTTCATTCGAGTCCACCAATATGACTGCTTGAGATCATGGTACATCTTCGTACTTCCAGGATGAATGGATAGAAGCGAATTGTGAGCCTCGTTCATAATGACTTTTCTCAGATCACCCTTAGGAACCACAATCCGGTCCTCAAAGAAAAGAGTATCTTTGTCATCAATGTGGAAGCACTTGTACTTGGAAATGCCCTTGTCGATACCACGTTTCACCTTTTTCACCATGGTATCCAGAAGTTGAGCCTCACGAATCTGATCTTCCAAAGTAGGAGAGACTATGAGGTTGGCAAGAAAGCCTTGAGGACCAACTTGAAGATTCAGCTTGCGGAAAGCTTCACAGAGATCCGGCTGAAAGGGCTTGAGGATTAGACTGTTGCAGTAAGCCTTCCTGCTCAAAGCATCTGCAATGACATTGGCTTTGCCCGGAGTATATTCAATACTTGGGTTGTACTCTTGAATCATTTCGACCCATCGAGTCTGCCTGAGGTTGAGGTTGGGCTGAGTGAAAATGTACTTGAGACTCTTGTGATCGGTGAAAATGTCCACTTTCCTTCCCAACAAGAGATGTCTCCACGTTATCAATGCATGGACAACTGCCGCCAACTCAAGATCGTGAGTGGGGTAGTTCTTTTCGTTGGGCTTCAATTGGCGAGAGGTATAAGCCACAACTCTCTTCTCTTGCATTAACACAGCACCGAGACCTTGAAGAGAAGCATCACGAGAAAACTTCAAATGGCTTGGATTCATCGGGAGGAGTCAAGGCAGAGCTGTGACGAGTTTCTCTTTGAGGGTATTGAAAGCAACGTCACATTCGGGAGACCGGACATACTTCACATGCTTCGGAGGAGGTTGGAAAGAGGCTTTGCAATCTTGGAGAAGTTCTCAACGAATCTTGACAATAGCTTGCAAGACCAAGAAAATCATGAAGCTGCTTGACATTCGAGGAGGTTCCCAATTCACAATTGTGGACACCTTCTCGGGATTAACAATGATACCCTTGGCGGAGATGATATGACCAAGATAAAGCACTTCATCAAGCCAAAATTCACATTTGGAGAACTTAGCATAGAATTGATACTCTCTGAGCTTGTCTAGCACCAATCGCAAATGTTTGGCATGATCCTTCTTATTCTTGGAGAAGACCAAAATATCATCAAGATAGACCAAAACGGATTCATTGGTGTAGGGGTTGAATATGAAATTCATCATCCGAGAGAATGTTGGAGGAGCATTGACAAGGCGAAAGACATGACGGTATATTCATAAGAACCAAAGCTTGTTCGAATGCTGTCTTGGGAATATCTTGTTCACGAATCTGAATCTGATGATAACCCATCGAAGGTCAAGCTTGGAGAACACTTTAGCACCTTTGAGTTGCTCGAAAAGCTCATTGATGTTGGGAAGTGGATACTTGTTCTTGATAGTCTTCTTATTCAATGGACGGTAATCGGCGCAAAGTTGGTCCGTGCCATCCTTCTTCCGGACAAAAGAACACCACAACCCCAAGGAGATGAACTCGATCCGATCAAACCAGACGCTCTTGTTCATCGAGCTGCTTCTTCAATTCCTTCAGCTCATCAGGTCCAAGCTTGTATGGGCGCTTGCAAGCGGGTTCGATGCCGGGCTCAAGATCGATAACGAACTCCAGCGGCCGATGAGGAGGCATACCCGAAGCTCTTACGGAAAGACATCTTGGTACTCACAAGCAATGGAATCGAGAGATAGCATCAATTCGCCCTTCTCATTGAGAGAAAACAACCGAATGGTTTCATCACGAGCGGCATAGATGATCACATCATTAGAAGAGTGAGTCAATTGAATTTCCAGCAGCACAATCAAGCTGAGCTTTGTCTTGATAAAGCCATCCATTCCGAGAATAAGATCAATATCCGAGTCACCGAGAACAATTGGTTTAGACAGAAATCTATAATCGCCCATCTTGATACCGACATTCGGAACCACCAAGCTAGAACTCATATGCTTGCCCGGGGAAACAATTGCTAGAGGTTTAACCAAGAATTCGAAGTGAAATCATGCTTGGCAAAAATGGTCTCGACATGAAACAATGCGATGCACCAATCAAATAAGACTTTTGCAGAATATCATTAACAAGAAGATTACCCATGATCACATCGGAAGAATCCTCTGCTTGAGCTGCATTCATCATATTGACCTTTGCAAACTTGAGATTATGCTTGACCACCGCATTGCTGGAAGATTTCACGGAGGAGGAGGCGGAAGGCGCCTGGTTGAAGCACTTGTTAGCATAGTGACCTTCTGCGACATTTGTTGCAAGTCACTTGAGAGAGCGGACGGTGGTAAGGAGCACTTGACCTTGGAGCTTGAGAATTAGACTTGTTACGATAGCTTGGGTTGGGTGGGTGGGAAGATCCACGGCCACCTGAGTTCTTCTGGCGATAAGGCCGACGAGCGGAGGAGGAGGAAGGTAAAACTTCTCTGCTTAGCTGCCACTTGAGAGGAAGAAGAAGACTGAACTGCATCCTGATTCTCTTCTTAGAAGCCTCACATTTGAGCTGGGCAGCTTCTTGCTTGAGCCATGTTGTAGAAATCATCATACTTATCGGCTCAAAAAGCACAAGAGCTAATTGCAGATCTTCTCTCGGGCCACCTCTGAATTGATAGATCATACTCTTTTCATCGTGTCGTCTTGCTTAGCAAAGCGAGCGAAGCTTACACTGGATATTGTATTGATAGCAGGACATGTTGCCCTGCTTGAGATTGCGGAACTCCTCACGCTTGCTCTCAACAACACTTTTGGAATGTGATGAGCTCTGAAATCACGGCGGAACTCATCCTGTAATGACACGACCTCCTCTGGAATCTTTGTATTCTTTGGTACCACTCGGTAGCTTGGTCCTTGAGTTGAAGCGATGCAAACTTGACAAAGTCCTCAGGTCGACATTGCTACAATCAAAATGCTTGCAGATGTCCACTAACCAATCGTCGGCGTCTGTGGCCTCGACACGTAAACCGAAAGACTTGGCTGATTAGCAAGGAACCGACCGAGAGTAGCAAAGTCGGCTGATTGTTGCCTTGACCTTGATTTCCTTGATTGCCTTGCCCTGATGCGTTCTTGCAAGAGCTGCAAAATCATCGAGCATTGGCATTGGTGGCTGCCATGATAGCTTGCCGGCCTCACGGAGGCGGAGGTGGAGGTGGAGGGTTCGATGATCCCCATCATTGCGGTCCGGATTGAGACGTTGGCGGAGCCATCTGAAGAGGTG
Organism: Aegilops longissima; assembly: GCA_021605205.1. Classification (NCBI taxonomy): domain Eukaryota; kingdom Viridiplantae; phylum Streptophyta; class Magnoliopsida; order Poales; family Poaceae; genus Aegilops; species Aegilops longissima. The sequence continues at coordinate 559,808,524 of CM038682.1, forward strand.
ACATCCGTTAGTCCTTTGATAGACAAATAGATAAGTTGAATCAGCGGATAGAAAATGCAACATATAGTCTTCACAATAAACATTCAACAAGAATGAGCGAATGAATTCAAAAGCTAATCATCACCCGTCCATTAAGGTGAAAGCCACTTAGATAAAGATATGGAAACAACATCATCTTAGAAACAAATCGAATATCACAACTGAAAACAAAAGATTGGCTTCTAGAATGAGCGGAACAAACACATGATAGAGATTTACGCCCAAAGTGTTAGTGGTGGGGCCCACGGACCTGACGTATAGCGGACGTCACGAATGACAAACAAGGCGTCCCGAATCAGCATAGCCAAGGATTCTTTAAGGCGTCTCGCGACCATCAAATCGACCGTGAATGGGCGGACCACTAGACGTTGGACCCTAATCTCAAATCATACATCATCCGGAAAGAATATCCGTAAGCTACTAGAATTCCCACCTATAAACTCCGAAACTTTCTGGTTATGCAATCTGTGTTGGGGATACAGGAGACACAAAATATATCACCCAAACTAACAATACCTAGATCCATTTGTATCCATCCGTCAACACATAACCAAGAAATCCTCGAAATCGTGTACCTCGACCTTGAAAAACATCCGTTATACAAGTCATGGCAATACTCCCTTTTCGCCTCGATCTTTGGCTATCGGGGTTATCTCACCAACAACTGCACAAAAGAGATTTCGATGTCGGCAAAACTCGGGTATTCGAGCTGCAGCGATAAAATTGTGACGACAACACCTCGGAGCTCAACTCCCGGGACACTGCCACAACCCCTAAATGTCGGGAGGCACCAAGAACAATGTTCTCGTCACAAAACCATCGGAGCGATTCCAAGATACCCGTGATCCTAAAAAAAATTAGTGAAATTTGAGGAGAGAAGAGTCAAAACTCTCGTCAGGATACCTCACCAGAGGCGGCGAAGGGACTGGGAGTAAAAGAATCCTACTCTCCGATATATATAATCCTAAGACTCAAAACATTTTCCATTCTAGACTCAACAACGCCATGACAAACAATCAAGTAGGGGCTCCTAAGTCGGGAAGGCTCGATTACCAACTTAGCGCCCCGATGCGGCTATATCTCCCGTGTCGAGGCACGACTTAGAGGCATAACCGCATTGAAAGCAATGTCGCAAGTGAGGTAATCTTCACACAACCCATGTAATAAATAAGGAAAGAGATACATAGTTGGCTTACAATGCCACTTCACACAATACATAAATAAACATCCATCATTGAGTACACTCAAGGTCCGACTCGGAACCAAAATAAAGAAGATACCCCAAATGCTACAGATCCCGATCGTCCCAAGCTGAGCACCACTACGATCATCGGGAAAAGACACATAATAACGACCACGTTCCTCGTCGAACTCCCACTTGAGCTCGGATCGTCCACCTGCCTTGGCATCGTCGGCACCTGCAACTGTTTTGGAAGTATCTGTGAGTCACCCGGGGACTCAGCAATCTCACACCCGCGAGATCAAGACTATTTAAGCTTATAGGAAGGACAGAGTAGTAAGGTGGAGCTGCAGCAAGCGACTAGCATGTATGGTGGCTACATCGCAAAAGGGAGCGAGAAGAGGAGCAAAGCACGGTCGTGAAGCTAGTAGCGATCAAGAAGTGATCCTGAATTACTTACGTCAGACATAACTCCAACACCGTGTTCACTTACCGGACTCCGCCGAGAAGAGCACGGTTACACACGCGGTTGATGTGTATTTTATTGAGGTCAACTTTGGGTTTTCTACAACCGGACATTAACAAATTCTCATCTGCCTCATAACCATGGGCACGGCTTTGAAAGATATTACCTGCGGGGTGTCCCAACAGCCCATTATAAGCTCTCACGGTCAGCGAAGGATATTCCTTCTACCGGGAAGACTCGATCAATCTTGGAATCCGGACTACAAGACATTTCGACAGCAATAAAACAAGACCAGCAAAGCCACCCGATTGTGCCGACAAATCCCGATAGGAGCTGCACATATCTCGTTCTCGGGGCACACCGGATAGGTCAGCCTACGAGTAAAACCAGCCCTCGAGTTGCCCGTGGTGGCCCCGATCTGCCAGTTCGGGCCAGCACTCGAAGGAGCACCGTCCGGGGGTTAAAATAAAGATGACCCTCGGGCTCGCGAAAACCGGGAAAAAACTTAGGTGGCAAATGGTAAAACCAATGTTGGGCCTTCTTTGGGCGAGTCTTATTCAAAGCGAACTGTCAAGGGGTCCCATAAATCACCCAACCGTGTAAGGAACGCGAAATCAAGGAACATAACACGGTATGGCGGAAACTAGGGTGGCAAGAGTGGAACAAAACACCGGCATAAGGCCGAGCCTTCCACCCTTTACCAAGTATATAGATGCATTAATTATAGCAGATATATAAATTGTGATATCCCCAACAAGTAAACATGTTCCAAAATGAACAACATCTCCATGTCCCAACAAGGAACAAACTTCACTTCACCGCAACTAGCAGCGCTATAAGAGGGCTGAGCAAAGCGGTAACATAGCCAACCAACGGTTTGCTAGGAAAGGATGGTTAGGGCTGACATGGCAATATGGGTGGCATGATATAGCAAGTGGTAGGCATCGTAGCATAGGCATAGCAAAAGAGCGAGCAACTAGCATAGCAAAGATAGAAGTGATTTCGAGGTATGGTCATCTTGCACGCAATGTTCTCAGAGTTGTCGAAAGCTTGATCCTCGTAAGCGTTCTCAACAGGTTCCTCGTTCACGTACTCGTCTCCCGGCTCTACCCAAAGCAACAACACAAACAAAGGAACCACAATAAATCACGGTGCAATGCACAATCAACATGATGCAAAACATGACATGATATGCGAGAGGTGATATGCAATGTGTATGTGCGCTCCGGAAGGTAAATGATGAACCAGGCATCAACTTGGCAAACCAAGTATGCCACTGGAAAGATGAGATGATTTCGGTTGAAATCGATATAAAGATCACCGGAATCGGATGCACGGTTTGCAAATGACAAGCAAAACAAGAATGGCGCAAATCTGCCATTAACAGCATGATGTCACTTAGCAAGCAACAATAAATTAAGCTACTGCACCCAAACATACCAACAAAGTACATGGCAGTGATCTACACAAGATGCTCAACAAAAGATGAGCACTGAGCTACGGCTAGTTCACATCATAACGGGTTCAAACAAGCATGGCAAAAGTGCACAAAATATCAGGCTGGACATGGCAAAAACAGCATCAGGTAGCAATGTTCAGAGCAGCAAAACTACATGCTACAGGACCTTAAAATAGCAAAGCAAGGCATGGCATGAATCCACTCAAAGCATAGAACAAAAGTCCCTTACTGACCATAAGCCAAAAAGGATCAGAAAATATAGTAACACACATGTCAATATCGAAAGTATTGTTAACAGATTCAGCAACATGACATGTCAAAACTGATAACAAGTAGGCATGTTTACAAACTCAATGCACTCACTACAGAGCCTTATATGATAAACTAAGCATACATACATCAAGAAGACATGGCATAGAAGACATACATGGAAAGAACAATAACATAGCATACATGGATCAACCACACCAACCTTGGCAAAATTGAATAACATGTAAACAATCTGCCAGGAAACATTTAATAGCAAAAGTAGAGCTTGATTGACTCAAGCTATGGCACTCCATAATTGCAAACAAAGGCATGGATGGATAGAGAAAGACATGCTTTACAAAACATCCTTACTGAAGTATCTCAAAATATGCATGGATCTCTCTAGCATCAAGTTAACATGGCATCAAAATATCAGCTAAACAGGGCTGAAAACAGCAACATCAGGACACCTACTTTGCATGCTTGTGCTAGTCACCACATAGATCACAAAAATACATGGCATACACCCCTGGAAAGATGGCATGGCGTATCACAAAACACATGTAGGACTCAAATTCATAGGGTGCACACATCAATCATGGCAAAAATAACAAAAGTGCAAGTTCTGTTAAGAAACAGAAACTAACATCACATAGCCCTCTTCCAACAGCATTTCGGGCACCAAGATGAGCTCAAATGAAAATGATGCAATGATATGAAATGATCTATTCTTCGAGTCGAACATTTCGATATATTATACGTGCAAAATGGATCTACAGATGCAAAGATATAGCATGAAGAAAATGACACAAAATATCATTGATATAAAAACTTAGTAGAAAAAGGAGGAGAAGTCAACCCTGTGCCTTGTGAGAGTCGGATCGGGATCGGCCGAGGGCGGCGGCGCTGGTGTGATCACCGGGCCGGAGGGAGAGGAGGCGGGCAGGGACGGCGGAGGCTGCCGAGTGGCCGCCGGCCGTGGCGGGCGGTGGGTGGCGCGAGATCCGGTGGGCGCGTCGTCCAAGTGCATGTGTGGCCAGGCCGGACGGCGGCGTGGAAAGCCGAGAGCGGCGGCGGCCGGAAGCGGCGGCGCGGCAGGCGGGCGCGCCATGGAAAGGCGGCGGCGGCGGCGGAAGCCGGCCGGCGGCGGCCGTGGGCTCGCAAGGGCCCTGGCATGGAGGCACAGGCCACGTGGCGGCCTCCCACTGCTGCGGGCGGCGGCGGCGAAGTGTCCGTGGCGGCGGACGTGTCCGGCGGCGCAGGGACGGATTTTAGGGTTTGAGGTGGAATTGATCCGGATTGGAAGGGGTTTGCTTAAATAGGCATAGAGGAGCTAGGAGAGTCCAAATGGGGTGTAGTTTTCGCCCACGATCGTGATCGAACGACGGAGAGCATGGAAGTGACTTAGATGGGTTATTGGGCTGTTTTGAAGGGTGTTGGGCTGCAACTTAAAAGAGGCCTTTGCGAGAGTCGGTTAACCGTTGGAGTACCAAACGAGCTCAAATGACCGAAACTTGACCGGTGGTCTCTGGTGGTATACCAAGGCCACTTGACAAACCTCGGTCCATTTCGAGAAGGTTTAGTACCCGCACACGGAAAAAGCGTAAAAGGGCCGCGGGGAGATAGGAGTGCGGATTGCAAAAGCGGACAGCGGAAAAATGCTCGGAATCATGAGGCGAACATGTATGCAAATGTGATGCACATGATGACATGATATAAAATGCATGACATGGACAAAATGCAAAAGAAGAAAACCCAACCACGGAGGGAATATCATATCACAATGCCGAAAATGGCAAGAGTTGGAGTTACAAATATGGAAAGTTACTTCCGGGGTGTTACAAGCCATCAGGGCCGGGGCTTGCATTTGTGTTCATGGTAAGGAAAGCCTGGTGGATTTCGTCTTGTGAGAAAGGTTGTGCGAGATCAGAAAGTTGGGGAAGGGTAGAGGGGTATAGCTGGTGTAAACTGAAGTTCCAAATGGCGTGTTTTTCATTTCCGATTAGTTGTTGAAAGTATTTTTTTAAGATATCAGCTTTTTGTTCGTGAAGGAAGACTTCGGAGGAGTTATGAATAAGCATAGGGATTTTATTTGAGCGAGAGCGCTGAGTTGCAGAGGCGTGGAAGAACCTAGAATTTTCGTCCCCATCGATGGCGACTCGAATCTTCCCCCTCTGTTTCCAAAATGCGATCTTTTGTTTGATAGCACATTGCAGCAAGTTGGAAGGACCAGCCTTAGTTTTTGCTCAAGGGAGATAGAGGCGAGTTCTTCGTTTAGGTCGAGGGCACGGATAGCGATTTTGCGATTATTTTCCGTTGGTAGATGGGCATAGCGTCTTGGCCCAGGATTTTAGGGCCGACCGTGTTTTTGATGTTATGGGCGAGGAAGCAGCTGGATCATTGGGGGCCCGTGGCGTTGGGCTGCCAACAGCCCCAAGACGATGTTAATCTGAGCTGGAATGAGGTCGAAGCGTTCAAATCGAAAAAGCGGGAAGAAGGGACAGCGATGGATATAGTAACTAGAAGAGGAACATGATGGGAGACGAATCTGGTAAGGGAGGTTAGGTGCGTGTTTGGGAAGAGCATCCCAAGGAAGGTTAATAAGTACTCTATCTAAGCGAATTAGCGTGGCGATAATCGTTTGTTTGACCAGGTAAACTGTCAGTCCAGAAGTGGTATTTCTAATAGAGCGAGCTGATCAATTGTGTCATTGAAGGCATCGGCTTCCGATCGTCTGAAATTGTTGTTGTTCCGCTCATTAGGGAATCGTGTAAGGTTAAAGTTACCAATGAGAAGCCAGGGAGATGTGCTTGGTGGCTCTATTTGCTTAAGTTCATCTAGGAATTCAAGTTTTAGTACACGTTGAGAGGGGGCGTATACATTAGTGATGAAGATGTGGTGCGGCGAGGCAAGGCATGATAGAGTTAAGGTAGTAGTGAAGCGTTTGTGCTGACAGTTAAGAAGTGAGAAGCAGCGAGAGTTGGTAGCAGATAGGTTTCCACCGGCAGATCCGATCGCATCTAGGTGGTTATTAGAATCAAGGAAGCGTGGCAAGATGGATCGTAGTTTGATGGAATCTGGTGTTTGCAATTTTGTTTCTTGTAGCAGAGCGATTGAAGGCCTCAATTGTTTGATTTCAGAGAACACATTAGCGCACTTATCATTGTCCTCTAAGCCACGCACATTCCAGGAAACGATAGAGAACGTTTCGTTTTTCATAATGGAAACTTAAGTTGACACCTTACATAGGGACAGATACCCAAAAGCCAACCATGGCAGATCACGATACACATTGACGGTGACAGATTAAGTAGTGAGCAGCATTACAACTAGCATACAGCTAAGATAACGGGGGCCTTGATGGTGTGATGCACGGATACAAAACGGCAGCACGGGCTGCCACCGTGTAGCCGAGGAGGAGATAGAGCATCATGGAGATCCGGTGTCACCGGAGCCGGCGATGTCGCCGACCGTCTCCGGCGGAGCGCCACGAGCGGCAGCAACAATGCAGCCAGCTCCTCTGGCGATGCTGGAGCCACGAGTGGAGCCGTCGATGAGCCCGTCTCATCGCGAGAGGCGAAGCGTGGATGAGGCGTCGAGAGGTCCTTGGATGCAGCGGATAGGTCGAGCTTCTTGGCCTTGGAGGCATGGCCTTGGCGATCATAGTGGAGTAGATAGGAGGTCGATCTCAGCCAGCGAGCGCTGCGCCTTGATGCTGAGTCGACAGCCATCTTTGCGCGCTGGCTTGTCGCTGGCGAGCACTCATGTGGTGGCTCTGGAGGCAGGTCGAGGCTGATCGGCGAGGAATCACCACAGGAGAGGAGGCCGAGGGGCAGGTGGGGAAGGTGGAGGGATAGATCATGTAGGCCGAGGAGGCGGGAAGGAGGAGCTGGCGGTCGCGAGAAGGGCGAGAGAGGCGGGCGTGTGCCCGCGTCAAAGCGAGGAGAGGGCAAGCGAGCGGAGGATTCCATGGGGCATGAACCATCATGGCGGTGGCATGCCATCCGCCATGACAAGAAGGATCGTGGATGCCGTCAAGAGGCCGATCCGCCCGATGGAGAAGGGGAGGCCTGCGGTGACTCCGTGCGGTCGAATGGTGACATGGCGGTGCAATCTGCGAATCACGGGAGATAGTGTTGGGAGACAGAGGAGGTTGGAGACTTGGGAGCCGCTATCACCGTTCTCGAGGAGAAAGGAGAGGCCCGAGCCATGCCGGAAGAGCGTCGCGGCTCTCGACAGCGACAACGACATCGTTGTCGAGCAAAGCGAACCATGAGGCAGGTGGGAGGACAAAGTCGCGGCGACCATGGCGAAACACGGACACTGGAGTGGTCGCCACAGAAGCAATCTTGGTTGGCGAGACAAAGTCACCAAGGTAGGAGAAGAAGTACTCCGCCCCCTCAGGGTGCCAGAGCTCATCTGGATAGTCAAAAGCCTCGATTTCGGCCATGTGGATGAAGATGGCGGTGGATCTATTATCTGCATGCTCGGGTCTCTCGAAGAAGAGGGTGTTGCCCTCGTGGTGGATGGGGCCGTGCCCCGTGGCCACGAGGCGCTCCTCTGCGTTAGCAAAGGAGAGGCGAGCGGCGCCACGTGCGGAGGAGGTGAGGCCGAAGGTAGGGTTGTTGCGGTGGCGGGCGATGGCCTGGCGGATGAACCGGAATGGGTTGTGCATGGGGTCGGCTAGGTGGACGTTGGATGGTTTGCCTATGAATGTGTGAGATTGCTTTCCTTCTAAACAGAACCTATCTATCAAGTTTTATGTGCTGGTAGAGTTGACCTTCTGAATATTTGCAAGTGATGGCTTTCTGTACTATATTAAGTTCAGTAGAATAGCACTTCACCCCTATGTCAAGAATGCATATGAATCGAAGAGATTTATTTGTACTCACCTGAAATCAGTTTCTTGTTGCTAGGTGCGTCATCAAGCAGAAGACAAGGATGGTTCAACTTGTTATCACTTGGGAAGCATTATCTAGGTTAGATTTGCCTATGAATGTGTCGATTGTCTTACTTCTGAGTAGAACCTGTCTCTCGTTTTCTAACAGAAGGAACCTATCCATCAATATTTGAGTGCTGCTATAGTTGATCTTCTGAATATTTGCAAGTGATGGCTGTCCGTACTATTCATTTCAACAGAATAGCACTGCATCCCTATGTTCTTGACACCCCCAACGACCGGGCACCCCAAACCCTCCTCGTACGTCCGGGCGGACGGTCCGGTCAGTGACGGGTCACAGAAAAGTGAACGCCCAGGGCCCAGGCTGACCGGCACCCCTCATATCTAGCCCAAATCTAGGGCGGATATGGGGGCGCTCGAGCGCGTCTTCCACGTCGGACCCGGCCCACGTTGGCCCACCCGACATCACATATATTCCTCCCCATCGGCTATCAGGGCCAAACCCTAGCCACTTCACTCCACTCCCCTCCGCCACCCAAGCTCCCGTCTAGCGATCTCCGGCCTTCTCCGGCATGGTGGGCAGCGGATCCGACGATGAACAATACAGATCCGTCGACTGGGGTGTCGTCCCGTGCGGTTTAGAGGAGGCAATGGCCGTCCGCATTGCACTCCGCCGCTCCCGGGAGGACAGCGCCCGACCGACAGCGGGATTTGTCCAGCGTGGGTCCATTGTGTCGGCGTATCGGGCGCTCGGATCCTCCAGCGATGGATCATCACGATCCTCTCCGGAGCCTTCCAATCTCCCTTTCCCCATCATCGGTCCGTCGGAGTATGAATCCTACCGGGACCGGTGTGCCCGCCGTGGGATGGGGAGGATGAGGGCGGCCGAGGCCCGCCTCGCTGCTAACATGGCGGTGGAGGAGGAGGCTGATGCGGCGACGCGGGGGGGAGGTAAAGGAGGAAGCCATCCACGTCCGCATTGTAAAGAAGCGGCATTGGAGGAGCATCCATACCATGGCCGGATTGCCCCCAAAGGAGGAGGAGGAGGACAACAACGGGTCGGACAGCTCCGGTGATAAGCAGATCCGGCTCGATCCGTACTGCATCTTTGACCGCTACTTCCGCGAGAAGGACGAATTTTGGTATACAAAGCCTATAAATATGGTACATATATGAATATGCAGGAATATTTCACTCTTGAAAGGCATGATGAGCAAGGGCGCTGAGAAGAGCAAGGGCAGCCGTGGATGATCTTCTCCATAGCTAGCATGTAGGTTAAACATGCCGGTTTTTGGTAGTCCGATGGCAATGTCCTGATGTAGTAGTAGGACGTGTGTAATGCATCGTTGATGTAAGTTGCATGAGTTTGTATGGATTTGAGGTATGTTAATTGAGGTGTCCGGTTGTCTCTATATTACCTAAAAATTACGTAGTGTTCCGTCTCCCCCCTTACGTCGAACCCCCCTTCGTCCTTCATCGACCACTCTTCCATCGCGAGCGCTTATTTTCCTTTAAAAAAAACCGAAACAACGAGCACAGCCCAGTTTTATCCCCGTTCGCCCAACCTTTCCCAGCTCCGTGCAGCGAGAATGCCCTAGCGGCTCGCGCTACCTCGCGCCGCCACGAGACATCGCCCACCTCCTCCTCCCCCCACTGCTCTGCTGATCTGCCAAGGAGGGCGAGTGGGCGACCATCATACGATCCAGCCACGGCGCTGAAATCTCGCTGGCATGAATCCGATCTCGGCCTCGTCCCACCGCCGCTTATTCTACATCGCCGAGGTGAAGATGCCCACCTCCCGCCCCCTCCTCCCCATATCCCGTTTCATCCGAGGCCAGCGGGCGACCTCCTACGATCCAGCCGCGGTTGGGCTTTATCTCGTCGGGACGAAATAGCCCTGCCTTGTCCCTGCCGCCGCCGGTAGAGGCTATTTTCTAATGGTGTGAATTTAGTCTGGTTCCATGAGCACTTCGTTCCCCGCCATGCAATCTTTGTTATTCGGAAAGATGGGAGCTGTCTGTTTAGCTAATTCAATCTGCCATTGATCATGCTAACTTTTGTTATATTGGAAACAACATGGACATGCTGCCCTTTTTCCCAATTAAAATACTTTTGTGCGGAGAGCTCAGGTGCGGAGAGCTCAGGCGTCGCTGGCTGTGTCAAAGCAGAGTTCAGTCATCGGTGATAGCACGGCCGGCTGATTTGTGACTGGTCGGATGGCGAGCTTCACGTGCCCGTACGCGTAGGTAACACACTATATTGGCCGCGCAAGAGCAAGTTCACATGTGATAAACTATATTCGTGATTTATGTTCACAGTGATCTTGTACAGTACCATAGCCCAATCCTAATTTGTGTCATTTGTTTGTAGTGATTGCAAGGGGAGAGATGTGCTGCACTTATGTCAGTAATCAGGGCAGGCCCATATCTATTATATGCATATTTTGTTAGTACTATTGTAATTTAGCAAGTTCTTGTTCTTTCCGTAAGTTGTTTGCTGAACATTTCATGTCGCCTTGAGCATGCAAAGTACTTCTGAATGCATGTTAGTCACAAATCACGTCACACACCACATCTATATTTTTTGGTGGTTTAAAATAACTGTTCTAAATGTTCTTTTAATAACTATTCTAAATGTACTATAGACCGAAGTCACAATATTGGTAAGCTCATTCTTTTTGTAAGCTATGGAGATGAATTTGATGAGTTGTGTGAAGATGAAAGGAAGCCGATGGACAATGTTTTAAATAGCGGGCTATGGAAAATAGCGGCGGCCTCCAAATCAGTATGATGACGAGCTATAGCGGGCTATAGCAGCTAAAGCGAAGCTATTTGTGAAGGCAGCCATTTAGTGGCACCCTGCTGAAAAGGCTATAGCGGGCTATAGCAAAACTATAGCCGGCTATTTAAAACTATGCCAATGGAATATACTTTGATTAACAGTGACCTTGGAGAGCGAATGGTGCCCCTACATAGACTTTACTGAAAAGTTGCTATTTAATGTTTTTTTGGTTAGAGAAAAGATCACAGTGGACACAACTACAGAAGCAGCGATTCATTATTCAGTTTAACCATGACTATACTTTTCATTCAGATATGCTATGAACTAAATTATGTATCTTCTTCGCCCTTGAATTGGATAATTACTGTGGTTTCATCTTTTGACTCAGATATGCGCAAGGAATTGAATAGTGCTGGTTTTTTTAATCATAATCTGTCCACCGACAATGCATACGAAAGTAGATATGAAGGACCCTTTTATGCCATTTGATTGGAACACTAAACTAGGTTTTGTTGGTTCTTGAGTGAAAAGATAGTTGATGGTGGAACAAGGTGCCCCAGATTAATTAGGAAATGAGAAAGTTGCATTTGGTGATCCTATTTCTTTCTCTCCGTAGCAATGCATGTGGCTTTAACGATATACAATCTATATATGTCTATTTCATCAACTAATACATGTATTGCACATGTTTTATACTATACCAATAGGAAGGTGAAGAGCTCTTGGTTGATTTATTTTTGAAAGCATGACCTAAATATATCGCCAATGCATGCATAAATGACTATTGTTCTCCCGTTGCAACGCACGGGCAATTACCTAGTAAGAAGGAAAATTTGAGGCGTGACCAGTTAAATGTTTTGAAAAATTCTGGATTTTTTGTGAATGTTCATAAGGCATGTGATTACAGACCCTAAGAAATTTAGATCCAAATTCAAAGCACACATTGCGAAACAAGAAAGACAAATCTAAAATGAATAGTGTCAAAACAAGACAAAACATGAATAGGGTCACATATGAATTTGTCGTTTTTGTTTCTCAATGTATGATTCAAATTTTGATCCTAATTTTTTAGGGGTTATGGACATACGTATTGTGAACATCCATAAAAAAATTCAGAATTTTTGAAAACATCTGAATGTGATTTTTCGAAATTTGGAGCATGGAAAGGGTGGTCACCTGATATCTTACCCATCAACCGGGTTCTTGCAGAATATGCATATTTAACCCAATCCAATATAAGATCCACAAAAAACTCAAACATATCCATCAAAATTACCCCTTCATATCTCTCCTATACATCGTTCTTTTCTTCACAAAATGATTGCCTGGTACTCGGCTTCCGCTGCAGCCGCCAATATGTCACATCGAGTGGTCATTGTCTGGCACCCTCATCCTTCTGGTTTATAGTCAGCCACTTAAAATTAGTTATATACGGAGAAGCTGTTTTGCGGTGCCCACTAAGCCATCGACGCGCTTATCGGTTTTTTGCGAGAACGCGGTTGGGAGGAAGCTTACACGAGTTCAGCAGCTAGTTGCTGGTGCAAAACCTTAGCCAGTCCCTGCAGAATCGCCGAGTTGGAAATGGCGTTCCCAAGGAGCCCTGCTTCCACCGTGAGCAGCTATGCTTCTACTCCGACGCTGAGTAGCTGCCCCAACTCCTCCATCTCCACAGGCTGCAGCACCCCTGCCACCCCAAACCCCTTCGCCGTCGCGGCAATAAGCCCCACCCCAATCCAGCACATAGTTCTAGCCGGACGTGCCGGTGATCACAAGCCGGCGCTAGCAGCCACAGGAACTCCTGAATTCACACAGGGAAAGAAGCTTCAGCAGCATCAGGATCTTCTGGAATCAGCAGCGAGGTTCCCTAAGCAAGAAAACCCAGCACTAGCAATCACAGGAGGTACGGAATTCATACAGGGAAAGACTCTTCAGCAGCATCAGGATCTCCTTGAATCAGCAGCGAAGTTCCCTAAGCAAGAAATCAATGGCTGGGAGCATCCAGACCTCTGTTCACCATCAAAGCTGCTCAAGAACGTAAGTACTTCTATCAAGGAGATCGGTCGCTGGGCAAGATCTTCAACGGGGTTAAAGGTGAACTCAAATATCCGGCTCTTGGAGTCGGTATTTTCCTTGATACAAGTGGTAACTTCGACAGCACCACACCCAGATCACGTGGTCGCTATGATACGAGTCCACGAAGCGCTTGCTAACCTGTTGCTGGTCCTGCCCAAGAATATATTCCCTTTCCTGTTGCAACATTTCGCTCAGTTTGTAGATGAGTTATGCCCGAAAAGAGGTGCATCACTATCAGAAAGGTTTGGAAACGCACTGCATGATTTGCGAAGAAGCATAAGGAGTGGCCTTCAAGTACTCAAAGACATGATCTTTGACTATAAATCTGACGTAGTCCCCCAAGGTGGCGGTATCCATGAGATCACCAGATACTTGTTAAAATACATCATGTCACTTCTGGACAATGGCACCTCTCTCAAGATCATACTTGTTGGTGATGAACAGGATGACAAGGTTGCAATGGAGACGCTGCAAGATACTGTTGCTACCTTGATCTCTCACATGGAAATTATGCTTGAGAAAGAATCTCATCGATATAAAGATGCAGGGTTGAAACAAATGTTCATGGTGAATAATGTGAACTTTTTGTTGCATCAAGTAGAAGGCTCAGAGATAAGGAATCTTCTAGGAGATGATTGGGTTCTGAAGCACCGAGACCAACTAAAGGACCACATCTCATCGTTCATCAACATTTCTTGGAAATCTGTCATGTATTGCTTCCATGTAAAGACCAACAAAATACCAATCTTTTCTAGCCTACCAACACTGCAAATATTTAACATGGAATTTGAGAAAACTTACTGGACTCAGAAGACATGGAAAGTTGAAAATCCTCTGCTCCGGTCCAACATGCGTAAATCAGTATCAGAGAAGCTTGTTCAGGCTTACAGTGCATACCTTGAGAATCACAAAAACAAGTATCAAAGGCTTATGAAGTACACCATCGAAGATCTTGAAGAGCTGCTGTCAGATCTGTTTGAAGGATAATGGTCATAGCTAGAAAGAGGACGAAGCGCAGATGCATGTTAAAAATACTAGTGCAACACGTCTGAAGGATAAATAATCCCTTGAGCTAGGATGAAGATCAGAAGCATGCCCCCAAAGCTTGTGGAGTAAATATCGAACTGTAACTGGCATATCATTGATATGTTAGGATTGAACTGTACCTGAGGTTCGTTGTGTGGTTGCTGCAGTGTAAAATGCTTAACATGCAATTTCTCTAATGATTATTTACGCTTGCTTGATTGCACCAGTCGAGTAGAACTATAGCTTTATATGTGGTCATGAAAATAGGTCTTCGAGCTGAAGTGGCTGCCACCTGACCTGATAAATTTTCCACAAAGAGGAGTTCCAACTTTGCAGTCCCATTTGGACCAACTAGAAGGTCATACATGCTTTGCCGCACCATGAGTGTCATGGTTGGAGACTAGGAGGACGTGGGCCTTGGTCCTACAGCCACCGGCTGCACACATGACATAAGACATATGGCAGATGCACCCATATCTATCTATAAATTATTTCTCTATCATCTGCTAAGATTACTCTCCCATTAGACAAGATTTGTTACCTTAAGTTGGAGATTGCTTTCTCAAGCCTAAGTTAATCATCAGGCAATCATGTATTCAGTACTCTCTCCGTTTCTTTTTAGTCTACATATAAATTTTGTCTGAAGTCAAACTTCGTAAAGTTTGACCAACTATATAAAAAAATCAACATTCACAATATGAAATCAATATCATTAGATGCATCATGAAATTAATTTTCATACTATGTAACTTTTGCATTGTAAATATTGATATTTTTCAAGATAACTTTGGTCAAACTTTGCGTAGTTTATCTTCAAACAAATTTTATACGCAGAGTAAAAAGAAACGGAGGGAGTAAATTCAAGCAATAAGAAACCAACTTCACCTATGACCTAAACCCATTCCCAACCAAGCCTCCCCACCAGGCCATATTCTCCCAGTTGCGTGCCTTGATACACAACAATTAAACTTGTTGACTAGAAGAATAACTCAATGACAGCATGGAATCGTGGAAGGATTTATAGGAAGTAAATTCCACCAGCAGATTAAGCAGTCTAAGAGCAACAGGAATGAGTATGATCTCCATAAGAAACAAACAACATACACTTCATTCCAAACCTACAGTAGCTACTTTAAACTTTTAATGGTCATTTGGTTCCAAAATGAAGGGTGAGTGAACATGTTGCCTCTCCGCATAGCACATTACTACATATTTTCTGTGACCAATGGATGTACTCCCTCCGTTCCTAAATATATATGGCGTTTTGGCAGTTCAAATTGAACAGAGGGAGTAGTTGATAAAATTAAGCAACGTTCAAGCAAATATGCATGTTTAGGAACTTGGTACCAAAACTGAAAAGGTTAAAGAGCCAGTGGTGCGAATCACTCATAATATTTGCTGAATCGATCCACTTACTCATATGTGTAATGGTCCACTGTAATGCGCTGACTGTGTGCATGAGAAAAGTCTAACATTTACATTAGATTGAGCTACAGGATTAATACTATTCTGTTACGTGTATACTGGTTTTAGTTCCAATTGTTTCATAGTAAAAAAAAATCATGTTCATCTGTCCCATGAAATATATGCTGTCAAGTTTGCCAGTATGATTCACTAACAGGACTAAGGCTGTGTTCGGTAGTATTCCGTTCTTTCGCCAGGGAGCGAAGCGGGCGGGAGCGCCTATTTTGCCGCTCGCCAAAATTGTACTGGATGCCGCTCCGCTCCGCTGCAGAGTTACGGAGCGGAGAGTTTCCAAACGGCCCCTAAGTTTAGGTCCCATCTTCCCTTGGATTTGTAAGCCAAGTATGGTTTATGGCAATACGCTGATGGATTGTACAAAAAAGTTCACTGAAACTTACTTCTTTTGCAATTGCTGCATCTTATAAATATCTTTCGATCAGATAAAAATAGCAAGGTTGTAATTCTGAAGTAACATATTGGGTTGTTTTTTTGGCGGGGGAAGTAACATATTGAGTTGTTACTGTTGGTTTTTAACAATATTATACTTATCCCCTATTGCTGCCTAATTCTGACTATTTTTCTTCATTTATTTCTAGATTTTGCAGACCAGAAGGTACATATAACTTTATTGCCACCTCTGCTCCAAAATAGATGCCACTTGGACAATGACATGGTTCAAAGTATATACCTATGAGACTTTGCTATTTTTGACCAAACTCTCATAATGATGCTCCAACTTAAATGGAATAGGACCTATAGACTGTCAAGTATTTGTAAAATACTGGAGCACCATCCGGTTGGCCTATATTTTACCAAGCTCTTTTCCATGCAGCCTGGTTAGCTCAACCCCCTTCATCAGCAACAGAGATGAACTTCAGATTGACGAGAGAAGTTATCCTCTTCGGTTGATGCCTGTACTGCAAATATTGCCACTATTCCTCACCAAGAAATTTGCTGCACATTAATTGGGTGCAACTCTCCAGAAACTGCCTTAATGCCTATGCACAAAGGAAACGAAGAGGACATTACTTGAAACACTTTATGCACATCAGTCACCAGTGGGTTCCTCTGAGTCTTTATTTGACACTGGATTACTTGGCTTGGTACGCTTCAACAACGATTTTCTGTAAAGGAAGTGCAGTGGACAGTTTCAGACAAGTGTGTGTACATACCAATCACAGAGTCATTCTATATGATCTTTGACTTAATAAAAAGGAGAGTTCTGAGGAAAACATCAACCTCTTTGTGGACTTCTTGGCAGCAGCTACACCCATCTTCGTCTTCGACTTGTCAAAATCAGTTGATCCCTCATGCATGGCACTATAGTTGTGCATATTGGTTTTAGTTTCTGTTGCGGCTGCCTCCATCCTTTCGGAAGCTTGGAATTTGAGTTTTAACTCTTCCTTCCTCATTGTATGGGTATTGAACCTACTTGGCTGAGATTCCCTAAGAATACCCTTCAATAGAAACATGACAACGCCAGGATTCAGGAACAAACAAGAGAAAATATGATAATAGTATTACGGCAAGCTGCAAGCATCATGCAAGTAAATGTAAACCAGCGATTTGCAGTCTGAGGAAGAAGAAATGCCAGTGCCACCATGTAATTGGAAAGGTTGTCATGCTTCATAGTCAACACACACGGAAGCAGTCAGAGACTGCGCGACCAGATATGAACCTCTAGCGCAACCTTTAAAAAGTTTAAATGGATGAATATGTGGTTACAAAGTCCATGGATCTAAGTGACTGAGTTGAAGGACGATGGGTGCATTTTACTCATTGGAGGACCAGCTCAAGGATTAGGTCATGGTTTTATTTAAATTATTACCTATGCAAACCAGTGATGTACAGTCCGATCCAAAATAGGGTGTTCGAGAATAGTTACTGAAAGCCATTTAATCTTATGTTACTTACATTTTGAATCACTTGTTCCCTGCAGCATTTTGTGGGAGTTACTGCAAAAGTTCCTGTATTACTCACAAGTTATATATAGTTCACTATGTCCAGAAAATTCTATAAGTTCCTACTTACAATGTTGTTTGCGCATTCAACAGTTCATTAGTTTACAACTAGCACCTACCATTTTCCTAATCCTTCTACACTAGTGTTGTTATCTGGTCCTTGTTAGAAAGATGACCTTATGACGAATTCCAAACTACGAACGATACTGCTGAAAGAGCACCATATTAAAATCGTCTTATTGAAACATATAAGTAACAGCTCTGAAAGGATATTGCAAATCAATAGTTTCTTACTGATACCTCTGAAGATAGTGTTCCAGCAGGTGAACCTGCCTCAACAAGAGGTTTCATGTTTTCAGCTATTGGTGCATCATCAGGTAAACTTGCCATGGGAGTTGTTTCTGGAATTTCTTCTCTTGTTTGAGATCCTTCGGTGTGAAATGCATTTGTCTGATTTTTTCTTCTTGTCCTTCTAACATTCTGGCTACTGTTTTCCTGACCAACCATGCTGCTATTGTGAGCGACATCTTGTTCTGTGACTCTTTCTGCAGCTCCCTGATTAGTTTGCACTTTCTTCAGCCGTTTGCGTGCCACTCTTTTAGTTTTCTGTACACCATTTGATGGATCAACCACAATGCTAGTTCCAGGTACACCACCTTCTGCTGACAACTTTGTTCCAGGTACCTTGTCACTGAACATTTCTTTCTGTAGTTTCGCTTTATCCTTTTTAAGATGCCCTCCCGCTTCTTTGTTGGAGGAAGTGATTTTCACTTCCTTCTCTGATATTTCAACTTCTGCACCTCTGTGTTGAACTGTTTCTTGTAGGATGTATAATGGAGATGTGTTAGCTTCATCAACTGTTTCTGAACTAGTCATTGTCTCCTTGTGTACTACGGCTTTCTTATGGTTCTTCGCATTTGCATAAATTATCTCTTTGCCATCATGGTTGGATGGTTCTGGTTCTTGCATGGATTGCATGTTATATGTCATCAAGTCCGCAGGCTCTTCTTCACTGATTCTCTGAGGTGATTTCATAGTTGATATATCGGTCATTAGTGGATCTTTACATGCTTCTTTACCTATTATGCTTACACAATGAGCAAAGCCTTCACAGTTAGCCATCTGATTATCATTTGCAAAGGTCATCGGTACTTCAGTTTCTTGCATGCAATTGATAACATTTTCACTATTGGCTAGGGATGCTCCGTTGTATTTCAACCCAGATGATGAAATGTTAAAGCAATTAGGTGAAAAAACATCAGCAGTTTCTGGGACAACATTATTGATGATCTGGTGAGCACTACCATTTATACAAATCATCTGTCTGTCACTACTGAACAGCTCAGATGGTTCTAGTCCTTGAATACTAGCAGCTATCTCCGTGAACTGTTCTTTTCTTTCAAACTCAGGTGATGGGGTGATGGTATTAGGACTCACATTATGATCATCTGCAGAACAAATATGTAGCTTTTTTTCTGCTGCATGTACGACAGAAGTTTTATCCTTTGCATCAGCTGTGCTCTCATCATTATACCTGAACTCAGGCTGTTCAATTTCTCCAATAACATACTGATCTTTTACACATGTGTCTATGGTTGGTGCTCCGTTCTTAAAATCCACAGGCTGCTTGACACTTTCCTCAATAATACCATTGGAGGAACTAATATTAGGTAATTCACTACTGTCGAACTCTGATGCATCATCTACGGATTGTCTAACATAACTTGCTGAAATTGCTTCCTCGGTGGCAACTACTAGGTGGGGAAAGACAACAGAATTATTGTTTCCCCCTTTGCTTTTTCCAAGGTTTCCTTCTTCTAGAGTGTGAACATCAGTCACCATTCTTCTGATCTCAGTTATTCTTGCATTGTCATCATTCGCAACAGTACTGCAACTAAATATATTTCTGAAAGAAAACCGTTCTCTTGACATTTTGGCTTTTTTGAGGTTGTTCATCAATTCCCTCCTCTCTAACTGCGGTCTTACCAGTAAATCTCCTGGAAACTTATGTGCATTACTGATTACCCTGCCGTTACCCTTGTCCAATTGACCAGCTCTCATCCCTGGTCTAGGTACATGAAACGACTTTCTAGAAAAAGGTGCCTTGATGTTCCTCCAAATCAACTTCGACGCCATCAATACAATGCACAAACCACAAAATGCTGCAAAACCACCCCGTGCAACAGCCCTTGAAGCAGTCCTATTTGTCTGCACAACTGAAACATCAATATCCGCGACACGCGGTTCCTTCTTCTCGGTGGCTACGAACCGAACCGATGAGCTATTCTTTGGAACCTCACGTTCGCCACTTTCAAACCCCTTAGCCATTACTCTTGCACGAGACAACATGGACTGCAAATCGCCACTCCCTTCTCCATCTGCATTTACACACCTGCTAACGATTTCATCCTCATTCACCTCAACGTGCACTGCATTGCCGTCCGGGTCTTCATATGCACTGAATAGAGGACCGGTCCCATTGCCGCAGAGATGGCTCTCCTCCGAATCCCAATCCAAATCCTTCTGACCATCCAAGTTGGACTCAGCCACTGCATTCCCACTTGGACCGGCATCTAGACAAACAGAAATGCCAGATTTCTCCTCAGGATCCGGTAACACGTGATCATCGGACGAAGCAGGCTGCGGTTCTCCAGTAAGACCAACCAAAGGAGGGCGCTCCTTGTCCAGCTGGGGACGAGAATCGAGGGCCTCGTGGCTGGGAGGGCGAACCACCAGCGGCGGCGAGGCCTTGTCGCGCAGCACGTTCCGGCGACGGGGCGGCGCGCGGAGCCGCCACGCCGGGACGAGGGCGGCCTCGCAGCGGGCAGCCGCGAAGCGCCTCGAGGGACGGATTGTGGGGGCGGGAGCTAGGCGGCCGGGGGGTTTCGCGGGCGCGGGGGCGGGGCGGCCGGCGATCTGGCAGGGGAATCCGGGTGGCGCATGGAACAGAGAGGAGATGGAGGCGCTCGCCATTCGGGGCAGACGTGATTCTAGGGGAGGAGGAGGAGGGAGAGGAGTGGGATGACGGCCATGGCGGCGGTGGCTGTGGAGCTAAAACCCAGATGGGCTAAAATCTTTTCAATCTTTTCTTTGGAAACGACGGAGGGAGGGCCTGCCGCTTGCGCCGGTTCGGGCCAAAGCTCACGTTCCCGGCCGGCGTTAGAAGATTTACACTCTTCTCTGCCTTTTTTTTTTCTTTTTGCCGTGGAAGAGAATGTTTTGTTAGCGCATTTTGTTTGTTGGACCCTCGAACTGCCCGCGATCTATTCTGTATGGGTCCGTTCAAGTATTTCGGACGTCATTTTTCTCACAAACCGGAAGCAAAATTGCTTCACGGATGACACATTGGGCATGATCGGATAGCGATACAACGTCCCCAACAGCATTAGCATCAGCGAATCAACCTGTGGTTGAGTTGGTTAAGTGGACGATGGTATCACGACTGCAGGGTTGAATCACAGTGCTCGCATTATTCTGGATTTATTTTAGGATTTTCGGCGATCGCTTTCGGTTGGAGGAGCGTTCCGTCGACGACGAAGCCTTCTGGTGACTTCGTAAATCGGGTGTGCGTGTATGCGTTCATAGGGGTGAGTGTATGCGCGTGTATATGAGCGCTTGTGTCTGTACTGATGCTCAAAAAAGGCAGCATTAGCATCAGCTAGAAAAAGAAACGAAATTGCTTCAGAGACGACACTTTACACACGATGTGCAAACGATGCTCCTCTCCAATAGCACTAGCATCAGCTAAAAAAGGAAAAACAAATAACCTCCTGTGTGCAAGCTCATTGATGACCCTCCACGTTAGATTATGCAGCCGTCGGCTGTAATCTTGTTGTGTGTATAACAACGCCGAAAAAGAGAACAAATGATCGCGGAAACGATCCTCTCCTTCTCCTAGCCCCCGCGTCGTCGTACCCCCGCTCACGGCGACTTCGGGCGGCGCTGGCCTCCTCTCTCTCTCCTTCCTTCCCTCCCCGCCCTTGCCGCCGGGCAAGCCCTCATGGTGGCGGCGGAGACCCTCTCCTCCGCTTGGGGTGGCGGTCTTGAGGCGCGGCGTCGAGGCGTCGTGGGGCTCGGCGGTGGCTCCCGGGCGGCATGCTTGCGGCGTGTGGTGGGCGGCGGCGGCGGCGCTACGTGCCGTGGTGGCGGCGGTGGCTCGAATCAGCCATGGGCTGCGGTGGGCGGGTTCTGGCGGGCCCCTTCTCTCTGAGCTCGGCTCGGCCTCCTTCTCCTCTCGGTCGGGGCCGGAGGTGGGTTGGTCTTGGTGGAGGTGGGGCGTGTCGGCCGGATCGACGCGATTTTTCGTGGCGGCGGGGTTAGGCGTGATCGGGCGTGGTTGTTGCTCGGCCGTGGGCGGCGGCGGGAGGAGGTCTGGGTGGCCTCCGGTGGTCTGGCGGCTACTGGTGGTGGCGGCTCTGCCGCGACAATGGCCCGGCTTCTCGGCGTCGGCTCGTCTGCGGTCGGGCTGTTCGACCTTCGCTTCTCTCTCTCGTCGGTCGGCCTCTACTTACATCAAAGGGCTGGCCCGCTCCAGTCAGATCCATCGCCCGCGCCGGTGTCGCGAGACCGAGCTCGTCTCACGCCAGCCAGCAGACCGAGCTCGTCTCGCGCCCAGCCGCAGGTCGAACTCGTCTCGCACCGGTGCGGCAGGACAGTCGATGGAGGCCAATTTGCCGGCCTTTTGGGTTTCGGCAGGGGGCCGCCTAGGGGTGTGAAAGCGGCCTTTCCACCCATCTCTTTAATTGAGGTAGCGATGGGTCTCGGGTCGGTGGTGTCAAGGTCTTGGATGCGGGCGGTGGCCTTGGTGGTGGTAGCGGTGCTCTTAGGCGAGCACATTGCTGCTTGGTCTTTGCTGGTGACCATGGCGGGTGGGGCGGCATGATGGCTGGGGTGTGGCGTTCGGTGGCGATGAGTGTTAGCTGGGGTGAAAACCTGCTCTATCTTCAGACGGACCGGCGGCGGCGTAGCGCGTTACCTTCTTGAAGGCGTCGTCGCGGCTCTCATCGATCATCGTGTTGCTCCAGAGGAAACTCTGACCCCCGGGTCGGGCGGTGGCGGCGCGTTGGCGTCGTAACCTTCTTGGAGGCGCCGCCTTAGAGCTCACGGTTCGTCATATGCGGCTTCATCTCTTCGCGGTGGCGTGTTCACGGTGGAGGACCCCGATTGCTCTTGTAGCGGTAGGGGTGGTGTTGCTGCGCTCAGCGCCTATGTATCCTGTCTTGGGTGTGTGCGTGTGTTATCATGGGATGCGTTTATACTTGGGTGTGGTTGATCATTGCTTTACATATAAAGTGGGGCGAAAGCCTTTTTCGGTAAAAAGAGAACAAATGACCCCAGCATGCAGGCTCGTTGTTTGCCCTGCACGTACGATCATGCAAGCGTTGACCATGAGCTTGTCGTGTGTATAGCACCGCTGAACCGGAAATAAATCGGGGGGCTTTGCAGACGTCCGGCCCGCTGTTACACAAGCGTTCAACATCCTCTGGCCCACCCGAACCCTCTTCCTCGCCCGCACTATTTCACGCCCGAAGCGGTCACCGCCGCTACAGAGCATCAGCGCCGAATTCATGCATGCCCAGTGCGGACGCGACATCTCATGTCGCTCCGATATTCAAGCGATGCGATGGCCGAGGGCGCCGCCCGGCCGCTTCCCGCTGCACGCGATTGCTCCGCGTTCAAGCAACGGAACGCCCGTCGGCCTCCTACATTAAACATGTGCGGTTGCCGAGAAACCTGCTCCGACGCCATCTGTTCGTCTGTTTGCTGCCCACCATTAGCCACCTCGCTACATGCCCTGCCATCTGCTAGCTATTTAAACTCCAGGCTCAACAACAGCCGCATCCAACCTCCTCCGCTCCCTATCTCCTCTCGGAAGCACGCCCCCCACAGCCTCCTCGAGATCCAAAGCCCACTGGGACAACCTCTTGTCCGAGAAGATGAAGGAGATCACCGCCATTGCAGTCGGCTGGTAAGCTGACAGACAGGCGAGCTCACCGGAGGCCAGCGCTGCGGACGCCCCAATGGAAGAGGCGCCCGACGACGAACCGACGCCACGTCCTCGCTGGCCCATGTCAATATCACCATGGGCGAGGCTCGTGCTCACTACACCGACATGGTGTTGGAAGAGCAGCATGCCATGTTCCTGCAGGCGCAGGGCGACCAGGCCTACAACCTCCGCCTCCTCGACAAGCACCAGCGTGCAGAGGAGCAACTCGCCCGTGGCACGGGGATCGCGCCGGACGTGAACATGGGCGAGTAGGAGGCGTTGTTCCAATCCTACCACACCGCCCATGACATCTCCTCGGGGTCAACGTTGGAGATGCCCTCAGACATCACATGACACTTGTGACGAGCAATCTCAAAAATACAAATGCAAAAGAAAAGGTTTGTTAACACGCAAACGTTGAATATGCATGATCCGCCCCAATTCCAAAAGAAGCATCGTTCGAGGAAAAAAATTATGAGCTATTAGTCGTTTATGATACAAACACAATTGAAAGGCCATCCAGCGGCGCCTGTCGTGGTTCTAAGTCTGATAGTAGAATGGAGGGTAGGTATGAGGAGGCAAGATCCTAACTATGGTGAAGTTGTGCACATAAGATTTACGAGTTCAGGCACTTCTCAAAGGAAGTAAAAACCCTACGTCTCGGTGCCCTAAGGCTGGTCGATTGGATTATGCGTGAAGTTATAGGGGGTGCGAACTCTTGTCCCAGAGAAGGGGGTGGCTTATATAGAGTGAGCCAGGACCCCAGCCATCCCCCGTTACATAGGGTTCAATGTACATAAAGGGGAAGTTCTTGTAGCGAAAGTCGTTATATCGACTAGAGGGGGTGAATAGGCGATTTTATGAATTCTTCACTAAGGAATTTGCGGTGAGAAATTTCTAAGAAAGAACTACTTGCGGCGGAATAAGTACTCGAAGTAAGCATAACGAGAATCTGAGCATGGTCATCATGATGAAATGAAGACGCATACAGTCTGAAAAGCGTAAACCACAGGATAACACGAGATGAAGACAAAGCAGTGAAGAAATTGAGCTGGGAAATTGAGAAAGTCTTGATCAAAGTCTTCAAACACAGATATGAACAAACACTCAACACAATAATGAGGAAATGAAACAGTTGAGGAAATAGAACCAGTAAGGTTGGTGAAGACTGGCACCAAGTGAGGAAATTGAACTGAGAAATTGAGAAAGTCTTGAGTCAAAGTCTTCAACCAGTCTTCACCAACCTTATCGGTTCTATTTCAACTCTTTCATTTCCTCATTACTGTGTTGAGTGTTTGTTCATATCTGTGTTTGAAGACTTTGATCAAGACTTTCTCAATTTCTCGCCAATTTCTTCACCGCTTGTCTTCATCTTGTGTTATCCTCGTGTTTACGCTTTCTCAGACTCGTATGTGTCTTCATTTCATCATGATGACCATGCATGTATTCTGTTATGCTTACTCGAGTACTTATTCCACTCAAGTAGTTCTTCGCTTAGAATTTCCTCTTCCTTAGTGAAGAATTCATAAAATTGCCTATTCACCCCCTCTAGTCGATATAACGACTTTAATTGGTATCGAGCTAGGTACTTCCTTGTTTTGTGTGATTTTGGTTTAACCACCTGGAGTTTTAGTTATGTCGACCGCAGGTATGATCAAGGTCTCTGTTGGCTGTCCTACCTTCGATGGGACAGACTACCCTTACTGGAAGAATAAGATGCGAATGCATCTTGAGGCAATTGATAACGATCTTTGGTATGTTGTGGAAAATGGTGTTCCCACTGTCTCACCCTCACTGAACGCTACCGATGTGAAGAGATTCAAGCAACTCGATTCTCAAGCGAGGAATATCATATGTGGCCATTTGAGCAAAGGACAGTATGGAAGAGTGAGTGCATTGGAGACTGTTAAGCTTATCTAGGATAGGTTGTCCAAAGTAAATGAAGGAGTCTCAACTCAGCGTGACTCTCGAGTTGATGTTCTTCGCAATCTCTTCAACCGCTTCAAAAGACTCGACAATGAAAATGTTCAACAAACCTTCGATCGCCTCACTGACATCTCAAATGAGCTTCAAGCACTTGGTGCCACTGACATCACCGACCATGAGGTGGTGAAGAAATTGTTGAGATCGCTTGATTCCTCATTTGATACTCGCACTGATGATACAAGAGCGTCTTTGACGACAAGTCACTTGATCCCGCCGATATCCTCGAGAGGCTAAATATTCATGAGTTCGACTTCTGAAAAGAGAGATCTCTATGGTTGAACTATGGCAAATCCGTGCCACGAAGGCCAAGGCTATGTCGAATCTGAATGTGAAGACTCGGTAGTAGCCTTGGTGATCTGAAGAATTGAGCGAGAGCTAGCACTTTGCTTTCGTGAAGAAGTTCGAAGTTCTCAAGGCGTGGTCGCTTTGGAAAATCCTCAAGGAGCGATGATTCCTCATCCGGTGACTATAAGAGAAGGCTATGCCACAAATGCAAGAAACCTGGTCACTATATTCAAGATTGTCCTCGATGGAAAAGGAATTAAAGAAGAAGAAATACAAGGATTACAGTTACGATGGCGCTAAGAAGAAGAAGAGATCGTCAAAATCTTCATCATCAAAATCCTCAAAGTCTTCATCTCACAAGAAGAGCAGCTCCAAGAAGGCTCGGGCATTCATTGGCAAGGAAATGGACTCAAGCTGAATCGAGGAACATGAGGAAGAGGAGGCATCCGAGGAGTCCGAGTGCGTGTGGCGAGTCGGCTCTCGCTCTTGCATTCGTCGGCAAGTCCATCTTCAACTCTGAAACCGACGTCACCAACAAGGCTGATGAAGATAATGATGACTACGCTCCACCTATTGCTTCATGGCAAAGGGTGCCAAGGTATAAATATACCTCCTCTGAATCTAGTGAGAATGAATCGATGAAGACCTCAAGCCCAGCTACTCTAAACTTGCTAAGATTGTCTGTAAAACAACAAAGGGCTTTTGAAAAGGTTCAAAACATGCTAGACAAAAGTGATGATATGTTGGGTGAAGAAATGGATCGCACTAAAGCCTTGGTGAAAATCTTGAGAGACTTGATCTAGGTTTGACAGCCTTCAAGGTCATCATAGCACTCTCTTGTCGATCATGAGAAGCTTTCTTATGAATTTCTTCAAAGAAAGCAAGATCTTGAGAAGCTAAGAGTGAGTTATGAAGATCTTGAAGGAGCGCGATTCATTACTTGCTCAATAAATCAAGCTTCTCCGGAAAATTTGTTCCTCCATGCTTAAAGTGCATTGAGCGTGAATCATTAATTCTTCACCTAAATGTTCAAATGCTTCAACTGTTACAAATTCTTCACCTGCCTCTAATATCACTAATTCCTCATCTGAGGACATTGCTAGTATCAGTGACAATGTAGGGCTGAAGGAATTATACATGACAGGCATGTACAAAAGCCTCAAAGGGCATCAGACTCTTTGTGATGTGCTTAAAAAGCAGATCCTCAACAGGAACCCTAGGAAAGAGGGTATTGCCTTTGAGAGGAAACTCAATGCTGATGGAACATATTGGAAGCCTGAGCTGAAGGAAATATGCCCTAGAGGCAATAATAAAGTTATTATTTATTTCCTCATATCATGATAAATATTTATTATTCATGCTAGAATTGTATTAACCGGAAACATGATACATGTGTGAATACATAGACAAACATATAGTCACTAGTATGCCTCTACTTGACTAGCTCATTAATCAAAGATGGTTATGTTTCCTAACCATAGACATGTGTTGTTATTTGATTAATGGGATCACATCATTAGGAGAATGATGTGATTTACATGACCCATTCCGTTAGCCTAGCACTTGATCGTTTAGTATATTGCTATTGCTTTCTTCATGACTTATACATGTTCCTAACTATGAGATTATGCAACTCCGTTTACGGAGGAACACTTTAGGTGCTACCAAATGTCACAACGTAGCTGGGTGATTATAAAGGAGTACTACAGGTGTCTCCAAAGGTACATGTTGGGTTGGCGTATTTGAGATTAGGTTTTGTCACTCCGATTGTCGGAGAGGTATCTCTGGCCCTCTCGGTAATGCACATCACTATAAACCTTGCAAGCAATGTAGCTAATGAGTTAGTTACGGAATGATGCATTACGTAGCAGTAAAGAGACTTGCCGATGCTTGAGATTGAACTAGGTATTGGATACCGACGATCGAATCTCGGGCAAGTAACATACCGATGACAAAGGAACAACGTATATTGTTATGCGGTTTGACCGATAAAGATCTTCGTAGAATATGTAGGAGCCAATATGAGCATCCAGGTTCGCTATTGGTTATTGACCGAGAATAGTTCTAGGTCATGTCTACATAGTTCTCGAACCCGTAGGGTCCGCACGCTTAACGTTACGATGACAGTTTTATTATGAGTTTATAAGTTTTGATGTACGAAGATTGTTGAGTCCGGATGTGATCACGGACATGACGAGGAGTCTCGAAATGGTCGAGACATAAAGATTGATATATTGGAAGCCTATATTTGGATATCGGAATGGTTTGGGTGAAATCGGGATTTTCTTAGGAACACCGAGGGTTACTGGAACCCTCCCGGGGATAATGGGCCTTAGTGGGCCATGAGGGAGAAGAGGAGGGCCGCCGGGCAGGCCGCGCCTCCCCTAGTCCGAATAGGACAAGGAAGGGGGCGGCCCCCCTCTCTTTCCTCCCCTTTCCTTCTCCAACAAGGCAGAGGGAGTCCTACTCCGGTGGGAGTAGGACTCCTCCAGCGCACTGCTGGGGGCCGGCCGCACCCCTCCCTCCTTTATATCTGGGGCGGGGCACCCCAAAACACACAAGTTGATCTGGATCGTTCCTTAGCCGTGTCGGTGCCCCCTCCACCATATTTCACCTCGGTCATATCGTCGCGGAGTTTAGGCGAAGCCCTGCGCCCGTAGAGCATCATCATCGTCCCACGCCGTCGTCTTGTGGAACTCATCCTGACACTTTGCTGGATCGGTCAGGGATCGTCATCGAGCTGAGCGTGTGCTGAACTTCGGAGGTGCCGTCGTTCGGTACTTGGATCGGTTGGATTGTGAAGGCGTGCGACTACATCAACAGCGTTGTCATAACGCTTCCGCTTACGGTCTCGAGGGTGCGTGGACAATAATCTCCCTCTCGTTGCTATGCATCACCATGATCCTTGCGTGTGCGTGGAAATTTTTGAAATTACTACGTTCCCCAACAGTGGCATCCGAGCCTGGTTTTATGCGTTGATGTTATTTGCACGAGTAGAACACAAGTGAGTTGTGGGCAATACAAGTCATACATCTTACCAGCATGTCATACTTTGGTTCAGCGGTATTGTGAGATGAAGCGCGCGGACCGACATTACGCGTGACGCTTCTGCGAGACTGGTTTCACCGTTATGCAGCACTCGTGCTTAAAGGTGACTGGCGGGTGTCTGTCTCTCTCACTTTAGCTGAACCGAGTGTGGCTCGCCCGGTCCTTGCGAAGGTTAAAACAGCACTAACTTGACGAACTATCGTTGTGGTTTTAATGCGTAGGTAAAACGGTTCTTGCTCAGCCCGTAGCAGCCACGTAAAACTTGCAACAACAAAATAGAGGGCGTCTAACTTGTTTTTGCAGGGCATGTTGTGATGTGATATGGTCAAGGCGTGATGCTATATTTTATTGTATGAGATGATCATGTTTTGTAACGAAGTTATCGGCATCGGCGAGAGCCATATGGTTGTCGCTTTATTTTATGAAATGCAACGCATACTGTAATGCTTTACTTTATCACTAAGCGGTAGCGATAGTCGTAGAAGCATAAGATTGGCGAGGCGACAATGATGCTACGATGGAGATCAAGGTGTCGCGCGGTGGCGATGGTGATCACGGCGGTGCTTCGGATATGGAGACCACAAGCACAAGATGATGATGGCCATATCATATCACTTATATTGATTGCATGTGATGTTTATCCTTTATGCATCTTATCTTGCTTTGATTGACGGTAGCATTTTAAGATGATCTCTCACTAAAATTATCAAGAAGTGTTCTCCACAGTATGCACCGTTCGCGAAAGTTCTTCGTCTTTGAGACACCACGTGATGATCGGGTGTGATAGGCTCTACGTTCAAATACAACGGTGCAAAACAGTTGCACACGGAATACTCAGGTTAAACTTGGCGAGCCTAGCATATAACATATATGGCCTCGGAACATGGAGACCGAAGGTCGGCGTGAATCATATAGTAGATATGATCAACATATTGATGTTCACCGTTGAAACTACTCCATCTCACGTGACGATCGAACATGGTGTAGTTAATATGGATCACGTAATCACTTAGAAGATTAGAGGATGTCTATCTAAGTGGGAGTTCTTAAGTAATATGATTAATTGAACTTAAATTTATCATGAACTTAGTACTGATAGTATTTTGCTTGTCTATGTTTCTTGTAGATAGATGGCTCGTGTTGTTGCTCGTTGAATTTTAATGCGTTCCTTGAGAAAGCAAAGTTGAAAGATGATGGTAGCAATTACGGACTAGGTCCGTAACACGAGGATTATCCTCATTGCTGCATGTAAGAATTACGTCTGGAAGCACCGCTGGGTGCCGAACCTGCTTCGATGCAACCGCGATGTTAAGAACGTCTGGCGAGCAAAGGCGATGACTACTCGATAGTTCGGTGTTCCATGCTTTACGGCTTAGAACCGGGCCTTCAACGACGTTTTGAGCGTCATGGAGCATATGAGATGTTCCAGAGTTGAAGTTAATATTTCAAGCAAATGCCCGGATTGAGAGATATGAAGTCTCCAATAAGTTCTATAGCTGCAAGATGGAGGAGAATAGTTCGTCGGTGAACACATACTCAAAATGTCTGGGTATAATAATCACTTGATTCAACTGGGAGTTAATCTTCCGATGATAGTGTCATTGACAAATTCTTCAATCACGCCACCAAGCTACAAGAGCTTCGTGATGAACTATAATATGCAAGGGATGGACAAGACTATTCCGAGCTCTTCATAATGCTAAAAGCAGCGGAGGTAGAAATAAAAAGGAGCATCAAGTGTTGATGGTCAACAAGACCACCAGTTTCAAGAAAAAGGGCAAAGGGAAGAAGAAGGAACTTCAAGAAGAACAGCAAACAAGTTGCTGCTCAAGAGAAGAAACCCAAGTCTGGACCTAAGCACGAGGCGAGTGCTTCTCTTGCAGCGGATCGGACATCGAAGCGGAACTGCCCCAAGTATTTGGCGGATAAGAAGGATGGCAAAGTGAACAAAGGTATATGTGATATACATGTTATTGATGTGTACCTTACTAATGCTCGCAGTAGTACCTGGGTATTTGATACTGGTTCTCGAAACAGGAACTACGGATTAAGCGAAGATTGGCTAAGGACGAGGTGACGATGCGCGTGGGAAATGGTTCCAAAGTCGATGTGATCGCGGTCAGCACGCTACCTCTACATCTACCATCGGGATTAGTTTTAGAACTAAATAATTGTTATTTGGTGCCAGCGTTAAGCATGAACATTATATATGGATCTTGTTTGATGCGAGACGGTTACTCATTTAAGTCAGAGAATAATGGTTGTTCTATTTATATGAATAATATCTTTTATGGTCATGCACCCTTGAAGAGTGGTCTATTTTTATTGAATCTCGATAGTAGTAATACACATATTCATAGTGTTGAAACCAAAAGATATAGAGTTGATAATGATAGTGCAACTTATTTGTGGCACTACCGTTTGGGTCATATCGGTGTAAAACGCATGAAGAAACTCCATACTGATGGGCTTTTGGAATCACTTGATTATGAATCACTTGGTACTTGCGAACCGTGCCTCATGGGCAAGATGACTAAAACGCCGTTCTCCGGAACTATGGAGCGAGCAACTGATTTGTTGGAAATCATACATACTGATGTTTGTGGTCCAATGAATGTTGAGGCACACGGCGGGTATCGTTATTTTCTCACCTTCACAAATGATTTGAGCAGATATGGGTATATCTACTTAATGAAACACAAATCTGAAACATTTGAAAAGTTCAAAGAATTTCAGAGTGAAGTGGAAAATCATCGTAACAAGAAAATAAAATTTCTACGATCTGATCGTGGAGGAGAATATTTGAGTTACGAGTTTGGTTTACATTTGAAACAATGCGGAATAGTTTAGCAACTCACGCCACCGGAACACCACAACGAAATGGTGTGTCGAGCGTCGAATCGTACTTTACTAGATATGGTGCAATCTATGATGTCTCTTCTTGATTTACCGCTATCGTTTTGGGGTTATGCTTTAGAGACGGCCACATTCACGTTAAATAGGGCACCATCAAAATCCGTTGAGACGACACCTCATGAACTGTGGTTTGGCAAGAAACCAAAGTTGTCGTTTCTTAAAGTTTGGGGCTGCGATGCTTATGTGAAGAAACTTCAACCAGATAAGCTCGAAACCAAACCGAGAAATGTGTCTTCATAGGATACCCAAAGGAGATGTTGGGTACACCTTCTATCACAGATCTGAAGGCAAGATTTTCGTTGCTAAATTCGGATCCTTTCTAGAAAAGAGTTTCTCTCGAAAGAAGTGAGTGGGAGGAAAGTAGAACTTGATGAGATAATCAGATCTGCTCCCTTATTGGAAAGTAGTTCATCACAAGAACCAGTTCCTGTGACAACTACACCAATTAGTGAGGAAACTAATGATATTGATCATGAAAATTCAGATCAAGTTTCTACTGAACTTCGTAGGTGTAAGTGCATCTAGTGCCCCTTAGTGATTTTGGTGGATTGAAGACTTATAGGTTAAGTAACTAATGCGTTTGTGAGTGTACACAGGTCTATAAGTCTATGAGGAGTTTGATATTTACAGAGAAAGTCGACCCTAAAATGAAGTTCTTCGATGAAGACTTTGATATTCTCAAGACTTTACGAAGACTTTGAAAGTGAAGAAATTGGTGTGACCTTGAAGACTTGGTATTCGTTTGAGGAACATGAAGCGTGAAGACTTTTGTTTTGTGGTTTCATTTTCTATTTCTTGAGTCATAGGAAACACCGTCTCGTTAAAGGGGTCGAGGAAATACTAAGGAAAAATTTCCATGTGATGCTCAACTCAAAATCCTACACCTACCAATTCCTTGAGTGAAGCCTTTGAAATCTCATACTGATTCAGTCAAT
Source organism: Aegilops longissima (assembly GCA_021605205.1). Classification (NCBI taxonomy): domain Eukaryota; kingdom Viridiplantae; phylum Streptophyta; class Magnoliopsida; order Poales; family Poaceae; genus Aegilops; species Aegilops longissima. Next base: position 559,841,278 of record CM038682.1, read on the forward strand.
TTCTTGATGTGAGAGGCGAAGTTCTTTTGGTCGTTGAGAATTTATTCTGACCGAGGAGTTAGGAATTCGCCAGTCTGGATTGCCTACGATGAGAACATGATAGCCCCGAGGAATTTGAGATTCAAATTTCCGACCGTTCTTTGTGTTATGCTTGACTGTCCCAAAATATCTTATCCACCTAACGGTCATATCATTGAAGGGCATTTATGTCTTATCATGTCGGGCTGCTCCCTAGGCTATAAATAGCCGCCCCTACAACCACTAGCTGGTTGGCTGCTCCGAGAGAACTTGACACTTGTCATTTGAGAGCAACCCATCCTCCGAGGACTTTGGCGAAAATCATCGAGTGAGGAAAAACCCAAAACCAAACCCTACAAACCCAAAGTGATTGAGCATCATGAAGAAATTGATCTGTGTGGATCCGGCGCTTATTACCTTTGAAGACTGTGCTTCTTCCAGACGGTTAGGCGTCATGGTCTAGAAACATCCAAGAGGAATTGTGGATCGCCGAGTGACCAAGTCTGTGAAGGTCTAGAAGTCGCTGAAGACTTACCACGAGTGATTGGACGAGGTCTCATGTGACCTTAGTTCAAGGAGAATCTGGTGAGGACTTGGTGTCTGAGCTGCGTGCTCAGCGATCGGGTGTCCGGACTGTGTGTCCTCGAGTTTAAATACTCAGCCGCTCCAACCAGACGTACAAGCGAGACAGCAGTTGGAACTGGTCTACCAAATCATTGTCTTCACCAACCTAACTGGTTCTATTTCCTCAACCCTTTCATTTCCTCATTACTGTGTTGAGTGTTTGTTCATATATGTGTTTGAAGACTTTGACTGAAGACTTTCTCAATTTCCTCAGTTCAATTTCTTCAGTCTGTTTGTCTTCATCTTGTGGTATCCTGTGATTAAGCTTTCTGTACTCTGTGCTAGTCTCCATTTCATCGTGATGACCATGCGTGTATTCTGTTATGCTTACTTCTGAGTACTTATTCCGCTGCAAGTAGTTCTTCGCTAAGGAATTTCCTCACCAGCAAATTCCTCAGTGAAGAATTCATAAAAATCGCCTATTCACCCCCCCTCTCTAGTCGATATAACGCACTTTCAATTGGTATCAGAGCAAGGTACTCCATTGTTCTGTGTGATTTTGGTTTAACCACCTAGAGTTTTAGTTATGTCGACCGCAGGTATGATCAAGGTCTCAGCAGGGTGTCCTACCTTTGATGGGACGGACTACCCCTACTGGAAGAACAAGATGCGAATGCATCTTGAAGCAATTGACAACGATCTCTGGTATGTTGTGGAAAATGGTGTTCCCTCAGTCACACCTTCTCTGAATGCTGCTGATGTGAAGAGATTCAAGCAACTCGATTCTCAAGCGAAGAATATCATATGTGGCCATCTGAGCAAAGGTCAATATGGAAGAGTGAGTGCTTTGGAATCTGCCAAGCTCATCTGGGACAGGATGTCCAAAGTGAATGAAGGAGTCTCAACTCAGCGTGACTCTCGAGTTGATGTTCTTCGGAATCTCTTCAACCGCTTCAAAAGACTCGACAACGAAAATTTTCAACAAACCTTCGATCGCCTCACTGACATCTCAAATGAGCTTCAAGCACTTGGCGCCACTGACATCACCGACCATGAAGTGGTGAAGAAATTGTTAAGATCGCTTGATTCCTCATTTGATACTCTGGCATTGATGATACAAGAGCGTGCTGACTACAAGTCACTTGATCCTGCTGATATCCTCGAGAGGCTAAATACTCATGAGTTCCAGCTTGCTGAAAAGAGAGATCTCTATGGTTCTAGCTATGGAAAAACACGTGCCCTGAAGGCCAAGGCTGTGTCTGAATCTGAGTGTGAAGACTCTGGTAGTAGCCTTGGAGATCCTAAAGAATTAGGCCAGGAGCTAGCACTGCTCGTGAAGAAATTCTAGAAGTTCTCAAGACGTGGTCGATTTGGAAAATCCTCAAGGAGCAGTGATTCCTCATCTAGTGACTATAAGAGAAGACTTTGTCACAAATGCAAGAAACCTGGTCACTACATCCAAGATTGTCCTCAGTGGGAAAAGGAATTAAAGAAGAAGAAACACAAGGATTACAGTTCTGATGACGTGAAGAAGAAGAAGAAATCATCGAAATCTTCATCATCAAAATCCTCAAAGCCTTCTTCTCACAAGAAGAGCAACTCCAAAAAGGCTCGGGCATTCATTGGCAAGGAAATGGACTCAAGCTGAATTTGAGGAACATGAGGAAGAAGAGGCATCGAAGAATCTGAGTGCGTGTGGCAAGTCTAGCTCTCGCTCATCGCTTTCGTCAGAAGTCCATCTTCAACTCAAGAAAATGACCTCACCAACAAAGCTGATGAAGATAGTGATGACTACACTCCCACCTATTGCTTCATGGCAAAGGGTGCCAAGGTACTCAAATATACCTCCTCCGAATCTAGTGAAAATGAATCGATGAAGATCTAAAGCCCGCTTACTCAAAACTTGCTAAAATTGCTGTAAAACAACAAAGGGCTTTGGAAAAGGTTCAAAACATGCTAGATAAGAGTGATGATATGTTAGGTGAAGAAATGGATCGCACTAAAGCCCTCGATGAAAATCTTGAGACTTGATCTAGGTTTGACAACCTTCAAGGTCATCATAACACTCTCTTATCGATCATGAGAAACTTTCTTATGAATTTCTTCAAAGAAAGCAAGATCTTGAGAAGCTAAGAGTGAGTTATGAAGATCTTCGAAGGAGCGCGATTCATTACTTGCTCAACAAATCAGCACTTCTCGGGAAGAATTTGTTCCTCCATGCTTAAAGTGCATTGAGCGTGAATCGCTAATTCTTCACCGAATGTTCAAATGCTTCAACTGTTACAAATTCTTCACCTGCCTCTGCTATCACTAATTCCTCATCGAGGACATTGCTAGTATCACCGACGATGCAGGGCTGAAGGAATTGTACATGATAGGCATGTACAAAAGCCTCAAAGGGCATCGACTCTTTGTGATGTGCTTAAAAGCAGATCCTCAATAGGAACCCTAGGAAAGAGGTATTGCCTTTGAGAGGAAACTCAATGTTGATGGAACATATTGGAAGCTTTGGCGGTATCCCAAAACCTCATGGGTTGCTGCAAAGGACCTCCAGCTTGATCCATCTAACTTATCTGGCTTTACATGCGAATCTCCTCATTCTTCTCGATGAGTCATTTGACTCCAACTATAAACTGTTCAAAAATCAGAATGGTGAAGTATTTGCTAGATATGTTGGCACTAAGCTGCAGGAGCGGTTCCCCTATGAAGAAAATCTAGGTTCCCAAGATGTGCCTTGAAAGTCTTCGGTGAATGTCCTCATGACACCACCGTGAAGAATAGGAACCCCAGATCAAATTCTTCATATGGACCAAATTCTTCATATGGATCCAAGTCCTCATACGGACCAAATTCCTCACGTGGATCAAATTCCTCAAAAGGATCAAAGTCCTCATATGATTATCATCGTGCTAACAACTCTGCTTAGCGCAGGTAGAGCTAAGGGCTATGAATATGTGCATTATTCTTCAAACCAATATGTTCATAAGTCCTCGAAGAATTTCTCTCGCTTATTCATATGCTTACCCTAACCCTCTTATGTGAAACGAAATGGATTGGCCTCTATGCCACCATTCTCATATGGTGCTCGCAGAGTGATGAACTCTTTGCCACCCCTTCAGATGTGGGTGGTGAAGAAAAAGAACTAATCTCTTCTGCAGGGTCAGGTCTCCAGACGTGCCTTAACGTCTGAAGAATTTGCTAGGGACCTGACAAAATGCCTGAAAGGACGCAGGCTAATCATGATGAAATGAACTTTCATTTCACACGTCCTCATACTGCTTATCTGAATACTGACTGATGAAATTCATCTGATGAACTTGATATCATATTCTTCACGATGAAGTATATGAGATCGTAAGTTGTACTAATTCATCTGCAGGATGATCAACCCAAAGCCACTAAGTGGGTTCTCGATAGTGGATGTACAAATCACATGACTGGTGACAAGAATCTATTGATGGATGCTCCTTTATCACCGTCACATCTGAAGCATATCATCTTTCTTGACAAAGGCAAAAGTCGTATTGGGTCTTGGTAAGGTTGCGATCTCTAAGGACATACACATGGACAAAGTCATGCTTGTTGAGTCCTTAGGATACAACCTCATGTCGATCTCAATGCTTTGTGATCTTGATATGGTTGTTATCTTTGGCAAGTATCGTTGTGTTGTGATTATGGAAGTCGACAATTCCAAAGTCTTGAAGGCTTTAGGAGAGGAGACTTGTATATTGTTGACTTCTCTACAGTGACCACAACCAGCCGTGTGTCTACTTGCAAAAGCTTCGTAGGCTGGCTATGGCATCGACGACTTGGTCACGCAGGCATGAGGAATTTGCACACGCTTGCGAAGAAGAAGCATGTCATTGGCATTGAGAATGTCAAATTCCTCAAGGATCACTTGTGTGGAGCCCGTGAAGCTGGAAAAATGACCAAGGCCAAGCATCCAGTGAAGACTATCATGACCACTACTCGTCCCTTCGAATTGCTTCACATGGACCTCTTTGGTCCCAATCATTACTCAGTGTCGTTAATGATGCATCTCTATATGGCTTTGTTATTGTTGATGATTACTCTCGTTACACATGGGTACACATTGTTACTTACAAAAATCAAGTGCGGAAGTCTTCAAACGATTTTCCTCGAGGGCTTCAACCAACTTTGGTGTGAAGATCAAGCACATCAGAGTGACAATGGAACCGAGTTCAAGAATTCCGGTCTTGATGCCTATCTTGATGAACTTGGTATTACTCATGAGTTATCTGCTCCTTATACTCCTCAGCAAAATGGCATCGTGGAGCGCAAGAACAGAACTCTTGTTGAGATGGCTCGCACTATGCTTGATGAATACAAAACGCCTAGTCGTTTTATTGATGCAATTGATACTGCGTGCCACATCATCAACAGAGTATATCTTCACAAATTCTTCAAAAAGACTGCCTATGAACTTCTCACTGACAAGAAACCCAATGTAAGTTATTTCAAAGTCTTGATGCTAAATGCTGGATTAGAGATCCTCATCACAACTCTAAATTTGCAACGAAAGCACATGAAGGTTTTATGCTTGGTTACGGAAAGGACTCGCACACCTCTGAGTCTTCAACATCACTCTTCACAAGATTGTTGACCTTTGTAGATGTGCGGTTCGATGAAACTAATGGCTCACAAAGAGAGCACCTACCTTCGTGTTAGATGAACCAGCACCGAGGAATCTATCAAGTTCAAGGCAACCGAGGATGTCATTCCTCTTCAAGAAACTGTTGAAGAATTCATTCTCAGACACGAAGAACGTCGAGTGATGCACTGAAGATAATCTTGAAGAAAATGGTGCTGAGAAAATGATCAAATTCCTCGATGACAACCAGCTCATCCTCGCATTGCAAAAGAAGTGCAAGTGGAGAAGATCATCGATGACATTAAAGCGCGGAGTCCTCTCACACGCTCAAAAGCTTCACATTTATCTAACTTTTGTGGGCACTATGCTTTTGTCTCTATCACAGAGCCCACTAAGGTAGATGAAGCATTCTGGAGCCGGAGTGGATTCAGGCTATGCAAGAAGAATTACATCACCGAGCTCAACAATGTCCAGGAACTGGTCAAACGTCCAGATCCTCGCAAGCATAATATCATTGGCACAAAGTGGATCTACCGCAACAAGCAAGATGAAAATGGCCTTGTGGTGAGGAATAAGGCACGACTAGTAGCTCAAGGCTACACACAGGTTGAAGGAATTGATTTTGATGAAACTTTTGCACTGTTGCTAGACTTGAGTCTATTCAGCATATTACTTGCTTATGCTAACCATCACAATATCACTTTATATCAAATGGATGTGAAAAGTGCATTCCTCAATGGTAAGCTTGAGGAAGAAGTATATGTTGCTCAACCCCTGTGTTTTGAAGATCCAAAGAATCGACAAAGTCTTGAGACTCAATAAGGCTCTCTATGGCCTCAAGCAAGCCCCTCGGGCATGGTATGATACATTGAAGGAATTCTTCATGAAGAATGGCTTCACAGCCGGTTCACTCGACCCTACTCTCTTTACTAAATCTTATGATGGTGAACTGTTTGTGTGCCAAATATATGTTGATGATATTATCTTTGGCTGTCTTGACCAACGTTATAGTGATGAATTTGCCTATATGATGAGTGAAGAATATCAAATGTCTATGATGGGAGAGTTGAAATTCTTCTTAGGTCTTCAAATTAAATCAACAACACAATGGCATATTCATATCTCAGAGAAATACCTCAAAGATGTCCTCAAGAAATTCGCATGCAAGATTGCAAAGGCGTCAAAATTCCTATGCCCACAAATGGCCATCTATGCAATCGATGAAAATGGTATTGACTTGATCACAAGGTATACCGCTCCATGATTGGTTCTTTATTGTACTTATGTGCATCTAGGCCAGATATAATGCTTAGTGTTTGCATGTGTGCCCGATTTCAAGCTACACCAAGGAATCACACCATAAGGCTGTGAAGCATATTCTTCGATATCTAGCTCACACACAACACTAGGATTATGGTACCCCAAGGGCTCTACTTTTGATCTCATTGGATATTCGACTCGACTATGCTGGTGATCGTGTGGACCGCAAGTCAACATCTGGTACTTGTCATTTCCTCGGACGATCTTTGGTCCGTTGGTCCTCAAGAAACAGAATCACGTATCACCGCTCATCTGCGGAAGCTGAATACATTGCTGTTGGCTCGTGTTGTGCTCAATTGCTGTGGATGAAGCAAACTCTCAAGGACTACGGCATCAACGTGAAGAATGTGCCTCTCTACTGTGACAATGAGAGTGCCATCAAGATTGCTCACAACCAGCTTCAGCACTCGAAGACAAAGCACATTCAAATTCGTCATCATTTTCTTCGTGATCATGTGTTGAAGGGCGACATCTCCATCGAGCATGTGAAGACTGAAGAACAGCTAGCTGATATCTTCACTAAGCCCTTGGATGAGAAGAGATTTAGCAAGTTGCGGTGTGAGCTAAATATCTTAGAATCTTCGAACGTTCTTTGAAAAGGACACACATCCTAACACTTATGCAAAATTGATGACTTAGATGTGCAACACATGAAGAAACGTTTTTCTTCAATCAATGAAGAATAACACTCTTAGTGTGAAGAAATTAATGAAGAATTTGATTCTCGTAACCCTCGACAATTGTACGCTGTGTCTGAAATCATCATTCTTATACGATGGGTCACGCCACCACCAAAGTTGAAAATCTTCAATTTGAGTTTTTCCTCGCTTTTGAAATTCTTCAGTTTTTCAAATTCTTCAACTTTGCAAAATCTTCACTGTTTCCGTCGCCTTAATTCATTGGCTACATATATATATATATATATATATATATATATATATATATATATATATATATATATATATATATATATATATATATATGTTTATGTCCTCTACACATTCACTTATGGCTATTTCTTCAAGTCGCTTTTTCGCTAAGTGAATGTGATCGACCCTTCCCTCTATGCTATACTCAACCCAATCTATTCACAAATTCTTCATGTGCGTTCTATTTGAAACTCGTTCAAAATCTTCACTGTGTCCTTGACAGCTGAAGAAATTGCGAACGTAACTTTAAAACTGATCTTATCCAAACTTCCGGTTTTGCCGCTCAAACCGTTCCGCATCGCACGATGCATTATTTTACTCATCCACAATCGAACACGATCTCCACTACACAGTACGTGGATGACACATGTCGTGAGAAGGGAAATGGTCAGGGGCACGTTCGTCCTAAATCTTCGGGCGATCCGTTTTTCACCATGTCTATAAATACCCCTCTTCCCTTCCTCACTTCTTTTACTCCGCTCGACCTCTCTCTCCCGCTCGAGCTCCTCAAACCCTAGCGCCGCCGCTACTCCATCATCGCCGGTGAGGAAAAGCTTCATCGCCTCGACCTCGTCGCCGACGTATCAGCCCGATCATGAAATCCTCACTCCGCCCGCCGTAGCTGTCTTCCTCCGCCAAGTTAGGGCGTGGAAGATCTGAACCGATTTAACTTTCCAACTGTTCTTCCTAGTTCGTCGTGTTCTTCACTTCGGTAATTAAAAGTTACTTTTATTACTCGCTTTGATTCTCAAACCTTCTTGAAAATCTTCAAAGGTGTTTATTCTTCAAATCTTCACACATATGAACACCTCAAACAAAATATGCTCTTGATTCGCTTCTCTAAGCAATGATTTTCTTCAAGATTCCTCAATTGTGTGGATCCTCGATCTATACAACTCTCGAACCTAAGACAAAGAACGCTTAGTGAAATTCTTCAAGGCTCATCTGGTCAAAATCCTCAAAACTTGTTTTTTGAAAACCTTCCGAGAACGATATGACCTCTCCAAATTCCTCGCAACTATACTCTGCTCACAGGTACACATGTCCGCTGCTGAATCACTAGGTTCTCATCAACTTAACTCATTTGCAGCGTTCCTCAAGAAAAACTGCATACTTTTTCAGAGAACTCAATTGTTCAAATTCCTCAATCAAGAACATGGCGTGACGGTAAGAAGCCACGAGAAAGGAGGAAAGAAACCTGAGGTTATGACTGCGTTTGAAATCCACGAGGAAATCTATGCCGACTATTGCACACCGATGAAGAAAACAAAAATCAGCGCAAGGTGCGATTCGAAGATTGAACGGAGATGGGCACGGGAATGGAGGGAGTACAGATATGTGACTCCAAAGTACATGAAGAAATTCGCTCTCAATCCTCCATGCCCAAGAGCTCCATTGGCACCTCGCCAAGTAGCTGATCCCACAAGCATCAAACGTGGTGAGGACTTTCCTGATGAATGGGCTAAGCGCCAAGCTAAATTGGCAAAACAAGCCAAGGAGGCAAGGAAGAAATTCAATGAGGATTCAGCCATCTCATCGCCATCGAGGCCTCGGTCAAACCAAGGAAATCCATGCCAAAGAAGCCTGCTCATAAGCCAAGTGCTTCACCATCAGCGCCCTCACGGCCAAGTTCCTCAGTAGCACCCTCAAAGAAAATTCCTCACACTGCTGCTGCTCCACCAAAGTCCTCAACAGCTCCGTCAAAGTCTTCAGTTCCTGTGCACTGCTACATGTCAAAGGACTGCTGGCTTCTCAATTGCCTCAGCGTTTCTACAAGTTCCTCAAGAGCTCCAATTTCATCATCCGCCCGACTCATTTGAAGACCAAAGCAACAATGGACGAGGTCCTCGCCAAGCCCAAAGAAGAAACAGGTTGCATTCCATGTGCCTTCGATGATGAAGCTTGATGATGAACTTGCGGAAATCATCGAGACCGTCAAGAAAAGGCCGCTAGAGCCAAAGGTACGTTTGTGCCATCGCTGTTGGATCCAAGAAAGTCCTCGACTATATTGATCTCGGCACAAGGATCCCAATACCCCTATGCCTCGACTTTCATCGACACCGGACAAAGTCATATGTTGACTCACTTCATCGCTGAAGAAAATGGAAGTTTGAGAAGGCAAGAGAAATCAAAAAGGCTCAATACGAGAGGAGAAGTTCCTCAAGAAAACGTTGTCAAAATGACACCGAGGAGCTTCTCAAGGTCCAGATCGAAATCCAAGACCTCAAAGAAAAACTTGATTCCTATTATGCTGATTGGCAAGGAGCCAAGGTCCGATTCATCAACTGACGAAGAAATTCACAAATGTTGCTGCCCCAATGCAACATGCAATTCCTCAGTCAAGCCTCACCAGCAGATCGAAGAACATGCCAAGACCGGCTGATGACGTTCAGTGCTGATGAAAATGCTAGTTCCGTGGCTGATGATCCCATTCCAGCCGCCGAAGAAATTGCCGTGGCATCCACTAGTGGTGCGCTCAAGAAATCAAGAAGTCAGGCAACCGCATCGGTTGTGCTCAAGAAAATCAACCAAATTCCTCGGCTCCTCCTGCGCCAACTCCAACTCCAATTCTTCCATCCGCCTCGATGTGAAGAAACCAAGGCTGCAGAACGAGCTCTTGAAGAAAAGGAAAGCATCAGTTGCGTCAGATTCTTCGGCTGCGAAGAAAATGAAGCCTATGACCAGCTCATTCGAAAATCCAATTGATGTTGTTCCGATTTCCTCCGTGCCATCAAAGGACCTTGTTCCTTTTGGAGAAGACTATGAGATCCCAATCGGATCTGATGAAGACCATCATTCTGCTGCTTCGTCAGAGCAGATTGATGAAGAAATTGAAGTGGACGCCATCCCTTCAAACCCAGTCATTTCCTCACCTATGCCTCAGTTCACAGCTGAAGAGGCTGGTGTTGAGGAAATTGAAGATGAAGATGTGGATATAGGATGCACCACACCGGTGATGAATGATGACTTTTGGGAAAGTCTGCATCCCAATACTCCTCTCTTCACCCCACTCCAACAAATTCCTCAGTCCCCTGCACAAACAGTCCAAATGGACTCTGAAGAAACTCACCCCACTTGCTCTGTGCATGAAGAAATTCCTGCCACTAGTGCTGATGAACCTGCTGCTGCTGATCCTCGATCGCACTGTTGAGGAAGAAGAAATTCCTCACTGAAGAACTGAACTTGCGATTCCCGAGGTGGTGATGCAACTCATCGACACCCTCTGCCCAAGCAAAAGAATTCATTCTCAAGCAAACAAAAGTTCAAGGCTGATGATTTCTTTGCCGAGCACGTATTCTTCATCGACTATAATCCATATGATTCGCTCGCATTAGGAAGAGGCGCTTACGGACTGCCACCAAGCCAACTTCTATTCCTCGGTGCTCTTCAACAAGGATAAAGTCTTCGATCATGCTCATATTCCTCATGTGGACATGGAGTCTCTGCCAGGCTTTGAGCCAGTCCTCGGTGTTCTTCACGACGCAGACTTCTTAATTTCTGCTGCGATATCTCGTGATCGAATGAAGAACTAATTCTTCAATTCTATGCAACGCTGCACATCACGGAGACGCCAAGACGTGAACTCATGGGTATTAGACTGGATGTCTGAAAATACTCACTACAAGGCACCAAAGAATGAATTGCCGTGCTCTACCACTCGATCCTCCACTTGATGGTGCTCGTTGTATCTACAACGAACCAGAACTTTCAAATCACTATATGCAAGTGCCGATGAAGCCTTTGAAGCCAAGGCAGGCCCCAAGAACCAAATTCCTCATCAAGGAATTATTATATGTGCCTCGACTGTCTATCGGATTACGACGAAGACAATGAGTCCTATCAAAGGCCACGACTCGAATGATGAAGAAGTCGTTGGCATCATGAAGAATATGCTTTTCAACATCATCCATGGCGCTCCTTCAACTTCCATGATTTCTTCATGAGGACTCGCAAACATTGCTATGTCACCATTTGAGCTGAAGCCTTATGCGCCTTTGGATAATGAGATTCATCAGACAAGGTCTTCACTCAATTACAAGGCTGATACTTTGAACCACTGCAGCTACTTGCCCCGATTGAAGTCCTCAAACGGACATTTACCTCGGTGATGACAAGGGCAAGGCTACTACTGTGATCGATGAAGGCATTCGTCCATTGGATGGACAATTTCAGCAAGCAGCATCCTACTCCACCAATGATGACTCGCCACACATGACTCGCGCAAAATACCTCGGTCAAGCAAAGTCCTCAAGCTATCAGCACCTGTGGTGATGATGATCGTGAGTTACTCCTCGCCTTCATCGAAGGTTGATCGTAATCATAAATGGGTCAAGCGTCGGTTTGGTTCATTTCTTCACAACATGACCTCAACACACAATGCGGTGAAGAAAAACCACTACTACCTCCATGAAACCTTCAAGCGCACTGGGCTGTTCTTTCACATGTCTACAAGTGAAGAAGAATCGACGGCAATGGGACTCAAGGAAGAATTTGACTGTCTGCACCTCCTCCAAGAAATACAAGAAGGTCAAAGTTCCTTCCTTGGTGGCCAGCTCCTATTCTTCATCTCGCAACACCGATGAAAATGAAGACTTGGGCGACACCGCTGCTGGTCCTACTTCAACAACCGACCCCAACAACGCCGGCGCTCCTCCTCAACTTGAAATTCTTCAGAGCGTTAGTCCTCGCCGATCCTTTTGGTCATTCGATGACAAAGGGGGAGAAATATGAGTTAGTCTTCAAGCGGGTCTAGTTTATTGCCTATATACAGTAATTTATTCTTGTTAAGTTACAACTCTCGTTCTTCTGAAACTTTTATTGGATCGAGTTGTAATCTTAAACCCGATGGTGCTTTGATACTTTTGATGCATTATGCTCTTGAACTATGCTTGTTCCTCATTAATGCTATCGCACGCATGCTGAATTACATCAAGCACCATATTTCATCATGCATTTCAAATTCTTCATATTATATGTCAAATGCGTGTATGAATTACAAGATATAGGGGGAGATCTCCATGATTCAACTCTTCAAATGTGCATTGCCTCAAAAGCAAATTCCTCACTATGCACATCTTCGAGGGAGTTCTTCTATATCTTGCAATCAAATTCCTCATTATCGTGATTTACACTTCATATGTTTATCCCGTTGAAAACTTAACCTATATTGTCATCAATCACCAAAAGGGGGAGATTGTAAGTGCATCTAGTGCCCTTAGTGATTTTGGTGGATTGAAGACTTATAGGTTAAGTAACTAATGCGCTTGTGAGTGTACACAGGTCTATAAGTCTATGAGGAGTTTGATATTTACAGAGAAAGTCGACCCTAAAAATGAAGTTCTTCGATCAAGACTTTGATATTCGAAGACTTTCTCAAGACTTTGAAAGTGAAGAAATTGGTGTGACCTTGAAGACTTGGTATTCATTTGAGGAACATGAAGCGTGAAGACTTTTGTTTTCGTGGTTTCATTTTCTCTTTCTTGAGTCATAGGAAACACCGTCTTCGTTAAAGGGGTCGAGGAAATACTAAGGAAAAATTTCCATGTGATGCTCAACTCAAAATCCTACACCTACCAATTCCTTCGAGTGAAGCCTTTGAAATCTCATACGATTCATCAATTTCTTCAAAGGATGAGACGAAGTTCTTCCGTCATTTGAGGAATTTGTTCGACCGAGGAGTTAGGAATTCGCCAATCTGGATTGCCTACAAATGAGGAACATGATAGCCCCGAGGAATTTGAGATTCAAATTTCCGACCGTTCTTTGTCTTTGCGCACCTGTCCCAAAATATCTTATCCACCTAACGGTCATATCATTGAAGGGCATTTATGTCTTATCATGTCGGGCTGCTCCTAGGCTATAAATAGACGCCCCTACAACCACTAGCTGGTTGGCTGCTCCGAGAGAATTTGACACTTGTCATTTGAGAGCAACCCATCCTCCGAGGACTTTGAGCGAAAATCATCGAGTGAGGAAAACCCAAAACCAAACCCTACAAACCCAAAGTGATTGAGCATCATCAAGAAATTGATCCTGTGTGGATCCGACGCTTATTACCTTTGAAGACCGTGCTTCTTCCAGACGGTTAGGCGTCATGGTCTAGAGCATCCAAGAGGAATTGTGGATCGCCGAGTGACCAAGTCTGTGAAGGTTTGGAAGTCGCTGAAGACTTACCACGAGTGATTGGACGAGGTCTGTGTGACCTTATTTCAAGGAGAATACGGTGAGGACTTGGTGTCCCGAGCTGCGTGCTCAGCGATCGGGTGTCCGGACTGTGTGTCCTCGAGTTTAAATACTCAGCCGCTCCAACCAGACGCATAACCGAGACAGCAGCTTGGAACTAGTCTACCAAATCATTGTCTTCACCAACCTAATCGGTTCTATTTCCTCAACCCTTTCATTTCCTCATTATTGTGTTGAGTGTTTGTTCATATATGTGTTTGAAGACTTTGATCAAGACTTTCTCAATTTCCTCAGTTCAATTTCTTCACCGTTTGTCTTCATCTTGTGGTATCCTATGATTAAGCTTTACGTATTCGTGCTAGTCTCCATTTCATCATGATGACCATGCGTGTATTCTGTTATGCTTACTCGAGTACTTATTCCACTGCAAGTAGTTCTTCGCTAAGGAATTTCCTCACCGCAAATTCCTCGATGAAGAATTCATAAAATCGCCTATTCACCCCCTCTAGTCGATATAACGACTTTCGTGAGGGTCAACCAGAGTAAGATCCGCACTGAGTGGTACGGTAATCCTATTCGGAAGTCATGTTACTTGACCACGGCGAACCTACGAACTATGAGGAAGCGATGATGAGCCCAGATTCCGCAAAATGGCTAGAAGCCATGAAATCTGAGATGGGATCCATGTATGAGAACAAAGTATGGACTTTGGTTGACTTGCCCGATGATCGGCAAGCCATTGAGAATAAATGGATCTTTAAGAAGAAGACCTGACGCGATGATGGTAATATAACTGTCAGAAGCTCGACTTGTTGCGAAAGGTTTTCGACAAGTTCAAGGGGTTGACTATGATGAGACTTTCTCACCAGAAGCGATGCTTAAGTCTGTCTCGAATCATGTTAGCAATTGCTGCATTTTATGTTTATGAAATTTGGCAAATGGATGTCAAAACTGCATTCTTGAATGGATTTCTAGAAGAAGAGTTGTATATGATGCAACCGTAAGGTTTTGTTGATCCAAAAGGGCTAACAAAGGGTGCAAGCTCCAGCGATCAATTTATGGTCCGCAAGCCTCTCGGAGTTGGAATAAACGCTTTGATAGTGTGATCAAAGCATATGGTTTTATGCAGACTTTTGGAGAAGCTCAGATTTACAAGAAAGTGAGTGGGAGCTCAGAGCATTTACGATATTACATGTGGACGACATATTGTTGATTGGAAATGATATAGAATTTCTGGATAGCATAAAAGGATACTTGAATAAAAGTTTTTCAATGAAAGACCTCGGTGAAGCTGCTTACATATTGGGCATCAAGATCTATAGAGATAGATCAAGACGCTTGATTGGACTTTCACAAAGCACATACCTTGATAAAATTTTGAAAAAGTTCAAAATGGATCAGGCAAAGAAAGGATTCTTACCTGTATTACAAGGTGTGAAATTGAGTTAGACTCAATGCCCGACCACAATGAGAAGATAGAGAGAAATGAAAGGTGTTCCCTATGCTTCAGCCATAGGCTCTATCATGTATGCAATGCTGTGTACCGCACCGACGATGCTTAGCAATAAGCTTGGCAGGAAGGTACCAAAGTAATCCAGAGTGGATCACTAGACAGCGGTCAAGAACATCCTGAAATACCTGAAAAGGACTAAGGATATGTTTCTCGTATATGGGGGTGACAAAGAGCTAGTCGTAAATGGTTATGTCGATGCAAGCTTTAACACTGATCCGGACGATTCTAAATCGCAAACCGGATACGTATTTTTATTAAACGGTGGAGTTGTTAGTTGGTGCAGTTCTAAACAAAGCGCCGTATGGATCTACATGTGAAGCGGAGTACATAGCTGCTTCGGAAGCAACAAATGAAGGAGTCTGGATGAAAGAGTTCATTTCCGATCTAGGTGTCATACCTAGTGCATCGGGACCAATGAAGATCTTCTGTGACAATACTGGTGCAATTGCCTTGGCAAAGGAATCCAGATTTCACAACAGACCAAGCACATAAAGAGACGCTTCAATTCCATCCGGACCAAGTCCGTGGGAGACATAGAGATTTGCAAGATACATACGGATCTGAATATTGCGACCCGTTGACTAAGCCTCTTCCACGAGCAAAACATGATCAGCACCAAGACTCCATGGGTGTTAGAATCATTACTGTGTAATTTAGATTATTGACTCTAGTGCAAGTGGGATACTGAAGGAAATATGCCCTAGAGGCAATAATAAAGTTATTATTTATTTCCTCATATCATGATAAATATTTATTATTCATGCTAGAATTGTATTAACCAGAAACATGATACATGTGTGAATACATAGACAAACATATAGTCACTAGTATGCCTCTACTTGACTAGCTCATTAATCAAAGATGGTTATGTTTCCTAACCATAGATATGTGTTGTTATTTGATTAATGGAATCACATCATTAGGAGAATGATGTGATTGACATGACCCATTCCGTTAGCCTAGCACTTGATCATTTAGTATATTGCTATTGCTTTCTTCATGACTTATACATGTTCCCTGTAACTATGAGATTATGCAACTCCGTTTACCGGAGGAACACTTTGGTGCTACCAAACGTCACAACGTAATCGGGTGATTATAAAGGAGTACTACAGGTGTCTCCAAAGGTACATGTTGGGTTGGCGATTTTGAGATTAGGTTTTTCACTCCGATTGTCGGAGAGGTATCTCTGGGCCCTCTCGGTAATGCACATCACTATAAGCCTTGCAAGCAATGTAGCTAATGAGTTAGTTACGAATGATGCATTACGTAACGAGTAAAGAGACTTGCCAAGAATTAGATTGAACTAGGTATTGGATACCGCGATCGAATCTCGGGCAAGTAACATACCGATGACAAAGGAACAACGATGTTGTTATGCGGTTCGACCGATAAAGATCTTCGAGAATATGTAGGAGCCAATATGAGCATCCAGGTTCCGCTATTGGTTATTGACCTAGAATAGTTCTAGGTCATGTCTAAATAGTTCTCGAACCCGTAGGGTCCGCACGCTTAACGCTACGATGACGGTTTTATTATGAGTTTATAAGTTTTGATGTACCAAGATTGTTCGAGTCCGGATGTGATCACGGACATGACGAGGAGTCTCAAATGGTCGAGACATAAAGATTGATATATTGAAGCCTATATTTGGATATCGGAATGGTTCCGTGAAATCGAGATTTTATCGGAACACCGGGGTTACGGAACCTCCCGGGGATAATGGGCCTTAGTGGGCCATGAGGGAGAAGAGGAGGGCGGCCAGGGGCAGGCCGCGCCTCTCCCCTAGTCCTAATAGGACAAGGAAGGGGGGGGCGCCTCTTTCCTCTCTTCCCTCCCCTTTCCTTCTCCAACAAGGCAGAGGGAGTCCTACTCCTGTGGGAGTAGGACTCTCCAGCGCACCCCTTTGGGGCCGGCCGCACCTCCCTCCCTCCTTTATATACGGGGCAGGGGGCACCCCAGAACACACAAGTTGATCTACGGATTGTTCCTTAGCCGTGTCGCGTGCCCCCTCCACCATATTTCACCTCGGTCATATCGTCGCGGAGTTTAGGTGAAGCCCTCGCCGGTAGAGCATCATCATCGCCACCACGCCGTCGTCTTGACGGAACTCATCCCGACACTTTGCTGGATCGAGTCCGGGATCGCCATCGAGCTGAACGTGTGCTGAACTCGAGGTGCCGACGCTCGGTACTTGGATCGGTCGGATCGTGAAGACGCACGACTACATCAACCGCGTTGTCATAACGCTTCCGCTTACGGTCTACAAGGGTACATGGACAATACTCTCCCCTCTCGTTGCTATGCATCACCATGATCCTTGCGTGTGCGTATGAATTTTTTTGAAATTACTACGTTCCCCAACATGAGCAGTAACCCAAAACCTCATGGGTTGCTGCAAAGGGACCTCCAGTTGATCCATCTAACTTATCTGGCTTTACATGTGAATCTCCTCATTCTTCTGATGAGTCATTTGACTCAAACTATAAACTGTTCAAAAATCAGAATGGTGAAGTATTTGCTAGATATGTTGGCACTAATCGCAGAACGGTTCTCCTATGAAGAAAATCTGGTTCCCAAGAAGTGCCTTGAAAGTCTTCAGGTGAATGTCCTCATGACACCACCTGTGAAGAATAGGAACCCCAGATCAAACTCTTCATATGGACCAAATTCTTCATATGGATCCAAGTCCTCATACGGACCAAATTCCTCACATAGATCAAATTCCTCAAAAGGATCAAAGTCCTCATATGATTATCATCGTGCTAACAACTCTGTTTCGCAGGGTAGAGCTAAGGGCTATGAATATGTGCATTATTCTTCAAACCATTATGTTCATAAGTCCTCAAGAATTTCTCTCGCTTATTCATATGCTTACCCTAACCCTCTTATGTGAAACGAAATGGATTGGCTTCTATGCCACCATTCTCATATGGAGCTCGTAGAGTGATGAACTCTTTGCCACCCCTTCAGATGTGGGTGGTGAAGAAAAAGAACTAATCTCCTCTGCAGGGTCAGGTCTCCAGACGTGCTTTAATGTCTGAAGAATTTGCTGGGGGCCTGACAAAATTGCCTGAAAGGACGCAGGCTAATCATGAAGAAATGAACTTTCATTTCACACGTCCTCATACTGCTATCTTTGTTTTACTGCTTGATGAAATTCATCTGATGAAATTGATATCATGTTCTTCACTGATGAAGTATATGAGATCGTAAGTTGCACTAATTCATCTGTAGGATGATCAACCCAAAGCCAATGAGTGGGTCCTCGATAGTGGATGTACAAATCACATGACTGGTGACAAGAACCTATTGATGGATGCTCCATTATCACCTTCACATCTGAAGCATATCATCTTTGCTGACTAAGGCAAAAGTCAGGTATTGGGTCTAGGTAAGGTTGCGATCTCTAAGGACATACACATGGACAAAGTCATGCTTGTTGAGTCCTTAGGATACAACCACATGTCAGTCTCTAATGTTGTTGTCATTGGCAAGTATCGTTGTGTTGTGATTATGGAAGCTGACAATTCCAAAGTCTTCGAAGGCTTTAGGAGAGGAGACTTGTATATTGTTGATTTCTCTCAGTGACCACAACCAACCGTGTGCCTACTTGTAAAAGCTTCGTATATTGGGTATGGCATCGACGACTTGGTCACGCAGCATGAGGAATTTGCACACGCTTGCAAAGAAGAAGGATGTCATTGGCATTGAGAATGTCAAAATCCTCAAGGATCAATTGTGTGGAGCCTTGTGAAGCTGGAAAAATGACCAAGGCCAAGCATCCAAAGAAAGACTATCATGACCACTACTCGACCATTGAATTGCTTCACATGGACCTCTTTGGTCCTAATCATTACTCAGAGTCACTAATGATGCATCTCTATATGGCTTTGTTATTGTTGATGATTACTCTCGTTACATGGGTACACATTGTCACTTACAAACATGAAGTGCAGGAAGTCTTCAAACGATTTTCCTCGAGGGATTCAACCAACTTTGGTGTGAAGATCAAGCACATCAGAGTGACAATGGAACTGAGTTCAAGAATTCGGTCTTGATGACTATCTTGTTGAACTTGGTATTACTCATGAGTTATCTGCTCCTTATACTCCTCAAAGAAATGGCGCTGTGGAGCGCAAGAACAGAACTCTTGTTGAGATGGCTCGCACTATGCTTGATGAATACAAAACGCCTCGTCGTTTTTGGATTGATGCAATTGATACGGCGTGCCACATCATCAACAGAGTATATCTTCACAAATTCTTCAAGAAGACTGCCTATGAACTCCTCACTAACAAGAAACCCAATGTGAGTTATTTCAAAGTCTTCGGTGCTAAATGTTGGATTAGAGATCCTCATCACAATGCTAAATTTGCACCAAAAGCACATGAAGGTTTTATGCTTGGTTATGGAAGGACTCTCACACCTACAGAGTCTTCAACAACGCTTCTTCACAAGGTTGTTGAAACTGTAGATGTGCGGTTCGATGAAACTAATGGCTCGCAAAGAGAGCACCTACCTTCTGTGATAGATGAACCAACACCTGAGGAATCTATCAAGTTCAAGGCAACTGAGGATGTCGTTCCTACTGAAGAATCTGCTGAAGAATTCATTCCAGAACGCGAAGAACATCGAGCTGATGCACCTGAAGATAATGCTGAAGAAAATGCTGATCAAATTCCTCGACGACAACCAGCTCATCCTCGCGTTGCAAAAGAAGTGCAAGTTGAAAAGATCATCGATGACATTGAAGCACCAGGTCCTCTCACACGCTCAAAAGCTTCACATTTATCTAACTTTTGTGGGCACTATGCTTTTGTCTCTATCATAGAGCCCACTAAGGTATATGAAGCATTTCTGGAGCCTGAGCGGATTCAGGCCATGCAAGAAGAATTACATCATTTCGAGCTCAACAATGTCCGGGAACTGGTCAAACGTCCAGATCCTCGCAAGCATAATATCATTGACACAAAGTGGATCTACCGCAACAAGCAAGATGAAAATGGCCTTGTGGTGAGGAATAGGGCACGACTTGTAGCTCAAGGCTACACACAGGTTGAAGGAATTGATTTCGATGAAACTTTTGCACCTGTTGCTAGACTTGAGGCTATTCGCATATTACTTGCTTATGCTAACCATCATAATATCACTTTATATCAAATGGATGTGAAAAGTGCATTCCTCAATGGTAAGCTTGAGGAAGAAGTATATGTTGCTCAACCCCCAGGTTTTGAAGATCCAAAGAATCCCGACAAAGTCTTCAGACTCAACAAGGCCCTCTATGGCCTCAAGCGGGCCCCTCGGGCGTGGTATGATACTTTGAAGGAATTCTTCATGAAGAATGGCTTCACACCCGACTCACTCGACCCTACTCTCTTTACTAAATCTTATGATGGTGAACTGTTTGTGTGCCAAATATACGTTGATGATATTATGTTTGGTTGTACTGACCAACGTTATAGTGATGAATTTGCCTTTATGATGAGTGAAGAATATCAAATGTCTATGATGGGAGAGTTGAAATTCTTCTTAGGTCTTCAAATTCGTCAACAACAAGAATGGCATATTCATATCTCAGAGAAATACCTCAAAGATGTTCGAGGAAATTCGCATGCAAGATTGCAAAGGCGCTAAAATTCCTATGCCCACAAATGGCCATCTATGCAATCGATGAAAATGGTATTGACTTCGATCACAAGGTATACCGCTCCATGATTGGTTCTTTATTGTACTTATGTGCATCTAGGCCAGATATAATGCTTAGTGTTTGCATGAGTGCCCGATTTCAAGCTACACCAAAGGAATCACACCATAAGGCTATGAAGCATATTCTTCGATATCTAGCTCACACACCAACACTAGGATTATGGTACTCCAAGGGCTCTACTTTTGATCTCATTGATATTCTCGACTCGACAATGCTGGTGATCGTGTGGACCGCAAGTCAACATCTGGTACTTGTCATTTCTCGACGATCTTTGGTCCGTTGGTCCTCGAAGAAACAGAACTGCGACATCGCTTCATCAAGGGAAGCTGAGTACATTGTTGCTGGTTCTTGCTGTGCTCAATTGTTGTGGATGAAGCAAACTCTCAAGGACTACGCATCAACGTGAAGAATGTGCCTCTCATCGTGACAATGAGAGTGCCATCAAGATTGCTCACAACCCAGTTCAGCACTCAAGACAAAGCACATTCAGATTCGCCATCATTTTCTTCACAATCATGTGTTGAAGGATCTACATCTTTATTGATCATGTGAAGATCAAGAACGGCTAGCCGATATCTTCACAAAGCCCTTGGATGAGAAGAGATTTAGCAAATTGCGTGTGAGCTAAATATCTTAGAATCTTCAATGTTCTTTGAAAAGGACACACATCCTGACACTTATGCAAAATTGATGACTTAGATGTGCAACACATGAAGAAACGTTTTTTTTCAATCAATGAAGAATAACACTCTAAGTGTGAAGAAATTAATGAAGAATTTTATTCTCAGAACCCTACGACAATTGTACGCGGTGTCTGAAATCATCATTCTTACACGGTGGGACACGCCACCACCAAAGTTGAAAATCTTCAATTTGAGTTTTTCCTCAGCTTTGAAATTCTTCAACTTTGCAAAATCTTCACTGTTTCCGTTGTTTTTCTTCATTGCTATATATATATATATATATATATATATATATATATATATATAGGAAAATCCATCCTACCACCCGTGGTAGTTACCCCACATGTCTCATATATACTACCATATGGTACTATATATACAATTTTATTATTTTAAATATGTTCATATACTATATTTAAGATATTTCAAAGCAAGTTACATGAAAAAATTGCATATGAGCCCATAGTTTTTGTTATATTTGTAAAATACGTATATATTTGTACGTAAAAAGAGCATACTCAAAAATGGTACATACTACCTAAAAATTAGTATATATACTACCTAATCATTGTTATATACTACATACTACACGCATACTCTCGGTTTTGACAGATACTACATACAACATACAAAACGCAAGTGGTGGTAACTACCACTGCTTGTAGGAAACATTTGTCCTATATATATATATATATATATATATATATATATATATATATATATATATATATATATATATATATATATATATATATATATATATATATATATATATGGGTTTATGTCCTCTACAGCATTCACTTATGGCTATTTCTTCAAGTTGCTTTTTTCTGCTAAGGAATGTGATCGACCTTCCTCTATGCTATACTCAACCCAATCTATTCACAAATTCTTCTTGTGCTCTATTTGAAACTCGCTCAAAATCTTATATGTGTCCTTGTCAGCTGAAGAAATTGCGAACATAACTTTTAACTTATCTTATCCAAATTTTTGGCTTTGCCACTCAAACCGTTCCGTATCCCACGATAGACTTATCTATTCACCCACGATCTCCACTTTTCAAGACGTGGGTGACACATGTCGCTTAATGAGAAGGGTCAGGCACGCTCATCTCTAAATCTTTGGGCTAACAATTTTTCATCGCGACTTTAAATACCCCTCTCCCTTCCTCACTTCCTTTACGCCGACCGCTCTCTCTCTCTCTCTCTCGCCGAGCTTCAAACCCTAGCGCCGCCAAGCTACTCCATCGTCGCCGGTGAGGAAGAGTTTCACTGCTCGACCTCGCTGTCAAGTTGATTCGGCCGCCGCTGAAATCCTCACTCCGCCAGAAGTTGTCTCTCTCCACGAAGAGGGCGTGAAGATCTGAATCGACGAGCTTTGAATCTACACTTCTCGGCCACGTGTTCTTCATCCAAAGCGCTCCTCAAGAGAAGTTGCATACTTCTTCAGAGAATTCATTGTTCAAACTCCTCAACTCAAGAATATGGCAGATTGTAAGAAGCCACGAGAAAGGAGGAAAGAGGCCCGAGGTCATGACTGCTTTTGAAATACCCGAGGACATCTATGCTGACTATTGCACACCGATGAGGCTAAGTTCGAAAGGAGAATAAATATCAGCGCAAAGTGCATACAGAGGATTGAAAGGAGATGGGCAAGAGAATGGAGGGAGTACAGTATGTTACTCCAAAGTATATGAAGAAATTCACACTTAATCCTCCATGCCCAAGAGCTCCATTGGCACTGCCAAGAAGTCACCCCACCAAAGATCAAGCGTGGGAGGATTTTTCAAGAATGGGCCAAACGCCAAGCCAAGTTGGCGAGACAAGCCAAAGAAGCAAGTGAGGAAATTCAATGAAGACTCGACATCGCTGCTCTTGCCACCGAGGCCTCTGCAAGCCTAGAAAATCAATGGAAAAGAAGCCCAGCTCAAAGCCAAGTGCTTCACCAAGAATGCCCTCACGGCCAGATTCTTCAAAGCCCTCACGGCTAGTTCCTCATGCTGCCCTGCTCCTCCAAAATCCTCGGCCCTCCTCCAAAGTCCTCACTGCTCGGCAAAGTCCTCAAAGACTGTGACATCTCGCCACGTACAAAGGATGCAGCATCTCTATTGCCTCCGTGTCTCAAGAGTTCCTCACTGCACCAAATTCTTCATCAGGCCCACACCATCAAGAAAAGGCAACAGCTGGACGAGGCCCTCGCCAAGTCCAAGAAGAAACAAAGTTGCTTTCAAGTGCCATCCGACGATGATGAACTTTAGAATCATCGAGATGCATAAGAGGGCCGCTTAGAGCCAAAGGCACACCGTGCAACGCTTTTGGATCCAAGGCGATCCTCGAGTACATTGATCTCCGCACAAGGATCCAGACACCCCTATGCCCGATTTTCATTTGACTCGGACAAAGTCACATGTCACCCATTTCATCATCAAGAGAAATGGAAATTTGAGACGGCTAGGCGATCAAGAAGGCTCGATTCAGAAAGAGAAGTTCTCGAGGAAAACGTTGTCAAAATGACAACCGATGATCTCCTCAAGATCCATCTGAAATCAAATCCTCACCGATGACTTTGATGCCTACTATGTCGATCGGCAGGAGCCAAAGTCGATTTGTCAACCCGACTAAGAAATTCACCAATGTTGCAGCTCCAAAGAACAAGAAGTTCCTCGAGCTAGAGCCTCCGTCAGCCCATCAAGAACATGCCAAAGACCACGATGATTTTCAGCCCGCTAAAGAAAATGCTAGTTCCGTGGCTGATGACTCCATTCCACCACCGAAGAAATTGCCAGAGCATCCACTAGTGGTGCGCTGAAGAAATCTGAATTGTCGTAGAATCGCAGATCAGCCATACCGAGGAAATTCAAACAGATTCCTCGCCTCCTCCCGCGCCTACACTAACTCCTATCCTTCCATCTCGCATCGATGTGAAGAAGACCAAGGCTGCAGAGCGAGCTGCAAAGAAGAAAAGGAAAGCATCACTGCTTCGTAATCTTCACCCAAAGAAGATGAAGCCTATGACAAGCCTGCTTGAGAACTGATTGATGTTGTTCCGATTTCCACCATGCCATCAAAGGACCTTGTTCCGTCTGGTGAAGAATATGAGATTCCTAGCGGATCTCGATGAAGAAAATCATTCTGCTGCTTCGCCGAGCAGATTGATGAAGAAATTGAAGTGGATGCGATCCTTCTACACTGTTGTATCCTCACCAATGCCTCACCACAGTGAAGAGGTCGGTGTTGAATAAATTGAAGATGAAGACGGGATATTGGATGCACTATGCCTGTGATGAATGATCACTTTGGGAAAGTCAGCATCCCAATTCTCCACTCTTCACCCCAATACAACAAATTCTCACCCCCGCACCAACAGCCTCAAATGGGCTCAAGAAACTCATCCCACCTCGTCTGCATGAAGAAATTCCAGCCACTAGTGTCAAGAACCTCCGGTGCTGATCCTTTGAACACGCAGATCAAGAAATGAAGAGGAACCAGAAAATCCTCACTCAAGAACCTGAGATTGCGATTCCGAGGTAGTGATGCAACTCACCGACACTCCTCCGCCAAAACCAAAGGATCCATTCTCGCAAGCAAAAGTTCAAGGTGAAGACTTCTTTGGCGAGCATGTTTTCTTCATCGACACAACCCTTATGATTCTCGCCGCGCATAAGGAAGAGGCGCTTCGGACTGCTAGTCAAGCCAATTTCTATTCCATGGTGCTATTCGACAAAGACAAAGTCTTCGATCATGCACACATTCCTCACGTGGACATGGAATCTCCGCCAAAGCTTCGAGCCAGTCCTCGCCGTTCTTCACGATGTCGGATTGCTGAATTTCTGACCGACATTCTGAATTGGAATGAAGAACTCATTCTTCAATTCTATGCGACGCTGCACATCACAGAAATTTCAAGATGTGAACTCATGGGTGCTGGACTCGATGTCGAAAAATACTCACTACAAGGCACCAAAGAATCGAATTGCTTCGTGTCCTTCCACTCGCCCCTCCCTTGACGGTGCTCGTTGCATCTACAATGAACCCGAGCTTACTAATCATTACATGCAAGTGCCGATGAAGCCTTTGAAGCTGTGGTAGGCCCCTCGAACCAAATTCCTCGTCAAGGAATTATCAGATGTGCCTCGGACCGTCTATCGATTCGACGAAGACAATGAGTCCTATCAAAGGCCACGACTCAAATGATGAAGAAGTCATTGGCATCATGAAGAATATGCTATTCAATATCATTCATGGCTCCGCCAACTTCCATGATTTCTTCATGAGGACTCTGCATAATATTGCTATGTCACCATTTGAGTCAAGCCTTATGCACCATGGATTATGAGGTTCATCAGACAAGGTCTTCACTCAATTACAAGGCTGATACTCGAACCACCGCAGCTACTTGCTCTCCAATAGAAGTCCTCAAACGGACATTTTCCTCACCGATGACAAAGGCAAGGCAACTGCTATGATAGATGAAGGCATTCGTCCATTGGATGGTCAATTTCGCAAGGCTGCATCCTACTCCACCAATGATGACTCGCCACACATGACTCTGCCGCCCACAACTATGCCAAGCAAAATCCTCAAGCCACAAAGACCTGTGGTGATGACCGATCGAGAGTTACCTCGGTCTTCATCGTAAAGTTGATCGCAATCATAAATGGGTTAAACGTCGCTTGGTTCAATTCTTCACAACATGACCTCAACACACAATGCAAGAAGAAGAAAACCAATACTACCTCCATGAAACCTTCAACTGTGCTGGCTGTTCTATCTCATGTCTACAACGCGGAAGATCTCAAGAAAATGGGTCTCAAGGTAGAATTTGACTGGTTTGCACCTCCACCAAGAAATTCAAGAAGGTCAAGGTTCCTTCCTTGGTGGCTAGCTCCTATTCTTCATCGCGTGACACCGATGAAAAGGAAGACTTGACGACATCAGGCAAGCAGGCCCTACTACGACAACCGACCCCGATAACGCCGGCGCCCACCATCAACTTGA